>OY735254.1:12961050-13543093 GCA_963457715.1 Argyresthia albistria
CCCCTAAAGGTAGCATTCCGTTCTTAACGACCGCGACGCGCGACGGCGACCAGAGGAGCGACCATGGTCGCCTGTCGCGGGGCGACCACGAGCTTTCCGAGTCAGCGACCGCGACCAATAATTATAGTTAGTGTGCCCTAGAGAATCGGTATGAATGTTTAAAAAAAATAAATGTAACTAGAGTCGAATAAATAGTAGAAATAAAAATACACCAGTACTTTCTTGCTTTATTCAATGACTAAGAAATTCCTTCCCAAATATTGTCCCTCACAATGTTGTCTCTATAAGATGGAGACTTCCATCATATAAAGGTGGGTTTTTATTCACTATTTCTATCAATATCTCGTCCTCGTGTGATGGAAACGACGCCATTTTGATGTGCTTCTCGCCTGCGTCGCGTGACTGCACTGCCTCCGACGCGACCGCGCTCACTGGCCACGCCCACCGGTCGCGCGACGCGGCCGCGGCATTTGTTTAGTGCTCCATATAAATTCATACTAAGCAGTTGGTCGCGCGACCTAGGCGCGGTCGCGGGTCGCGGTCGCTAAGAACGATACGGATCGTTGGTGTAGTCGGCCATCCGTCACTCTATTTAAAAGTCGGTTGAAAGAACAGTCACTATCTTTCTGTACCATTACATTTAAGTACTTTTATTTAGGTATATTATTTAACATATTTATATCCATAATTCTGGTATTAAAGTACATACTTGTTAAGCAGTTTATTGTTGCACTTAGATCTACCTGTTGTCAATTATTTCCTTACCATACTAGGTTTTCTGGAGGAAATCTCCTACTAGAGATAAGCTCGCCTTTGTCATGTGTTTCCATTGTAAAATGTGTTATTTTGTGCAATAAAAATATACTTTATTATTATTAGTAAGTCTTGCTTGCTACAGCGACCTCTGCTATCTTCTTACGTGTGCTCTGCGGCTAGCGAATCTGAACTTGCTTTAAGTGCCATGCCAGCCTATGCAAACGCGTTTATTATTAAAAGTACCCGCACTGAACCAGCGTGGAATATGGCTCAAACTTACTCGTATCCGGTTATAGGCCTGTGCCCCTCCGTGGGGACATTAATGTGCATTTATTATAATGTTTTATACTGCGGCTACACGCTCAATCGATGGAATATTTGCGCAATTATGATTGAGCGTGTAGCCGGCAAACCGGTACGAAATAGCAAATAGCACCCTATACGATGTGTATGATGATATGACATACGATGTGCACGACATACGATGTGTATGACATACGATGTGTATGACATACGATGTGCACGACATACGATGTGTATGACATACGATGTGTATGACATACGATGTGCACGACATACGATGTGTAGGACATACGATGTGTATGACATACGATGTGCACGACATACGATGTGTATGACATACGATGTGTATGACATACGATGTGTATGACATACGATGTGCACGACATACGATGTGTATGACATACGATGTGTATGACATACGATGTGCACGACATACGATGTGTATGACATACGATGTGTATGACATACGATGTGTATGACATACGATGTGTATGACATACAGTTTTTTGAACCAATTTCTGCACAAACAAGTCGCTGTGGTGTAGCCGGGCCATAACCGAAATATATCTTGATCTCAATGAATCATTATTGTTTATTTTATTTTTTATTTTACTCAAGTATTTGATGTTGTACACGTGGATCTACCTATTGTTGATTTATTTCTCCTTTCCATCCTGGTTTGTTGGAAGAAATCTCTCGATAGAGATGAGCTTCCATTATTTCCATTTTTAATTGTAATAATAATGTATTGATTTGTGTGCAAAAAAAGTATATTGAAGTAAATGCCGAAATATTATTCCTACCGTTTTCAGTAGCGTAAAGCAAAGCTTCCCTATCCCCAGGCCCTCCTGCGCCCAGGCCGCTTCGACCGCCACATTCTGATCGACCTGCCGACCCTGCCGGAGCGCGAGGAGATCTTCGAGAGGCATCTCAAGAAACATCGTGCTAGAAGAGTTGCCCTCGCTTTATGTCAAAACGGTTCGTATCATTAGCTCGATAGTTCCTAAACTAAAACTACAGCGCCATTTTCTAGAACACAAATATTCCTCGACTTCCTCGTATTATGATATTGGCTACCGCCCGGCTCGGGACCAACTGCTACGCGGCTGGTCCTCGCCCCGCGGACACCAATTGGGGGATAAAACGCTGGAAGCCCTACAAGTGTTCATTACGCTTTCCAGGTTAGCCTACCTGACGCCCGGCTTCAGTGGCGCGGACATTGCCAAACGTGTGCAACGAGGCGGCGCTGCACGCGGCCCGGTACAAACAGACCATCGTCAAGACGACCGACCTCGAGTATGCCGTCGAAAGAGTTGTTGGTATGTTATTGGAGCGGGCTACACACACGCATGCGGCAGGTGCGACCCAGGGTGTCAATCTGGAGCCGCCTGCTGTGTGGGTACAACTCCAAGCGCACACAACAGGCCGCTCCAGTTTAACACTTTTTTTCACCCTAGATTTTCACCGAAATCATGCCGTCTGTAGGCTCCGTAGCCCGCTTAACATTAACATTTTACAAGCATGCACATACATCGCTTCTGGCCACATTAGGATATCTTGTATTTTGTATATATATTTATTGCACAGGAAAACCTCTTGTGTCGTGGGAACCAGAAACAGCGACAATTCTAACATCCAAGACCTCGGGATTTTTATTGATTGTTATGCAATGGGTTAAAATGTCCCCTCCGAATTGTAGAGCCTTTAGCACCTACTTTACAGCTATGCGGACCCTAAACAAAGTGCAAAACCGCAGGCGGTACAGAGAAACGCAGCCACGCGATGTCGCCAGCCGAGAAGCGGATTGTCGCCTACCACGAGTCCGGGCATGCGCTCGTCGGCTGGCTGCTGGAGCACACGGACGCGCTGCTCAAAGTGACCATAGTGCCAAGGACCAGCATGGCGCTGGGATTCGCGCAGTACACCACCTCGGATCAGAAACTGTACTCTAAGGAAGAGGTGAACTAAAGGAGCATAGTGTAACAGAAAGGTGTATAGTAGGAACGCGTTAGCTTGGCGACAGAGAGCGTTGATCGTTACTACGACTTACATACTTACTTACTTGATGTTTTGGATGGCGATGTATCGCTTTTCTTAGTAAATGTATGCGACATTATTATCGCTGGAGTATCAGAGTACAAGCACAGATTAATAATGAGTGGTACAAGTCGAGATCTTGGAGGGAAATTCGCGTTCCTACTATAGCCATATTTTAGAAGGCTGTTAGGGACACCATTCTGAATAACATTCACTATGAAACTTATCCAGTTGCTGGCGCCAATCTCGCTTACTGATGTGCCGTTGCTGGCAATATTACCGATCATTGAATGTTCAGCTAATTGTAATGTAAATATCAAAATGCCCCCCAGTTTTTTGTGCCAGTCCAGCGATCCAACTAAACGATACGGTGCCAGTCAGCACTGGCACGACGGCTGGTGACACTTATTGACGTCAGCAACTAGATACTTTTAAATCGGCCTTGATGAGTGATTCAACGGTACCAGGATCGACCACCGTGGGCAATAACTGGACTTTATCGATCTCATGAAATATTTCACAAACCACCAAACACCAGAATACCTACATATTTCACCACCAGAGCCCGGAGCACGCACTTTTGCATTATACTTAATACTTACTACCTGCTACTATTACTAAAGCTGGCCATCGACACGCCTGCCGCTGCCGCAGGGGCAATCAATGGTGAAAAAGTGAGTTAAACTGCAGCCGCCTGCTTTGTGTGAGTAGAGTACACAGAGCAAGCGGCTCCAATTTAACACACTTTTCACCCTAGATTGCCCCTGCGGCAGGCGTGTCGGTAGCCGGATTCAGCAAGAGTAGGCCCACCGAATTGAGTTTCTCAGCGCACGTCTCAGTACGCGTCTCGCCTGGTTCCAGCTGTTCGACCGCATGTGCATGGCGCTCGGCGGGCGCGCGGCCGAGGCGATCACCTTCAACTCGGTGACGAGCGGCGCGCAGAATGACCTCGAGAAAGTCACCAAGATCGCGTATGCGCAGGTCAGTCTACACTAGTGAGGCTAGGTAATCTCGTTACTATCACGTGCACAATAGGAAATCTTAGCTACGCTCTCAGTCTTTAAGCTTGGTCACCACTGCTGCCCGCGCTGTGTAGGCCTTGAGCTGCGCTATGCTGCGCTTTCAACCAGCAACGCAGTCATTAAAGGCCGCGGCAGTAAAGTACTATTTATTATTCAAAACCATTACACAGAATAACATAAATGTGCATTCTATTCTATTATTTATATTCTACTTAGGGTGGATTTCACCAACAAAAAGTTATATGAGAATGACTATCCCGGGGATAACTTGTATGACAATGACAGTTCAAAATGAGGTGATCTGTGGCATGATTCTCGCGCATTCGATATACAATATCTACACCTATATCGAGTGATTTTGTATGGAAATCTGTCAATATAGGTTTCGGTATTCCTATATCGAAGGCGCGAGAATCATGCCATAGATCTGCGGGTCGATTCACGCGCCTTCGTTATACAATAATAATAACAATAAATCTTTATTTCAGGACATAAAAATCCCATATCCATATATACCTTAAAACTAGACATAAATATAAAATATAACAATATTAACTAGCCTAGCTAGGGATTTTATTCTTCGGTCTCGCTTCTCTATAGCGTCGGTAGACGATGCCCTCCGGCCAGTAATCTTTGACCAGGAACATTGTCTTGAGGTCTGCTGGCACCCGAAGTTTGAAGGACAGAAAGTCCTTGGGTCGTTCTGACTCCAAAAGCTCTATCTGCACTGTCGAAACCTCTGTCTGCTTGTGACCGTGCGGCGGATTCCTCTTCAGCCGGACTATACGGATATCGAGACCGATATTGACAGATTCCCATACGAAATTACTCGATATAGGTGTAGATATCGTATATCGAATCCGCGAGAATAATGCTCCTGGGTGTCACTAGTGTCTATGAAAAAGTAGAAGATACTCTCGAGTAAAAGTTACTCTTTCGTTGGTAAAATCCAGCCTTAGTAATAGTGTACAAAGACAAGCATCTCTTGGATTACTTCACCGTCTTGATAGGTACTTCACCGTCTTGATAGGTACGAATCTTTTCTAGGTGCGAGTATACGGCATGAATGCAACCGTCGGCCTGGTCTCGTTCCCGGACCAACGCAACTTCAGCAAGACTTTCTACAGCAAGAAGTTGAAGAACCTCATCGACTTGGAGGCGAGGAAGTTGATCGCTAAAGCCTACTACAGGACTGAGGATATACTGAGGAAGAATGAGGGCAAATTGAAGGCTGTAAGTTAGTTCTCGGGCCTTTTTAGGGGGTTGTGTCTCTAAAGGAAAAATGGAATCAGGAGAAAGGTTTATGAAGTTGGTCTGTCAAGACTTTTTTTTCTCAGTAATGCGTGGACATTCAATTGAAATATCAAAAATTCCTTTTGAGCTGTGGAAAAAACAACTTCTAAAACAACGCAATTACATTATTCGCAAAGGAATCAAAACTTCGCTCGCCGTCAGTTTGGTTTTCGCTAGGAAGCTGAAGCTCGCGTCAGTCACTTTTTAGGGTTCCGATCCTTAAAAGGAAAAAAAGGAACCCTTATAGGCTCTTTGATGTCTGTCTGTCTGTCTGTCTGTCTGTCCGTCTGTCACGACCCCTTTTCTCAGGAACGCGTAGAGGTATCAGGTATCATGTTGAAATTAATATCGATTACTCAGGTCTATGGTCCCTTGGAGCTGTGAAAAAATTAAACTTCTAGGTCCACGCAATCAAAAGATACTGCGATATTATGTCATGATTTTGCTGAATTTGTATGAACTCGCGTGGAACTCGCAAGGGAATCAAAACCTATAGGGTACTTCCGGTTGGCCTAGGGTCATGAAATTTGGAATGAAGGAATGTCTTAAGTAAAGAGAAAAATCCGAAAACTGTAAATTTCTGTCTGTCTCACCGTCTGTTAAGACTTTTTCTCAGAAACGCATGGAGGTATTAAGTTGAAATTAATATCGATTACTTAAGTCTGTGAACTCTTAAAGTTGTGAAAAATTAAACTTATAGGTCAACGCAATCAAAAGATACCGCATATGTCTCAATTTTGCTGAAATTGCTTGATATTCGCAAGGGAATCAAAACCTAGAGGGTACTTTGACCTAGAATCATGGCACGAAGCAAGGTCTTATAGCACAAATAAAGGGAAAAAACTGAAAACTGCAAATTTCTGTCTTTCTAAAAAAATATTCAATTTGGTTTACATGGATGACATCACACATTTTTTTTTGTGGAAACCTAATTACACGTGTTACGCTCTGCAAGTGTGATCGGAACCCTTGGTGCGCGAGTCCTACTCGCACTTGGCCGGTTATTTAACACTTGCGCGCTATATCATAGTAGACATAAGGTGGGGAATCGCGCGAGTGACGTGTGGCCGGTGCGAGCCACAAGAAGCGAGCACCGACGGCCGCCACACTTCAAAGCGCCGCCACAATACGGCGCGCATGTGTTGAAGAAAGTGGCTAACACGCGCTTCAGCTTCCTTTGTGCCCGCTTCTAGCTTCTCGTGGCGGCGTTTGTGACTATGGCCAGAAACCCGAAACCCGGTTTCGAACCCGGGACCTCTCGTTTGGGAAGGCAACGCCATAGAGGTCGTCAGTGTCCTGTCTTACTAGAAATAGAGTTTCTAATAGGTTTTCGCTTACCTATCTCGGACTTTTTCCTTTGCAGCTCGCCGAAGAATTGCTAAAGAAGGAAACCCTAGATTCCAAGCAAGTGAGTGCAATCATCGGACCGCCGCCCTTCAAGAAGAGGTTTATCGACCCCGTGGAGTTCCAGAACTCTCTGAACAACATGGAGAAGGCGGCGACGGCGGGGTCGGAGGGGGGAGGGGACACCCCCCTTGACGCGCCGTCCGCGAAACCAACCCAAAATCTATTTCAGGCGGAACATGCCTGATGCTAAAATGTATAGTTCTTCACGAGTTATCAAATCGTTTTATTAGTCGAGTCATCAATCCTGGTTAAAGGTAGACAATAGAGTAATAAATAACTGACTGCTGGTATGTCTGTCGGGGTGGCCCCTGTTGCTGCCGATTTCGGAATCGTTTCAAAGTGAAAAAGTCAAAGTTCATTTATTTAGTTATCAAAGACACCTAGTCACACGTCGTTTCTCATCATAGAAAGTGTACGGGGATGCGGCCGCAATGCTGCGTGGAATCATACGTGTATAAACCTGCTTTTAGTGATAGCTTCTGGTTATACTTTTGCTCTTGCATCCATGTATGCATCCAGGATCGGAACAAATGTAAATTTGTACTGAGAGCCGTATACCCTGCTTAGGGGTAACAGGATGAGATGATGATGACATCCATGTATAAACTACAAGTCTCCAATCAGCTCCCTTATTCACTGACTCAACAGAATAAAATAGCGTCACGCCTTTTCCCATAGAGGGTGGCAGAGGCACATATAGGTACTGATGAGCCGTTGCCGGCAATATTGCCAATAATACAGGGTGTAACAGACAGGGGTGTACATGCCGAAAGAGGGTTGTTAGGGACATAATGTTGAACAACTTTCACTATGGGACCGACTTGATCAGAGTAACTTTATTTTTATTAACTCAGTACATTTCGGGCCTAGCGCTCAGCTGATCTATATGGTGGAGTGAAAAATAAAGTTGCTCTGATCAAGTCGGTCCCATAGTGAAAGTTGTTTAGAATGATGTCCCTAACAACCCTCTTTCGGCTTGTACACCCCTTTCTGTTACATCCTGTATATGCGTGCAATAATTATGTTCCCACAAATGGCAATATTGCCTCATACTTATAATCCCACAAATGGCAATATTGCCGGCAACGGCACGTCAGTTGGCAAAAATAACTGACTCCAACTGTGTGTAAACTGTGTTGATATGCATTGGAGTTTTAAGTGGATATGGAGTTTTTTTTATAGTGCACAAGGCATTGTACTCATTATAAATTACAGAATGCGCCGTTTGTTCAACTCCGTATACATCGCTAGTTTGCGGCGTCCACGGAAACATGACATTCAGCGCAGACTGTCAGTCTGTCAGCCATAATTAGAACTACACCTGAGGGGGCTATTTCACTGATATTTTTAATAAACGATTTTTGACTTGCATTCACTTGTATGTATAGATAGGACCGTTGTTTTCTGTTACTGGTTTATAATAAATGTAATGTAGTAAATTAGGCTGTGTATGTTATTTAGACAGAGTATCGTTGGACCCAATCAAAGCAAAACTTTCAGCCCCAAAATTAATTATTTATTTCAATAACAATAATCTCAAAGAAAACGGTTCGCATGCCACAACCTAAGTGCAGACTCAACGTGCGAGCACTCTATTGTAATTACTTGACTCACTAATGACATGAATTTACAGGGGCGCAAATACACAAAACAACAATAAACAATACTTTTCATCACATCTATTCAAAAATATCTACTTTAGTCCCGGCAAACAGGGACTAAAGTAGGTCATTTAGTCCCTAGGGACTAAAAGTAACTTTTTAATTTTGTTGCCAGTACAAAGGAAAAACTGCTGTAACTAATCAGTTTTACTACCACTCAGGCTGACAGACCCAATTAAAAGAGAGATCGATTCTAAACGCAGCCAATAAAAAAAAAGTTTGTACTAAAATGCGTACTCGACACAGATTAGATAATCCGATCGACCGAATCGATTGACACCGATTGGTGACAAAAGAGAAACAACCTTACAGAATTGATATCGAAACACGGACCAAATAATTAAAAAGTTGTGGAAAATGTGTAAACAAAGCGCGCCAAATCTGAATGCTGTAATTATTTCAATTTCGTTTGCGGATATGAGTAAAGAATATGAGTGAAAGTGAGTGTCTAACTCCAGATGATAATAACAAACGCGAACGACAAATACAAGATCTATTACCAATAAAATCACGAGGAATATAGGTATGTAAAAACTAGTGGTTATCTGAAAATGCTTTTTGAACCAATTTTCAAGATTTAGCCAATACTAAACAAGCTTTAACTTTGTGGAGGACATATTTGTAATTCGTAATTCTTTATTGTACTAAGACAAGAATGACATACAGAAAACTTATAACAGATAACAAGAGATTTCTTCCAACAAACCATTACACACAACTACACAACATATCACGACAATTGTGTACTTAAATAAATATAGGGTCTAACAGAAAGGGGTGTACAAGCCGAAAGAAGGTTGTTAGGGACATCATTTTGAACAACTTTCACAATTGGACCGACTTGATCAGAGCAACTTTATTTTTCACTCCACCATACAGATCAGCTGAGCGCTAGGCCCGAAATGTACTGAGTTAAAAATAAAGTTGCTCTGATCAAGTCGATCCCATAGTGAAAGTTGTTCAGAATGATGTCCCTCATTCCGCTTGTACACCCCTTTCTGTTACACCCTGTATAGGTACATGTATGTTATTTTATTGATTACTTACTACTTTTCTCATAGAGGGTGATGAAAAGTAGAGTGTCCACCTCAGGAGTAAAAACTATTTTAGGCTCGAGTGATGTACTTTGAATCCCTCGCTCCCTCAGGATTCTACTTTTGAGTCCCTCGTTACACTCGGGACTCAACTCTAGAATCCCTCGGTCGCTCAGGAGTCAAAAAACACTCTCGCCCTAAAAATAGTTCTTTACTCCCTTGGTAAACAATCTACTATTAAAATAGGTACACAAAACAACAATACTTTAAAATACACAAAACAATAAACAATACTTTAAAATAGGTACCCAGAACAACAATAAACAATACTTTTTAACCTAACCATGTGACATTTCGGAGTCGGAACTATCCTCATCCGCCATGCAGTAGCGGCGGTACGGGATGCGCAGCAGTGAGACGATATCGCGCCCGCTCACCTCAGCGTCGACGTAGCGCCTGAAGCCGATGCCTGGGGGTAAGGGGTGGTATGGCATGAAATGAAATGTTTATTAAAGATGCTATTGGTTTTTAGGTAGGTATTTTACTTTAGTTATATGTTAATTTATGCGGGTTGTGTCCAATAAAATAGTCAAATATATCTAGGAATAAGTCTGTAGATAATATTACACACCCCTTCGGTAGAGGACAGAAGAGTCTTACTTTCTCTGTGGAAGAGTCCTTGACTTTGACAGTGGGTACCAAGACGTCAACTAATGTCTATAGCAAGGGGATGAGGATGAGACATAACAAAATGGGATAGGGATGAGAACTTGATTTCCCCTAATTTTAATGTCATTTTTGTTTCCTTTTCGGCCAGGAGAATGACAAGCTCTAGTCCGAAAGGGAATAATCTGTGGTAAGTATTATGTAGATTCTCAGAACAATAACTAAAGTGTAGATTATTGTACAAAATGGCTTGACAAACTCAGAATTGTAAATCCAGCAGTTGTATTTTATCATAGAGTTCGCATCCTCCTTTCTATGTATTGTATTTTACAAACACAACTTCGTATAAAAATAAAGAAAACAGCATTTGACTTTTTGCTATTTCACAGAGCTCAGGAACAAAGGTACCATTTTGACAGTTCCTAAAAGGTACATTAACATACATTTTGATCAGCAGGACACAACCCTATTACTTATTTGTCTATACTTCCCTATTACCTACTAATTGAGAATTGTATGTAAAATAATGCACAAGATGTTTTTGTGGGTATCCCATAAAACGAGTTAGTTGTACCAGCAAAATAAAGTCCGCTACCCTCCGCGCTAGTAGAAACTGTTGCTGCAAGGCAGAATTCCCCACACTACTAGGCCAGCTTACACAGATACACACATATTTGAATGGCGCATATTCTCAAAGGCCTGCCTTTGAAACTGTATTTATTTTCACTGCATTTAAAAAGCTGGTTTACTAAGGACGTCTCGGCAAGCAAGACCTTTTGGGCGGGGGCGGTGAGAACGATCAGGGGCCTAATGCTGCTCTGAGAATTTCACTTACTTATATTTCATTACTATTCCATTGCAAACACCCAAAATGGCGTCATTTGGTATTCTCCTAAATTATTATCCTCCTTATCCTCCTTGATTGGGTGTTTGCAATGGAATAGTAATGAAATATAAGTTAAATTCTCAGAGCAGCATTAGGGCCCAGGTTGCGCGGCGGAAAATACAAAGGCGGCTCTGCCGCTCTTCAGAGCTGTAGTTATTCCTGGACTTTACTGTACAGTCACCATCAGATTATATCGTAGCGGTGGAGGTACTCAAACTGACGACGAGATTTAAGGTATTGGCGTTTTAGGCACAGGCGACGATGTTGCGGAAGCCTTCGTGTGCGAGTCCGACCTGTATTTATTTGTATTTGTATTTTATCTATTTATTTGCATCAGCGCACACACACCAATGCACTTCACCAATTTTTATTCTTGTTAAAATTGCTCAAAGCCCAAATTATCATCATCAAAGTATGATTCGGACTCACTGGAGCTTCTTCTCACAGTCAAGATCTATCTACAGTATCTTATATTGTACGATAAGTGTCCCGTCGCAAAATACGGTACAGTTACGTAGTAACTATTTAGTAATCTGTGGGTACAGTGTTACATGGATGTTTTGGCACTTAGATGACACTGACAGAGGGGGCGCCACTGCAACGTTGATCGATTGATTGGATTGATTGCGTTAGTTCCGACCCTTGCCCACGTGCCAAGCCAAAAGATCCATGTACAGTGCTACTTCATAGGCGTGTTTTGCGATGACAGGTGTCATCGATTAAGCTATGCTGGACAAAGAATAGATATCCATTATCTGGCTTTTGGAGAATCTTCTTAGCCAACTGACCTTCCACAACCGGCCTGAGCAGCTGAGGCCTGAGCGACGTCACACCGCACACGGGCTTCGGCGGGACTACGCACACGTACAGCGGCGGGGCGGCGACGCGTGCGTGGTACACCGACAGGAACACGTAGTCGCCGAGTTTACACGAGTGCACCTGGGGGACAGACGAGTTATATTGTGGTGGTGATGCCCATCGTAACTTAAACTGTGCTTAAACTATATCCACGTGCCGCTCTATATTGAATTAATCTTCGATTAATCGCTCGTCACATTTCATTACTCTTTCAGATTGCGATTCAGATTAGGTAGGTACTTATTATTAGGTTGGTACTTTCTAATGGATTTGTTTCGTAACTGGTGTCTGTTTATATTATTGTTTTTTCTCATTGTGTCTACTACATGCTGTGAAACATCAACAATTCATAAATAAATAAATAAATAAAGGTACGTAGCAGTGTGCCACGCACGAGAAAGGCCCATGTCGTAAAAAATAAACGTTCTCTTGCTTTGTCTCTACGCTAACACGGCTAACGTAGAGACATCTCGTGCCTGATAAGACAAAAGAGATTGTCCGGGATTGAGCCGACCGAGCCTTGTTTGCCGAGTCGTCCGAGTCCTCCCGAGTTCGACTGAGAGACAAATACTGGCATGCTAGCTAAGAACACTGCGAGTATTTGCTTGTCTTCATGTTGCAGTCTTTCAAAGATCTTTGAGCGCTTGAGTGTATCATCAACACAGACCTTTCATTCCTCATTCGTCATCAAGCGTTTTTTTCCACCTGTCCCTGTCACTCGCTATACGTTAGTATACTTATATAGAACGCCTAACAGGTGTCGCAAACTGGCACTGACCTACCATCCTTGACCGCCCTCGTCTTCTTCTTTTTATTAATGGCGTCCTAACCTCTGAGGTTAATTTTGCCAGTGTCAAGTCGAACGAGAACCTGGAAATTATAATGTCTTGAGATGATTTGATGACTATGATGATGATGATGATTTGTCGCTCGTTAGCACTACCCGGGAAGGACGTGAAGGGCTGTGGGTTCCAAGTAATTCCTTCGGACGTGAGCGACTGCCTCACCGACCGCCCTCGTCGTCGCCGTAAATTGGCCTCAGAACAATAACTAAAAATTGGCACTAACCTCGCACTAACTATAGAGTAAATGTCATTAACCATAGAGTAAATGTCATTAACCATAGAGTAAATGTCACTAACCATAGAGTAAATGTCACTAACCATAGAGTAAATGACACTAACCATAGAGCAAATGGCACTGACCTCGGCCCGAGCGTTGACATCCCGCCACACTGCCGTCTTCACTCTGCACGTGACTTCCTCCGCCCACACCCGGACCGGCACCGGCTCACGCAGCAGCTCCTCTAGCCGCACCGCGCGCCACACCAAGGTCTTGGAGAACGCCACCGCTGCCAGGGGTAGGGGGATATAGGTACATAATAATTGAAACAAAAAGTAAACTTTAGAAAAAACCGACTTCCACAAACCCTATTTGATTAGATCGAGTTTAATACAAACTGTAACCCCTTATCCCCCCTCCCCCCCCCTTGGGGAATTAATTTTGTCAAAACCCATATCAGTGCTACCCCACGCTACTAAGGAACCCCTGTACAAAGTTTCACGGCTCTAGGTCCACCGGTTACGTATACGTTGCCTGCCCGTCAGCCATGCATTGTATTTGAACCTAGTATTGAGCAGATCTGGTGGCCATATGTGGTCTTCATCAGCAGTTCCGCATCACAATATTATGCTTACCATGTGCATTTGCACGAGTTATTATGAAAAACACAAAAATCACTATAGGTCTGCCTATAATATTTGAAGAGTTCCCTCGATTTCTCCAGGATCCCATCATCAGATCCTGACCTGGTGTCAATGGGACCAATGGGAAGGTAAACCCTTTCAAACAAAAAAATAATTTTCCAAATCGGTCCATCCGTTTAGGCGCTATCGGGGTGTAGACATAAAAAAAAAAAAACAAACATACGGACGAATTGTAAACCTCCTCCTTTGGGAAGTCGGTTAAAAACTAAAGAATGATGTCATCCATGTAAACCAAATTACATATTTTTACAGAAAGACAGAATTTTGCAGTTTTCTTTTATTTTAAAAGCTTTTATTTAACTTGCACTGTATGTATGTTTGTTTGTTTGTTTGTTTGTGGGTATCACGATTCGCGTCAAAAATGTCGGCTTGAATTTGACCCACTTCCCGTTGTCCGATTGAGCTGAAATTTTGCATACGTATGTAAGTTGGATGACAATGCAATATTTTTTTGACTTGGAGCTGATCTGATGCTGGAGCCGGAAGGTGGCCATGGGAACCCTGTTACCAAACGACGCAATCCTATTGTGTTTGGGCTCATTTGATTTATATTGACAAGTACTTTGATCCTAGAATATTTTTTATGACATGGAGCTGATCTGATGCTGGAGCCGGAAGGTGGCCATGGGAACCCTGTTACCAAACGACGCAATCCTATTGTGTTTAGGCTGATTTGATTTATATTGACAAGTACTTTGATTCTAGAATATTTTTTATGACATGGAGCTGATCTGATGCTGGAGCCGGAAGGTGCCCATGGGAACCCTGTTACCAAACGACGCAATCCTATTGTGTTTAGGCTGATTTGATTTATATTGACAAGTACTTTGATTCTAGAATATTTTTTTATGACATGGAGCTGATCTGATGCTGGAGCCGGAAGGTGGCCATGGGAACCCTGTTACCAAACGACGCAATCCTATTGTGTTTGGGCTCATTTGATTTATATTGACAAGTACTTTGATCCTAGAATATTTTTTATGACATGGAGCTGATCTGATGCTGGAGCCTGAAGCTGGCCATGGGAACCCTGTTACCAAACGACGCAATCCTATTGTGTTTGGGCTCATTTGATTTATATTGACAAGTACTTTGATCCTAGAATATTTTTTATGACATGGAGCTGATCTGATGCTGCAGCCTGAAGATGGCCATGGGAACCCTGTTACCACACGACACAATCCTATTGTGTTTGGGCTCATTTGATTTATATTGACAAGTACTTTGATCCTAGAATATTTTTTATGACATGGAGCTGATCTGATGCTGGAGCCGGAAGGTGGCCATGGGAACTCTGTTACCAAACGACGCGATCCTATCGTGTTTGGTCTCATTTGATTCGTCTTCACAAGCACTCTGATTCTAGATTAGATTTTTTGTCCAGGCCCCCGATTCTCGCGCTATCGAGATCATCTCCCCAGTCAAGATATCTGTTTTGATACCGCCTAAATCCGTCGAAAATTATCTCGATTTATATTTATTATGATCGAAAACGGGTCGAGATATCTCGGTTGGTCGAAAGGCTAGTCGTAAGAATAGCTTTATCTTGTTTTTGATAGAGATTTCGGTATCTCAAAATTGATATTTCGACCATGGACATGATCTCGCTAGCGCCAGAATTGTCTCGCTGTAATGATAAAGACTAAAAAGTTAAAAATAAATTAAAAGTAAAAAAACATTTTAAACAAAGCTTTTATTTAATGCCCTAAAAAGAAGAAAATAAAACTTCGATTCAATCAAATGCGTTATTTTATTAAATTACACAATTAATACGATATAAAAGCTTGTTGCGGGATTTATCTCCAAGTCTGTGCAAATAGTCCCTACCACCTGATTAAGTCTACACAAGTAAATCTCGCAACAAGCTTTGTTATCGTATTAATTGTGTAATTTAATAAAATAACGCATTTGATTGAATCGAAATTTTATTTTCTTCTTTTTAGGGCATTAAATAAAAGCTTTGTTTAAAATGTTTTTTTACTTTTAATTTATTTCCTTTTACTTGTGCTATAAGACATTGCTTTGTGACAACTTTCATGATTGTATGACAACGGGAAGTATCTTAAAGGTTTTTTTTGGGTCCATTGCGATTAGTACTGCATATTTTCCATCAATTTCACAGCATAAACGGTCGTAGCGTTCAATCGCGTTGACCTGGGTTTATTTTTTCACAGCTATATGCGACCACCCACGCATTCTCGATACAAAAAGTCTTGACACACGGACGAACGGACAGACGGACAGACAACGAAGTGATCCTAATAAGGGTTCCTTTTTTTCCTTTTGACGATCGGAACCCTAAAAAGGCGTGACCCTATGTCTATGCTTTTCTCTACAAAGGACAAGATAACTCAATCATATTCCCCGTTCACTCACACTTGATTCTCAGCTTTCCGACGATGGCGTCAACCTCTTCAACAGTGAGGGTCTGCGCGGCCAGTCGTCGCAGGATCCTGGCCGCATTACGCCGTGTCATTGTCAACCTGGACAAAGAGATAGAATTCCAATTCATTTATTTTCTAAACTTTCTAACGGTGGTGATGGAAAATATCGCGAGGTAACCTTTATTATACTCCATAGTACAAAATAACTGGCTAAGAGTAAGCACAGTTTTCGGCACACACGCCGCCCCGTATGTAATAAATAACCAGCCAAGTGCGAGTCGGACTCGCCGCTCGAAGGGTTCCGTACTATTTTTCTATAAAAAACCGCAAAAAAAAAAAGTTTGTTGTTAGGGAGTCCCCCTTAACATTTCTTTTGTTTTTTAGGGTTCCGTAACCGAAGGGTGCCAAACGGGACCCTATTACTGAGACTTCGCTGTCTGTCCGTCCGTCTGTCCGTCCGTCCGTCCGTCCGTCCGTCTGTCTGTCACCAGGCTGTATCTCATGAACCGTGGTAGCTAGACAGTTGAAATTTTCACAGATGATGTATTTCTGTTGCCGCTATAACAACAAATACTAAAAATCAAAAGAAATTTAATATTAAGGGGGGCTCCCATACAACAAACGTGATTTTTTTTGCTTTTTTTTTGCTCGATATTGATAATGGTAGCAGGTAGACGCTTAAAATGTTCACAATATATTGAGTATATTATTTACTTAAAAATAAATAAATTAAATTAAATTAAAATTAAATTAATATTTAGGGGCGCACCTATACTTTTTTTTTTGCGGTTTTTTATAGATAATGGTACGGAACCCTTCGTGCGCGAGTCCGACTCACACTTGGCCGGTTATTTTTTGTTATAGCGGCAACAGAAATACATCATCTGTGAAAATTTCAACTGTCTAGCTACCACGGTTCATGAGATACAGCCTGGTGACAGACAGACAGACGGACGGACGGACAGCGAAGTCTCAGTAATAGGGTCCCGTTTGGCACCCTTCGGGTACGGAACCCTAAAAGGCGTGACACTTTGTTGTTCTTTTGTATTTGTTATTTACTAAGGAGGCACTTGCTCTGTTGCTCATGTCTGAAGGAAATACCTAGACCTAGGTAAGTACTTGTCAAAAATAGCAAAAAAATTGTCAAGTACCTACGTTCCCCTGCCATAAACCTGTGGCGTTCCGCCTCTTTGGTTTGATGACTAGTGGTTGCGTAGCAACGATTTGTTATTCTGGTCTAGACTCGCGTAATGTCGCATGTGATTTGAGATACAGTAAAATATATAATAATCATCAGATGGTGTCTTATTCAGTCACGGCAATGGTTAGGGATTCTCCAAAGTGGTGACCCCGACGTGATGTGCAAAAAATAAACAATAGTGCAGCAGTTATTTAATTATTATTATTATTTTTTTTGGTAAAAAATTTGGTGCGCGTGTGAGGTGTGAGGTCCCGAGATTTCGCCGTCATCAGAGATCATGCTAATTGAGAGGATGCTGTGCGGCTGGTTAATGCCCGCGCTTTTTCAGCACTATCTACATCAGCAATCATGAGCTGGCGGATTTTCATTCGGCCGAGTGAAACCGCCTTGCTTGGCGCACCTATTTAACCTGCATTGCAAGGAAGAATCCGATGACATCTACGTGACGTATGACATCTCTTGTCACCTGTCATTCTAACATCAGCTGTCCGTACGACTTATAAACATTGCTGACAAACATTTTAAAACTGCGGTGTGATGAGGTTTTATGAACTTTTACGAACGATTTTCGTTTATTCGTTTTTAATGTGTGTATAAGTGTGTATTTTTTATTTTACCTTTTGTATAACCATTGTATTTTCTATTTAGGTTTTCTAACTCCAGTCTCCACCCCTTTCAGTCGATATAGGTAGAGATATTTGTGTGATACTCCTTAAACATGGCTGAAGCAGAGTTGAGGGATCGGCTGCAGAGGCTGGAGGCGACCAATGCGGAGTTGAACCTGCGATTGGATGCTGCTAATATTGCCGCTAATGAAAGTGTAATACCACCTTCGCAGGTCTTTAAGGTTTCCGTGAAGTTGCCACCATTCTGGCCCGACCGTCCGGCCATATGGTTTGCTCAGGCGGAGGCAAACTTCGAAATAGCTGGCATAAACGCTGATTACACAAAATATAATTATGTGGTAGGTGGTTTGACTGAACGGGTAGCCATGGAGATCGAAGACATAATCTCGGCCCCACCGAAAGAAAACAGGTACATTTACTTGAAGGATGAGTTGATTCGCAGATTGTCAGTGTCGCAGGAGAAGAGGCTTAGCCAGCTACTTGGCGACGAGGAGTTGGCTGGGCGTAAACCCTCGCAATTTCTGAGACACTTGCGCACCCTGGCAGGCTCTAATTTGAAGGACGAATCGATAATAAGACAGTTATGGTTAAGACGACTGCCTGCAAATATTCAGACTATCCTCACCGCGCAGGCGGACCTTCCGTTAGAAAAAGTGGCCGATATAGCGGACAAAATCGTTGAAGTTTCCCCAGGCACGTGGGGTTCGTGCTCCGTCATTTCACCTGGCCCTACTCTGGAGGAACAATTTAATGCTTTAGTCACACAGGTCAGCGAATTGTCCCGCCACGTTGCCGCGCTGTCAACCAACAACAGTCGCCGATCGCGCAGTCGCAGCGGATCGCCATCACGTAGATCAAGGGACAGCTCTACCGACCGCGACTCAAAGTGTTGTTGGTACCATCGTGTATTTGGGAAAAAGGCTTCAAAATGTATAGCCCCGTGTAACTGGAGCTCGTTTTCGGAAAACCGGCCAAGCAATCAGTAGTGGCGGCAGCCGATTGCGCGCCATCTGTTGGCCGTCGTCTATTTGTCACCGATAAGGTAACTAAACGCCGATTTTTAATTGACACAGGCTCGGATTTATGCTGTTATCCCTATCGATGGCTCCCAAGTCGGCGTCCATCCGCCGACTACGAGCTGACTGCAGCTAACGGGAGTAGCATAAAAACATATGGTTATTTTAATGTGACATTAAATCTAGGACTGCGCCGCGATTTTGTTTGGCAGTTTGTGGTTGCTGACGTCGACACAGCCATTATAGGATCGGATTTCCTTGCTCACTACAATCTTCTGCCTGACTGCCGGAGCCAAAAACTGGTCGATGGTATCACTGGACTTTCCTCACGCGTTTCAACTGCTATGTCTGACCAAGCAAGCGTCAAGGCAGTTGCCGAGGGAACATCTGTTTACAATCGACTACTGAGCGAGTTTCCTGATGTAACACGTCCATCTGGTTTACCTAGGGTTATAAAACATAATACTGTCCACTACCTTACTACCACTGATGGACCACCTGTTTCCTGTCGTCCTCGTCGTCTTGCACCTCAGAAGTTAGTTGTTGCCAAGAAGGAATTCGAGGATATGGTGCGATGTGGGACTGCAAGACCTTCGAAAAGTTCGTGGTCTTCCCCATTGCACATGACACCGAAGAAGGATAATGCCTGGCGTCCCTGCGGTGATTATCGCGCCTTGAACGCCCGGACTATTCCGGATCGTTATCCAGTGCGTCACATCAATGACTTTGCCCACGGACTCGCTGGTTGCACTGTTTTCAGTACACTCGACCTGGTAAAGGCTTACCATCAAATCCCCATGTTTGAGGAAGACATTCCGAAGACCGCCATCGTTACCCCGTTTGGCCTCTTCGAATTTCCTTTCATGACCTTTGGGTTACGCAATGCTGGTCAAACCTTTCAGCGTTTCATCGATGAGGTCACACGGGGTCTTGATTTCTGTTTTCCTTACGTTGATGATATCTTGGTTTACTCCACAGATGAAGCTCATCACTTGCAACACCTGCAGATTCTCTTCAAGCGCTTACAGGATTATGGTGCGGTGATAAACCCCGCCAAATGCGTCCTTGGTGCTAGTGAGGTGGTGTTCCTAGGTTATCATGTCAGTGCCGATGGCATCAGACCGCCCCAGGACCGAATCCAAACCATTTTGGATTTTCCACCCCCTCAGACGGTACAAGGCATGCGCCGATTTCTAGGCATGATTAATTACTATCGCCGTTTTGTTCCACATGCTGCGCAATATCAAGCACCTTTGACTGATGCTTTAGTTGTAATAAATGGTAAGGGTGCAAAGCCATTTCCGTGGACAACAGAGCTACTGCAAAAGTTTGAAGCCTGCAAGAGTAGCCTTTCCAGAGCCACCTTGCTTCAACATCCAATCGCTAACGCACCATTAGGCCTCTTCACAGATGCGTCTAGCGTGCACATCGGATCTGTTCTACAGCAACAAGTGGATGGTGAGTGGTTTCCTCTTGGATTTTTCAGTCGCAAACTGTCACCACAGAAAGCCCAATGGCCGGCTTATTACCGAGAGCTGTTGGCGGTGTATGAAAGTGTACAGCATTTTAGGCACATCCTCGAAGTTCAACACGCCACAATTTTCACGGACCATAAGCCGCTGTTGTACGCATTTATTCAACGTCGTGAAAAGCTTCCGCCCTCCCAGTTGAATCAGCTGTCTTTCATAAGTCAATTTACAACTGATATAAGGCATATCAAAGGTGAGGATAATGTGGTGGCGGATACGATGTCGCGCATAGAGGCCATTTCATTGGAAATCGGTTACGAAGCTCTTGCCAAGTCACAGCAGACTGATGAGGAACTTTCCTCTCTCCAAAAGTCTGGTTCTGGTTCTTCCTTGAAGCTCACAAAAATCACCATCCCAGGCACGACAATCTCCATCACTTGTGACGTTTCTACTGGAAAACCACGACCGTATTTAACTCCTGAATTCCGCCGTTCCTTGTTTGATAAACTTCACAACCTAAGTCATCCCGGTGCCCGAGCGACTACGCGTCTTGTGACCGACCGTTACGTGTGGCCCTCTGTCAACAAAGACTGTAGGGACTGGTCTCGCTCTTGCACAGCGTGCCAGCTCAGTAAGGTGTCGAGACATGTCACTGCTCCTATGGGAAAATTTGATCATCCATCTGGTCGTTTCATGCATGTCCATATTGACATAATAGGTCCTTTGCCAGTATGCAACGAATTCCGTTATTGCCTTACGGCAATTGACAGAGTGTCTAGATGGCCTGAGGTATGGCCTATGCGCTCTATTACTGCCGAGGAGGTTGCCGAGACGTTCACGAGGGAGTGGGTTCCTCGTTTTGGAGTTCCCTCAGTTTTGACGACGGATCAGGGTTCGCAGTTTGAGTCTGACGTGTTTCGCCGACTCATGGTTCAGTTTGGCATCGATCGTAACAGAACCACCTCATATCACCCTTGTGCCAACGGCATGATTGAGCGCGTCCACCGCCAACTTAAAGCGGCCCTAATGTGTCATAATGACACGTGGATTAGGGCCCTTCCATTAGTGCTACTTGGCATGCGTTCGGCATACAAGGAGGATTTAAAATCTACTGCTGCCGAATTGACCTATGGTGAGCCTTTGAGATTACCCGGCGAATTTATAGTATCATCTCCTACCCCGAACCGAATTGAAAATACCGCCGATTTCGTCGTTCAATTAAGGAAGAAGATGTCACTAATTCGCCCGGTTTCGGTTTCACGTCACTCCGAGCCATCAATTTTTGTTTTCAAACAACTGGCAACGGCCTCACATGTGTTCTTGCGGGATGATTCCGTTCGCCGTTCCTTACAACCACCCTATAAAGGCCCTTATGAGGTTTCCGATCGTTCTAATGATGGGAAGACGGTAACCATCATCATCAAGGGTCGGGCAACTGTCGTCAGCATTGACCGTGTGAAGCCAGCATACCTAGAAACACAAGCGGTTGATCAGGCCCCTGTTTCAGTACAACCACAGCCTAAAAAGCCTCTGCAGAAGCCGCTAAATTCTCCGGCAGCTACATCAGCCCGGCCCTATACAACTAGGTCTGGCAGACAAGTTAAGTTTCGACTTTAGGTTTTACGACTGTGTATAAATCTAAACATTGTTATTTATTTCTGTGTGTGATTGTTCAGATGTTATAATTTTTGTGTAATTTTGGTGTCAATGTCACTTAATTAATGACTGTCATCTATTTATAAATTTTGCGCATGTTTTTAATTTATTTTTATTGCGATTTGTTTTGTTTTTTGATTCGGAAGATCGACAGACATACTTATTTGTTTGAATTCAGTTTTATGTGAAAGAATAGTTATTATTTTTTTGATTAATTAATGTATTAAATTAATCCACTCCCTAGGGGGGTGGTGTGGCGTTCCGCCTCTTTGGTTTGATGACTAGTGGTTGCGTAGCAACGATTTGTTATTCTGGTCTAGACTCGCGTAATGTCGCATGTGATTTGAGATACAGTAAAATATATAATAATCATCAGATGGTGTCTTATTCAGTCACGGCAATGGTTAGGGATTCTCCAAAAACCTATGGCTCAATAATACTTGAATCAGAGCAAACACCATCTAGATCCCTATACAGGTGTAACAGAAAGGTGTAGTCATATTTTAGTGCCTTGTTAGGGATATCATTCTGAGCAATTTTCACTATGAAACTGATTTGATCTGAGCAACTTTAATTTTTACTTCTCTATACAAATCAGCTGACCGTCCGGACCAAAACATATGGAGCAATGAAAAATCAAACAACTCAGATCAAATCGGTTTCATAGTAAAAGTTGCTCAGAATGGTCTCACTAACCACCCCCTAAAATGTGACCACCCCCTAAAATGTGACTTCTGTTACACCCTGTATTACTAGGGATATTATATAACTGGTCTAGCTACCACCCCATATGGGAAAATGTTTTAGCAGTCTCACCTGGCTCTCCGCACCTCCTGCTTGAGATCGTGCCACTGGAGCCCGAGCTCGGGCAGCACCTCCGAGGCGCACACCTCCAGAGACATCTTACTGATCACCGTCTGAAGTTCTTCGAGCTCTGGAAGGGATTGTGTTACAAGATGGGGTTGGAGAGATTGGTACACATGTATACTGATGGGCCGTCGTCGCTGGCCATACTGCCATATACAGGGTTTAACAGAAAGGTGTAGCCATATTTTGGGGGGTTGTAAGGGACATAATTCTGAGCAACTTTCACTATGAAACCGATTTGCTCAGAGCATCTTTAATTTTCACTTTTCTATACAATTCAGCTGACCACCCGGACCAAAATGTTGATCGTTGCTCTGATCAAATCGGTTTCATGGTAAAAGTTTCTCAGAATAGTTTCCCCAACAACCCCCTAAAATATGATTACAGCCTGCAATGTATGGGGGCAATATGGAACTGGGAATTGGGTGAAATAAATAGTCACAACGTGGTCACAACTCACAATACAGGGTGACATTTAATTAGCTGACCATATTTTGGGGAAAGATAGTACCAATCAATACGAACAACTTTCCCTAAGAAACATATAGTCACAAATGAAAAAAAAAAACATCCTCCAGTACATTGCCCCGATCAGCTGATTTCAAGTTACTATGAGAGACCCGAAAATTTTTTTCGTTTGCGACCATACGTTTCCTGGGGAAAGTTGTTCGTATTGATGGGCACATTCCCTAAAATATGGTCAGCTAATTAAATGTCACCCTGTATAGAGGACCGATTATTAGGTGAAATTAGAGGACAGAATTGAATTGTAAGAGAAGCGAGTATGATTCGCGTCAGACGGATTATTTATATAAGGTACCTATTGAAGACAAATTATATTTCGGGTGATGAAACTAGGTAAGTACTCATTTTATGAATTTGCATATAGGAAAGTAAAATAGCTGTAAGCAGTATTTTATTGTACTTACTTTTGTTGAATATGGTTGCCATATTCTTTGTTATTTACTCCAACAACTTAAATAGTTCTAACAACAATGAAACAGACAGAACCTGTGACCTGTGACCTGTGACGGCTGTGAGTGAACTTGAAAACGGTGATGTGGCAAAACAACGCTGTTAACTATAATTTTAAAAGATTCAAAAATAAATATCAACCTACCTACATCGCGGTATTTTATCCAAGAAAAGTCGCTATTGTAAGACCATTTTAAGACGCCATCTAGTGGAGAATAGCAAAACTATGTCTAAATTAGTGATGAGATAACGTGCTTGCCAAATGTAACTAATAATGGGGTGACTATACCCTATCCAACATAGGATGACTCTGACAGCTTGTCACTGTGACTTTACTAGGCATGGGGATAATGTCGATACAAATTATCGATATTCTAAGTAAAGTTTCTGAATGTTTCAAGCAAATCAAACAAAAGGATGTTGTAACATGTTTTTATTCTTGTTAAATCGATTCACAGCCCAAATCACCATCATCAAAGTCTGATTCGGACTCGCTGGAGCAGTCTTGTAAGATAGGTTATTAATTTCGGCCGTAGCTTCTTCTGAGTATGGTGTGTAAAAGTGCACCTGAATGAGTCAAAACAATGAAATTCTCGGGTCCTCTGGTACAAAAGCACTTATCGGCGCACGCCCCGAAAATCACACATAAAAAGTGCACCTGAATTAAATCGAAAAGTTGAGTCCAAAGATTGAAATTTCTGGGTCATCAGGAACACAACAACTCAACTCTCGGAAAATTTTCATGGCTTACGTGGCGAATATATTTCTGTTTCTTCTGAGTATGCTGTGTAAAAGTGCACCTGATCTGAAATTGAGCCAAAAATAAATAAATTGCTGGGTTGTTTGGGGGGGCCATGGCCCCCATGCCCCCCCCGTACTCACTTTTTTAACTTTTGGCTAGCGTAAAGACACCCGCACCTCGGTGGATGACAGCTATCAAATGACACACCTCACTACCGTAAAGACTCCTTCCATACAGTGAGCTCCGGTTTCGGAAAAATCGGTTTTTGTAAATCCCTATGTATTTTTTTTATACTGGCAACACTGTAGGGAATAGCCAATGAGACTAGCTTCCGGTTGATATCTCACACTTGATTGGTCGAGAGTTCAGTAGCTAAGGAAAAAAAAAAAAATTTTTTTCGCGCGTATTTACCTTGATTTTCGAATTTCGCGATGTTCTTTTTTTACACTAATTATAAAAAGATGGTTGGTTATTGGTTACTCAAGGTGTTGGAATAGAAACAGAGCAAAAAAGTACCAGATTGAATAAATGTTTTTAATTGATTAGTTACATTAGGACATGGTTAGCATATGTAATGTAAGTACAGTAGGGTCAGGGTAACACCGATGTTTAGCACTAAGTATTAGAATATTAGAGTTTACAGATACAAAGATCACACAGTCGTTTATTACATCTAGAGTGTTGTATAACTTCATTATTATAGTAACGATTTAATCAATCGAACAATGCCTGCTACATTCACGTATGTAAAACAGATTTAGGTAACATTTTCTATTGATTTATACATAGGTATAGCAATATAGAAAAGGACAGTTACATTGATTTTAAAAATACTCTGAAGTCTAGGATAAATCTCATGGGACTCTTTTATGCTAGCTACCCAGAAACTAAGCTTTACCAAAATATTGCCAAGACATTTTGTGCCGTAGGTATTCCCTATTGCGAATGTTTCTATCAGAACGTTTACCACTAGGTAGGGCAATAATAATCGCCAAAAGAGCTTAGGTATTACATTACGCTGTCGGCAGGGCACGATTTGTATAGACGTCTCACTCATGATGGAACGACTAGAAAGATACAGTGAGTCAGACAGGGCCCTGCCGACAGCGTAGTCAAATAGGCCCATTATGCAGAGATTGCAGAACCTCCGCTTGGTCATCCAACCTGAATAATGTAACAGAATAGTGTAGTCATATTTTGGAGGTTGTTGGGGACATTATTTTGAACAACTTTCACTATGAAAACGATTTTATCTGAGCTATTAGTGGTATTTTTCACTTAACCATACAAATCAGCTGATGGCTCCTAACGGAACGTATGGAGAAGGGATAAATAAAATTGCTCTGATCAAATCATTTTGATAGTGAAAGATGTGCAGAATCAAGTCCCTACCTTGGGCAACGACTGAGTCTTGCCATACAGCGAGGCAACGCCGCCAGTCTTCTGGGCACCTTGCCCAGCGAGGGCGGCAGTGATCTGGCTCAAATTTTCTATTTAAATTAACTTTTTCATTAAATTATTATTATTTTAATTGAAATTTATATAAACCAGTAATTATGTAAAAATAAATAACTAATACCCCCTAAAATGACTACACCTTTTTGTTACCCCCCTGAATATCTTTTCCTCACCGTTCGTTCCACCTATAGGTATCTTAGCTCATTTGCACACGGTGCTACTAGAAACAAACTCGACTAGTTGGTAAACGGGATTCCCGTCCACCGTCCCATTTGATTACACTGACTCAAAGTAGCTACCTAGTTAGTAACTCGCGTTACTAGTTAGTAACTCGCGTCACTAGTTAGTAACTCGCGTCACTAGTTAGTAACTCGCGTCACTAGTTAGTAACTCGCGTCACTAGTTAGTAACTCGCGTCACTACTACTACTTCTTTTTGCTTCGTGCCCGCCCAGAGGGCCTTGCACTTAACACGTTGTGGGACACTGCTGAACAGTTTGTTATATAATGTTACTGTGTTATGTATGGCAGGTCAGCCAAATGTCCATCAACGTAAGTATATCTACTTTCAATATCGTAATATCAAATTAATCGCAGTCTTTCTTTAATCGCATTCGCCCAATTATCCGAATATTTTACACGTCCACTAAAGATATAAGTAAATTCGAAATTCACATTAATTTGCTCTTCAAATCATAAGACAGTCCTCTAACATTCTTAGCGCCTCGTCCGTAGATGTACATATACAATTATACATATACAACGAGCTGGTAGATGTACATATACAATTATACATATACAACGAGCTGGTAGAGGCACAGTAGTTATCAAAATAATGGACCATTTATTTACTTGTACTTAGATCTGTCAGTGCTAATAAAATACAAAATATTACAAGTGTGTAAAAAGAGCCGAAATAAAGAATAAACCAAAATAAAATTTAAAACATTTATTTTATAATTATAATTTAAGTACACATCAATATTGCACTGTTTTCCGTACCTTCCGACATCTTTATTAAACTATGTTAGTTTAGCTTTCAATTTATAATAGTTTTGGTTGTCTATAGGTACATAGATAATATAATTGTGATTGACTATCATCCTGATCAACTTGGCTTAGGTGGACATCTTCGACTGAGTTATGCGTAGAACTTCACTTCTGACTTCGACTAACGTCTCACTTGGACTGCACAACTGCATAGGGAAACAGTCAGGAACCCGCTTGGGCCTAGTGGGTGGCCCACTGAACATTCATTAGAAAGATCTACATACCTACCGAATTAGTATGCAGCCAGCCAGGCAGGGGGGCAGTTCTCGCGCTATCGAAATCATCTTCATTGCATCCATCCATTTCATCTCATGGTGTCGAAACCGATATCTTGACTACGGAGATCATCTCTATAGCGCGAGAATTGGGGGCCAGGTTTAAAAATGTCCTAATACCTTTTGAAGAACAATTATTAAAACAAATAAATGGAAATCGAAAGATGAGCTTGCGGATCTACTACATCCTACCGTAATACTGACACAAATCCTAAGCCAACAAATGCTGTTTCTTACACACACTCAAGCAAGTCACCAGACCGTTGGCATCAAGATATGCATTTTACAAATTAAAATATATTAATTACACGATTAATCATAGCCTATATGCGTTTTATTTCTCATGGTAAATCCAATAATGCAATCGAAAAGAATTACATATTTAAAACCATCTGGGATTACTACTTGGCGGGGCAATTCTGGCGCTAGCGAGATCATGTCCACGGTCGAAATATCGATTTTGAGATACGGAAATCTCTCAAAAAAAAAAAAAGACTCTTACGACTAGCCTTTCGACCAACAGTGATATCTCGACCCGTTTTCGATCGAAATAAATATAAATCGAGATGGTTTTCGACGGATTTAGGCCGTATCAAAACCGATATCTTGACTGGGGAGATGATCTCGATAGCGCGAGAATCGGGGGCCTGTACAAATTCTGGACAACTTTTCGAGTAAAATAAAAAACTTGTGGATAATCTGATATTTTTCCGAGTAAAGCAAGAATATCGGAAAAGGTTTTTCAGAATTGTAAGTAAGTAATAATAATTGGTCTGTCCTACGGTAGAACGTCAATATTAGTTAGATCTTAGTAATTCTTAGCATTGCACTAAGTAGAGATCGTTTGGCACTGCTCCCGATCAATCGACTCTCTCTACCCGGCAACTGTTTGCTCAGAGTCGAGGTAGGTAGGTACCTATCTGTTATCTCAGTTGCTGTCCGCCTGTAGGTCTGAAGTTGCCGCGACCCGAATTCTGCAGACAGAGTAACATAATGGGCTCTACTCACGATTCAACCTGGCTTGCATTGCAATCTGTCGCTGCAACTTATAGAACCGCTGGAGAAGGACAGAACAGGAAGATAGACAGAGATAAATACAAGTTGCAGCAACGAATCGCAAGACCGATTGCATAAGTGGCGACGTACAACGAAGAAAGAGGCCGCCATTGTGAGCGCAGATTGGCGGAGCTAGAGCAGATGGCCCAAGATCGGAACAAATGGAAATCTACACTGAGAGCCCTATACTCAGGCCTGCTGAGGAGTGACATGATGTGATGATGGAATGATGAAAGATGATGATGATGAGTAACTTAAATGTTGCTACGAGTAAAACTGAGACTGTACAATATTCATTTCATTTCCATCATCATGCTCAGCCCGCCACGACATATCCGGTGCCAGGAATTGTGAAAATACGCCACCGTTGACAAGCAATTCTATTATTCACATAAATACTCATACTCATATATTTATTTAAATACAATTCCGTATTTGGATAGTTTCATGATCATGATGACTGGCGATACCATCGCATGATTTTCCCGCTGTATTTCGTGACTGCGGCAACTTCAGACTGACTAGATGGTTGGTGCGAGATGTGCCTGGAGCAAGGTTCGCTTTGATACCTAATCTTGGCGACAAAGAAATTGGAGAACACTGAAAATATCTTTCGACTGAATGCCGACGCTTTGCTATAAGCCGACAATCCCTATAACAGATACCAAGTGTTTTGGAAAACTAACAGGTATTAGGTTTTACGAGAATAAAACGCACTAATGAAACAATTGAACAGGGGTAAACAAACATGCCTACACATACATTGCTTCTGGCCCCACACTAGGATACCCTAGGCCCTAGGAAATCATAACCAGCGACGACGTCACAAACTGTATATCTATTTATCGACCTGAGTGATAGATTGTAGACGGAATGAAACATCACCGACTTATCTAATTGTAGTTAGCATAACTTCACGCTCCTCGTAATGTGAGAATGTGACCAATCTGTGATTCCAAACTGTTAAGTTGTACAATTTGTTCTATTGAAAATTTTATTACGAAAATAGACCAATTTATTTCACTTCATCATATTTCACATCACTTACTGTAACCCTGAGCTGACCGTGAACTGCAATATCAATTGTACATGTGTGTGTTTAACTCTAACATCAATTTTTGCAGGTATAGTTGCATCCGAGTATACATTACAGAATTACCTTGATAACTATGACACGCTTTATTATAGCAGGTACTTTTGAAACGGCTAACGGGGCTGACAAAATACAGATTGCCTAACTAATTTAGAACCATGCTGTACAATAATCCAGTGGGTAATTTATAGTGAAAATAGATGTTTCAATAATCCGTAAAATAAATATAAATTATAGTAACCTCATGGGGGCATTGTCAGAAATTACTTATTAAGAGAATTGCACAAAGTATGAAAAATATCATTCAAAGCTTATGTCGCTATAGCCTTACTTAACTATTAACTTACCTAAATAATTAATGGCTAACAAAAGGTGTAAACACCACAAAAATATAAATAAAAAGCAAAATTGTATTCAAAATGGAAATAAAACAATTCATAATATCCAATAGAGACAAAAACAAAAAACAACATAACAAAGGAACACATAAAATTTCAACGAACTGTAGTTTTCGACGCGGTATGTATTGTGACAGGGTTCATTCATGTTTGTGTTTTAAACACTGAAGAGGCTAATACTGAGTTCGTCTTACCTAAAGTCCCTTAACAAGGGTGTCTGATACAACATGAGCTCAAAACGAGCTGCCTACAGTAAATATTTTAAGTCTTACGCTATGACTAATTTTAACATTCATTTCAATCTTACTATGAGACTCTTAAATCCATCCCGATTACTTTGACGTCATTTCCTAATCGCCTTCGTACCAGGTCCAGCAGCCTTAGTTTATTATGCATCGCGAACATCTACGGACGGAACACAGACGGACGGACGGCGGAATCTTTATCGCAATAGCGTTCAGATTAACAAAACGACCAATGGCTACAAAATTCACCCTGTTTAAAATAATCGTTTTCTGATTGATCCCTTTATCAATTTGAATGTTATTGCGATTGAGATTCCGCCGTCTCCGTCTGTCCGAACTGAAAGTGACACAGAGAATTAAAAACGCTACATACATTCCACATAACATAACATTACACGGTACGCTCGTCTGTACCCGGATTAAAACGAAAATTTAATTAATAAAAAACATGCCAGATTTACATTCTAAACAACATAATTTTCCAATGTTGATGACGAGTCCACGGATAAGAATTAATCTCTTGATATTGTAAACAGCACCAAATAATACAACAACAATGATAACATTATACAGTCCTTAAAAAGGGTTCTGCTGCCTTGATTGCGAAGCTGTGCCAGCCACAAGCCTCCACCAGAATTGATCAGAGGAACTTGTCTCACACTTCTTAGTTCTGAGGAGTTAATAATAAAGTTGCTCAGATCAAATCGGATTCTTGACTTTGATTATTCGCTTGCGACAGTTTGGCAAACCTCTTCCAGCCTGTAAATCAAGCATCACAATGATCTACTACAGAAAAAGTTATGACTTATGTTTGTCAAATCTATTTTAAAGGCAACGGATATACCTAAATGCAGTACCTACCGATGATTAACAAACTAAGTCTTTTCACGAAACCTACCAGTAATTTGCGACACAAAGATATTGAGAAACGGCTTAACAAAAGTATAAAATAGCAATGAGATTTTTGAAAAGCACTGGTATAACGATATAAACTAATTTTGTGAAAATATGTCTCTGAGTAGCCAAATTCTTTGCAAGATGTGTGATCAACAGAGCTGATATTAAAAACCATTTCAGTTTCGGTGACGCGACGATCTCCCTGAAAATGGTCCGGTGAGGTTTTCCCTACGTAATTTTAGTACAGTGCTAACTCGCTCTGCAACTGTCGGGCCTAAGACACGTGCTGTTCAAATTTATACTCGAACATACCTTACCCTGTTTTAAAGTAAATGGAATATAATTTGTACAAAAACTATGTAAAAATTACCAAAAAGATTCACTTCGAAACTCGAAGTTAATGATACCAGTACGATTGGTTACACAAGAGAAATCTAAGATTTTTCACATAAGTATTGTATAATATTATTTTAGCCATCGGTTTGAGTCTGACAACCTCTTGATAAATCGCTACACTTATCTATCTTAACACTAAAACGTAAATTTTAATTTGATATACCTATTTGACACTTCTTACGTAAGAGTGTGATGTTTCAATTTGTGATGTGGTGTACATAACAGTGCATTTTACGTCAATTTATTACCACCTCTGTAACAACACGGTCGTGTGTATAAAAATACATGAACTACCGTCGACCCAGTGGCAAACACGCATCTCAACGCACGCACGGGTTCTCAATTGAGACTAAGAAAAATCAGTCTCCAAAATTATAGTACGACTATGGAGCCCACATTGTACTGGGATGGGGCCTTTAGACGCATAATACCAACTACGCAAAATACCATCCGGAGGTATTTTGGTGTTTAGCGGATTTTTAAAAATGATTACGCTAAATACCAACTACGCGAAATACCAACTATCACAATACGCGAAATACCAACTAACACATTACGCAAAAAGCCGGTTTTGGCTAGTCGACGTCACTAGTTTTGGCAGGTGTCACGTTTATGACAGGTATCACATTTTTGGCAGGTATTTTATCATATCTCGGAAACTACTGAACCCAGACCACCAGTTTGTATGACGATATGACGGCTCTGGACGAGATCTTCGTTTCAGATGACAGTTGCCAAAAATGAGAAAACCTTTAAAAATAATGACAGCTGTCAAAAATAATGGTTTGCTCTCCGCGCAAGCGTGGATAGAGATAGGAATTTTGACGCTTGCCTCGAATTGCAATTGACGCGGAGGAATGTTGGCCTCTTAACACATAGCACCACAGACCATGTGCATAGCACCACAGATCATGTGCATAGCACCACTTTGATTTCAAACATTTACAAACTCGATAACAAACTCCCAGAGTTGGTGTTTCGCGTAATGTGTTAGTTGGTATGTTGCGTAGTTGTTATTTTGCTTAAATTCATGTTGGCGTTATGCGTAGTTGCTGTTTTGCGTAGTTGGTGTTTTGCATAGTCGGTGTTTTGCGTAGAGTTGGTATTTTGCGTAGTTGGTGTTTTGCGTAGGGTTGGTATTTTGCGTACCAGTTGGTATTATTCGTCTAAAGGGGTGAGGGGCGGTACGAGTAGTATACACGGAAGTCAGCGGCCATGACAGGACATTCTACAATGAAGGACCCACTGCCAAATGGTTGTTCTCGTACCTGATCCAACTTTGTGACCACTTTTTTGACTCTTTGCACTCGCTCAGTTCGCTTCGCTCATTCAGCTTCGCTTGAAGCAATCTCATTTTAAAACCAGGTAGGTATTTAAAAGAATATAAACAAGCTGTAGTAGGGACATTAGGACACTTTTGGCGGAACTCTCTAGGTATAAAACTAACTAACGTAAGCTCTTGTGCTGCCTAGCAATGGATTGCATATTCGCACACACTCAAAGTTTTATTTTGAATCCTGCCCAATTTGGTGACTTTGTTTACACTTCTTTAAATACCTACTTAATCTAGCTATAGTTAACCATTACGAGCCATACACAGTCCATTCAGTCGCCAGTCGCTTATGGAAGACGGGCACACCGGGCCTTAATTCTTATTTGCAACCTTAAGTCTAGCCGATCTAAATGAACTGATGTTTCGTGTTTCCCATTTGAGTCTAAAATGTCTTTTCAACGAGTAGTTGGCTTCCCTCAGACGTCTTTCAGTAACCCAAAATTACATTACTCAAATCACAACAATAAGATATTGCCCGTACAGTCTGGGCTTTGAGCGTCAATATTTGAATACAACTGGTTCAATCGCTCGTAAATCCTACAACTAGTACTTATATAATAGTGGGAATCGTCCCTTTATGCGATCGATTGTATCAGCTTGCATGTGGCAAGAGTTGCGAATACGCTGTCGCATATGATACAAATTGGCATACAAATTTAAGCGTCGTCGATAAGTGGTGTACGATGGCACATAGTCCATTGAATCACCTCATGTTGCGTCCGGCGAATTCACCGACTCAGTAGGTTGGTGTACCTGTGGGTGTAAATCCTTGTTAGTTAAAAGAAAAACTAGTGTTGCTTGCACGGAGTTGCGCCAGACTTTTGACACCCGCTCAACTGTTTACACGCTATTTAAGGGGGAGCAGTACGACGCCAATAGAAATCCTAAGGTTAAGTAATTCTAAGAATTAAATTAAATCTACGAATTTCTCTAACCTGAGGATTTCGTCCAGCTCAAACGAAATAAAAGCACTCAAAACAATAAAAAAATAAACAAAAAGAAAATTTTAAAAGTTAATGCCTTCACGAGATTTGAACCGACGACCTCCGGATTGAGAGTCTACATCATACCGGCTGAGCTACCACAACCATGTGGGTTGACACGAAATATGCTATCATATTTAAATGTGTAGTATATGTGTCTATGACATGGTTGCTATGACAATAAATAAACAGTTTCAGTCAAGATCTCCATTTTGAAATGCGTAACTGTATCTAAACACGTCTCTTGTATCGGGGCCCCCTTTAATTTGCACGTATTTCAGTATTTATGGTTGGTGCGGCAACAGATATACACATTCTGTGAAAATTTCAGCTTACTAGCTATTACGGTTCGTGCAGACGGACCCGGTGACAGACAGGACGGACGGACGGACGGACGGACAGACGGACAGCGAAGTCTCAGTAATAGGGTCCCGTTTGGCACCCTTCGGGTACGGTACCCTAAAAACTGTGTGAGTTAGCTAATCTATGGAAAAGGCGCGTCCGGTTTTTAACTAGCGAGATTTGAACGAAAATTTCAATGAGTATTCTTCTATTTCACTCTTACAAACTACAAAGGACGACTTGTTGTCCCTTTCTTGAAAAAATGTGGTTCTGGAGGAAGGCAGTAAAAAGAGTTTAATTGATTTAAGGTCGATTCACACATATCAGGGATCCCACCGATCCGGCACAAGTCCGTGTCAGTGAAAAATATTATTTCATTTATTCTCTATGAGAGTAGTCACACTTGTCAGTGTCCGTAACGTGATTGTGACGACACTGACAAGTGTGACTCTCATAGAGAATGTATGAAATAATACTTTTCACTGACACGGACCTGTGCCGGACCTGTGCCGGATCAGTGGCATCCCTGATATGTGTGAATCTACCTTTAAGGTCCTGTCATTCATATAGAAAAACTGTAGACAACGAGAAAAACAAACCGATGTCATCAAGATATTGTTGCCACTTTTCGCATAAAAGGTAAAAATATGGCGGAAATTCAATACTTTTTCCTCATTTTATATCGAAATATTTAGTAAAATGGTAACATTTATAAGAAATCCTTCGATTCGCCCTTTACTCGCGTTTACTGTTTTCCGCAGAATTTCTTTGACATTAGTTACGCATGATTAATTCTAGGGATTTCGTGTTTATCCGTCAAAAAATGTTGGTGCTGGACGTGCTGGACAATTTGAAGAAATCCTGAGATTTTCTCCTCGAGTTCTGGGCCTATTAGACTACGCTGTCGGCAGGGCCCTGTCTGACTCACTGTCTCTTTCTAGTCGTTCCATCATGAGTGAGACGTCTATACAAATCGTGCCCTGCCGACAGCGTAATGTAATAAGCTCTTTAACGCAATATTCAGAGAATTACTGCAAAACTCGCCGTTCGTACGCTGGCCCTAAGCACAGCACGTTACGTTTTCAAACACGCTAAGGTTGTTGCCTGTCAGCCAGGTTTTCACCCAACATGGCTGCGTTGTATTTATATTGCAATAGAACTCTATTTAACGGCTACCAAAAGTCTGGTGCAAGTTGCACTAAACCCATGTTTATGTGGTATTGGTTGATATCAAGAGAAAGTTTCAAACATATCCGAGTAAAATTATGAGACTTGACTTCATTCCTACCTATCTGTAAGCCATTTGTCAGGTCAACAAGAATTGCCCAATTGAACACAGAATATGTCCGGACATCTCTGTCGCTGATACGGAATGGACAAAATAAAATATCTGGCCGCCGCCGCCGCCGCCACCGCCGCCGTCATCTTATGGCGGTTTTCGTCGTGACGGTGAAGGAGGCAGTTGACAAACGGCTTATGGTAGCGTAACCTCACACAGTAACAGAGGTTAGATGAACAAGATGTAACGATATAGGTGCGGTGCCGGCCGGGTGTGTTGTGATGTCTGTATAGTACGTGCGACACAGATCAGCAGCGACACAACATGTGTGCCGTGCGTGTGGACGTGTCTGCCGCTCCAGGATCGGACTGTATAGTCACGAACGAGCATGCAGCTCGAAATTGATTGATTGATAGTACTGTTGGGTTATTCGATTGAGAATCGATTGTACAAAAACTAATCTGTGAAACCGCCACACTTGATGTTTGGCCACACTGTATTTAAAAAGTTTGTTCATAACTGTTTTATAAAAGGCGTTGCAACCGCCCAGACCCTCCTTGTTTCTGGTGTGTTCTCAAGCTGATAGGACATAGTCGTATAGCCTTCCAAGTACGTAAATTCCCGCCAATATAAGGAATTCAGTTAAACTACTAAACCGTCGTTTCTCTAAATCTTAACATTGCAAATAGGCTCATATCCAATAAGTACGACACTTATTTATAAGCGCAGGTGGTCTTCCTCCGCTCAACCATCTCTTTTGCTGTGAGATGCGGCTTTGCCACCCCATATAGGAAAAGGTTGTGCTATGTTAAATGCTATGTTGATATTTATTTGTCTGTTTTGTGTTGAACAATAAATAATTAAGAAAATCACGAAACTACGATCCGTTGAGTCGACATAGTATGTGCATAATATCACCCCTGCCGTACTACCTCCGGAACTAGATTAACACTGGATGTAACGCCCACGTATTGTTCTGTTATCCCGAGGCCGTCCTTGCAATCTGATGTACAACTGTAGTGGCTGCAACTTTACTTGATTGATCTGCCATAACATCTCCTATTCAGCTCACAATGTTCACAACATTTATCGATAGCCTTATCAAGCCCCTGTGAAACTTTTAGTGAGAGTATGCTAAATGCAGGATCAATAACTAAAGAGGAACTTATTGTAAACGAGTCTCAGTTATTCGTGCAAAAAAGTCGATTTACTCACGATCAAAAAATGCTACTCAATATCAAGTATGTCAACAATAGTAAGACGTAAACTTGTATGAAAACTAGGGCTGTGTACATGAATTACCATAACGTGAAACAAAAAGCTATTTAAAGCATTTCTCAAGATATCTCATCACGTAAATGACTGTTTACATACTTGTTCAGGTTTGCCAAACTTCAATAAGCCACACCGGCAAACCTAAGGTTGTACTGTACTGTACGGTGGTGGCATGAACAATTGAACACGAAAGTCATGTTAAAGTGCGTCTTGCTTGGATAAGAATTCGCGCGGCGAGAAGCGGAAACTAATTTGACAGGTAGCCGTTTTGTCATTCTTTGGTATTGCCAATAAAAATTAACATAGAACGACTCGCACGCCACCGTCACGCCACCCTTCAGGTGCATTCGAATCCATGACGCACTCTAGTCAAAACCGACACGCCATTTACACACGGTATTGAAGCTTGGCTAACCGTCGCAAGCATGTAAATCAAGAAAACGTAACAGAAGTATAAATTTAAGCGAGCAAATGATCCTTCAAAACAAAAAAATAACACAGGGATTGCGATAGAAGTCTATACTTACTAGAAATACTGTGGCAAAACACGATACAAGACAAAACCCAAAAATTTAAGCTGAGATGTTCCAAATAAATAAATATTCAACTGGTGATTAAGACGGCGCCTTAGGCAACAGCCTTTAGCAAAACACAAATCGCTCGGAATTATGAGTGTTATTGCAGTACGTTTTTTCACTAGCTTGTCTATCACGAGTGACTTTGCTTTCCCATAAACGTAATTTTATTCATTTGGCTCGATAGAAAAGTCTTCTGAAGTTGCCAGAAAATCTGTCTGTCACAATGTTTTATTTTACAATTTCGCACCGCGTCTGAATTTGTGTTCTTGTTATTTACCTAATCATTATAAAAATGGCACAGTATGTTCCTCAGTTAGACAGGGTTGGCTTTAACCTTTTTATTTTTATTCAATATCCTCTAAAAATAAGTTAAGGATGAAATTCTAAGTTCTGATTGCCTAGGGCCCGCCCTTAAACTAATTTAATCGCAAGCATCCATTCTGTTTTTCACACGGCGAATATCTCAACAATGCATGGACAAAGCAAAATATTTATTATTGATAGATTTATCAATAGGACACGACTCCACGTACACGGACAACTCACAGACAAAGAGTCTCATTAAATCGCAACAATCCGCTCTTGAGATTCTATCACTGTAATCGCCACCTAAAATTATAAATTTCCAACAACTCAGCACCAGCACCGCAACCCAAAAATCAGCAAAACAAAACAAAAGCCATCACAGCCTAACCACCTGTCAGCACCTCAACAGGCAGGGAACTCCTCCGCGGCATGCTGAACGTGCGCTCCTGCACGGAGTAGCTGGTCTTGGCCAGCCATTGTTGGCAGGTCGCGATGGCGCTGGGCTTGCGGCGGCCGCCGTTCACGCTGTGCCTGGCCACCAGGCGCGGCAGGTCGGAGGGCGCGACGGGCGCGGGGGCGGATCCCCGGCGGCGCGGCCAGCCGTCCTTGTTGGAGAGGGTGCGCCGGAGCAGCTGAGGCAAGGCTGTCGTCATCTCTCGGAGCTTCTTCTCGCATCGCTTGTCGGAGTTGTTCGCTGCGGGAGGAGGTGGGGTTAAGGAACGGTGTGTTTACTTGATTTACCCTGAGTTGCACGAAACTATCTTGAAATTGAAAGTTGTTTTTGTTAGGGTTCTGTACCCGAAGGGTGCCAAACGGGACCCTATTACTGAGACTTCGCTGTCTGTCTGTCTGTCTGCCTGTCTGTCTGTCTGTCTGTCTGTCTGTCTGTCTGTCTGTCTGTCTGTCTGTCTGTCTGTCTGTCTGTCCGTCCGTCCGTCTGTCCGTCCGTCCGTCCGTCCGTCCGTCCGTCCGTCTGTCTGTCTGTCACCAGGCTGTATCTCATGAACCGTGGTAGCTAGACAGTTGAAATTTAATTAGATAATGTTACGGAACCCTTCGTGCGCGAGTCCGACTCGCACTTGGCGGGTTATTTCTAATGCTAAGGACACGTTTCACTTCGCTGAGTAGGTATCTACGGACGGCTACACGCGCCAGTCGGTCTTTGTCACATGGCTGTCGCTCGGCTCTCGGTGCGCGGGCCAGCCGCGTGAAAACAATGACGCCGAAAACAACTGAGTGCGATTCGCAACCCTGCGTGATCGGCATCGTGTCAGCGGTGTCTAATGGAATATAAACGCTCGTGTCATACGATAATAGTAACGTAGACAAATATTTTTTGCACCTAATCTTGACTTTTGTTCGGGATCAAACCTTCTGTACGTACTTTTTGGTAAGGTATTCTGTGCTAAGGATATGCTATTTCAAATTAGTTTCGTGCAACTCAGAGTTTATCTGTCGTTAAAACTATTTGTCATCGAAACATCCTGATCCCGTCACCCTCAGCAGGGGTATGGAGCTCTCAGGAAACTGTGCCTATACAATCATTACTATTTGATAAGAGTTTCTATGCAGTTTAGTCCTTCAAACCGAATTAAATGATTTGGGGGCACGAGTAGATTAATCCATTCACATTCACTCACTGCGTAAAGTATCGATCGACATCCGTTCATTCATCAAACAAACAGATACGCCTTTCCCATCCAGGGTGGCAGAACTGGCAGCAGAGGCACTGTTGCGGTACAATTTAGCCAGTCCATGGCCACAAGGATCATTCAAGATGAATTTCCTCTCCCGTATACGCATACCTCCCCCCAACTTACGTTGCATTCCTGCTTTCTAAGAATTCTAAATACGGATCATTGAACTCCATTCACACTTAGAACTTGGTTCGGTCTTTGGAGCAGGGCCGGGAGTTGCGTAAGGAATCGCATGGCAATAGCTATAGCGAGGGCGCAAAAAGCCGGTTTGGGCTTGTCGGCGCCGCGCCGGCTACAAACAAACCGGAATTTTGCGCCCTCGCTATAGACACTGCTATTCCGTACGCGACTCACGGTCCAGGCTGCGATGATGGCCGGAAGCCCACACTCGCATCGAGTGCATGTTCCAACTCACCCGCGCGCTGCGTGTCCGTGGGCATGGACTTTCTCCGCTGCAGCAGCAGGTCGGGCAGCAGCGGCGCCACCAGGTTGTCTCGCAGCTGACTGCCCACCGGCGCCGACTCGCGCCGCGATCCCACCAGCCCCAGCGGGTCACCCTCCATCAACGGACCCAGGTTCTCCTTCTCAGCTGGGTCAGCTTCATCGTCTTTGTCGCGCTTGAACATGCTGCTGAACCTACTCTCTTTGAACTTCAGGAATCTTTGGCCGATTTCAGTCTTTCTTGTCGGGAAGAGGTCGTCTTCGTTGCTCGTGTAGAGGTGGCGGGCTGTCAGCGCGGCGGCGGTGCGGGCTGTCTCTAGCGGAGGGAAGGTTTGTTGGCGGACCAGCTTCCAGGTGGCGCCATCTTTGAGGACGCTGCTCAGACGCGTGGCTTCCATAGGCGTTGTTATTGAGGCGATCGACGAGTCGGGCAGTAGCTTCTCTGAGCTGAGGATCCTGGCTGCGGCCGGGGTGCCACAAGTGCCAAGGACGCTGAGTTGGGAGTGGAGGGAGTGTTCCGACCCGCACAGACTAGTCTCGCGACTCTCGGAGGTCTTCTTCTGTTTGCTGTCTTGGAACACGTTTAGCGGGACTGAGAACCGCCGCAACTGTTCTTTGAGGCCGTTCTGTTTTACTGGGTTGAGTGAACTGCGGCGTAGCGGTGGCAGCAGTAACTCTGCGCTATCAGAGATGTTAGTCCCTGAGCACGTTTCAAGATCGTCGTCAACTAAGTCGGCGTCTGATATCTCCGTCGTGGTCTCTTCAGCGATTTCCTCGGCAACCAACGTGTCCCACTTGCCCTGGTTGTAAAGGAGGTTTTGGAGCATTTGCGCTGATAAGTCGTTTTGCAGGAAGCGGTGCCATTCCGTGATGAGTGGGGTCACGACGAATTTGAAGAACCCTATAACATGAAAATAAAAAATTACATACAGGCACACTCGGATAACCTGTGTCGTGGGAACCAGAAACAAGTTAGGCCAGTCAGTTCTTCAAATCACAACAAATGCCTGCCTTATGCCATAATGCTTCTGTGTTGGTTATTGCGCAAGACTTCTGTGCGGGGTCAACTTACCATGTTATGTCACCCATCTCGCACCGAAACAGTTATTCGTTATACGTATTGTTTATTCATTATATCGTAAACGCCCAGGCCCCCGGTTCTCGCGCTATCGAGATCATCTCCCCAGTCGAGATATCGGTTTTGATACCGCCTAAATCCGTCGAAAACAATCTCGATTTATATTTATTTCGATTAAAACGGGTCGAGATATCTCGGTTGGTCGAAAGGCTAGTCTTAAGAATCGCTTTTTCTGGTTTCTGATAGAGATTTTTGTATCTCAAAATCGATATTTTCACCATGGACATGATCTCGCTAGCGCCAGATTTCCCCCCCAGACAGACATAGCAGGAGTCTTTATATTGTACAACAGTTGGTGTGGCAATTTAAATAAATAACTATTACCTGTCTGTATCTTCGGTATGGAGGTGGTGTGGCGGTCGCACAGCGCTGTCACCGGCAGATTCAGCTTCCGCTCGTAGTCGCCTTGCCGGAAGAACTCCTCACACACCTTCAGGCACAAAGAGTACGGTCATATCTCACTCAGGGACCTACAAGATTATAGCGAATCAGTTCTCTAGGCTAGGAAATAACTATTGTTATATCATGATCGTATTTTGAGGATTAATATCATCATCATCATCACCACCATCTCTTCCTGTCAACCCTTAATAGACGGATAGGACTTCCAGTACAGTTTTGTCCCTATCTTGGGCTATCTGTCCAGGACCAAGGCGTTATCCAAATACCTTGAGGCTCCACTTGCGGCTGATCTGCCACGGCCGGCAGGGGTTGGAGATGTCTGCGCACTTGAGCGCGATTTGCAGACACAGGTGGCGGTGCTCGGGCTTCTTCAGGTCCAGGGCGTCTGTGTCCAGCAGCCCCTGAGGAGAGGTCTTGCGATTAGTCATCCTTCACCACATTATACATCCAGCCGTTTAGTGACTGCGGTGTTTATAGTCGTTGGCACGATATAAATTCTGGCTGTGAGGATCGATTGTATTCGTTGTGTCCTATTCGTGGACTCGTAGGCTCGTTTTCGTGTTTATAGACGACATTCGCATCCCGAGCGGGGAAGATTAAGTGATAGGTCATGAAGTCGTTTTTTTTTAGTTTTCGGTTGGGTCCAGCGCTATGGGTGTCTATAATGAGGCGGCTCTCACCTCGCTAACACACACCGGCTGGGATAAAGCTTGGTGTAAATGGATGGATTGCCGTGATCAGGTTATTTATACCCCGATATGGATCTGCACGGTCGACTTGTATCAATGCACTCTACGAGCTGTACTTATCTTATTAACTGACAACTCGAATAACCCTGTACCTGTAGTGATATCAATCGCAATACCCTACCTGTCAAATTGAAAATGTAGCAAACTATACACAATCATTACACGAACTGTCTTTTCTGGCAACGACGTGATTGGTAGAGCTCTCACTTTGAAAGGTATTGGCGATTGATACCAGAAATACAGACTGAAGATATTTATTTGTGGATAAACTGCTGATCAAATTAAGTGCAAGTAAATTATGTTACTGTTAATATCATTTCCCGAAAGTTAGAAATGCAGTGGTCAAGATAAGTCATATATACTTAGATCGAGAGTCCGGTATTACTTAGATCGAGAGTCCGGTATTACTTAGATCGAGAGTCCGGTATTACTTAGATCGAGAGTCCGGTCGGTATTACGACTCTAGAATCTGCTGTTTCAATCCCCGGAGAATATAATTGGCGAGCTCTTCATACAATTTCGTATTTGTTCTTTTCAGTTTTTAATTACATAATCGTATTTCAAAACTGTCAATAGATATAATTAAGGGAATGGTCGTTGAATGAGTATTGTTCTGTTCAACATAGGGGGGGGGGGGCCTGATCCGGTAGAGCAATGACGGCTCCAAGACAAGTCTGGGTGTCGGTCAACCTTATGCATTTATTATAAAAAGCCAGATAAAATTAATATTTACTTACACTACTCACTACACTAAAACATTCAAACATAACACTTCCCATCTTCTCTGTTACACACACACCCTCACACATACCCTCACTCACCCTCACTCACTTACAAGCCCTCACACGCACTCACTTGAACGGATATGTATATCGAAGGCGCGAGAATCGACCCGCTGATACACCTAGCCCAAATATCACTTTTTCATTCTTCACCAGCAAATAATTACTTACTTAGTTTTCCATAGTGTTTGTTTGTATGAATGACAAAGTTATCTTTGCGGTTTTTAATAAATGTTCTAAGATCTTAAAAACTGCTTATTTTATTGTGTTCAAACCATTTTTCGCTGAAAGCGTGTATTGAGATACACAACATATTTATTTTTTATTTTTCACTCTCCAAATTTAAAAGTGAGAGGACGGGACACACATTTTTTTTCACTTTCGAAGGGTCTGTCTCTTTAACGATTTACTTTGACGAAAAATAGTTTCAGGAACCTCAACGTCATTTTAACGACCTATCTCTAGCCACCACACACATTAGGTTTGATGAAAAAAAATCTTTGGTTTCAGTTCCATGTATTAGAATAGAACCACCCTTAATTTTTCAAATTTTTTTTGTATAAAATTCGTGAAGCAGCTCATAGAATACATCTACGTACCAAGTTTCAACCGTGTAGTCCTAATAGTTTCGAATTAAAGCTGCTGTGACGTACGGACGGATGGACAGACGGAACGAAACTATAACGGTTCCTTGTGTCTCTACGGAACCCTAAAAAGGGGTGTAATATATTCAGTGTTTTTAGTGTACATGTTTAGCACAACAGCTCAGGTGGTCCTCAGCCGCCTCTTTTGGGAGCTTCTTCATATCATTGTGGTTCTAACTTCGCTGGCCATCAGTAGGGTCTATTGTTTATTGTACATATTAGTTTCATTCCGCACACACTGTATACACAAACACACTCACCCTCACACACACACCCTCACATACACTCGTCAAAGATAAGAAACTTTTGTGTTAATTGATATATCCTGTCTAAAAATAATTAAATTTATTTTTTATTAATCTTGTTATTTTATTAATTTTGTTTAAATCTAATAAAAAAATGTTTCATTTACTGGTGGGAAGGAAGGTACTACTCATCCTATACCACAGGGTTCGTCGTTTTTAAGGGGGTAGTGAACGTCCCTTGTTTTTTACAAATGTAAAATGTGTACCTAACTGAATAAATTATTATTATATTATTACTTATACTTGACCGTCGTCGTTGTAACTGAACCGACATTGTTTAACGGAATAGAGCGCACGATACCGATTTAATGCCCTAGGACCTAGGACTGTAGGTCACATCCATAGTCTCTCTCTATACAGGGTAAAAACAATGCTGCGCCCACGTTCCACTTGCATCGTAATGTCACTGCATGCGTTGCATGCACCGTCGTATAGTGTATTTACCTTAACCCACTTGTTACAACTATTATTTAAATGGATGTGTTACGGCTAATGTTAGGAGATCGGCTAATGTTAGATAGTATTTTGTTTAAATATATGTATATTTTTGTTTCCACTTAGTCACTATCATACAAATAATCTGGAAAATAATCGTGACGAAATAGACAAAAAATGCGACTCTTTTTTCTCCATAGGGGTGAGAAGGGCTCGTGATTCTGAATAGAAATGACGTAAAAGTTGCAGAAAAAGAGACTTTTTCAAATAGGGCAACAAATTTCAGCATGAATGAGGATCTCGCGGCGGCGGCGGCGGCGGCGGCGGCGGCGGCATGGCAACGACCGCGCCGTTATTGCGTCGTTGAACAGTTTCTCTAAATTGAAAATGCTTTACCTCATTGTTCCGTCTCGTATTAGAGGCGCACAGACTCGCGCTCAAGCAAAGCGCTGCTTAAATGCCGCTGCGGTTATGCACGGCTTTGAGTGTCCGAGGAACTTAGTAGTCAGTCGGCATCCGGGTGGATGTCTAGCGTATCCACCTCATATTTGTCCCGCTTATTGTGCAGCTCGAGTGGAATCCGCTGCTGTTTCGTTATTGCATTTTCGAGCTGCATCCAGCGTTGCGTTTGTAATGTTACGCCTACGTGCTTGCAGCTCCGGCTGCAGTGAACATGTTTTATTGGTCACTGTCTAGCTGAGATTAAATATCCGGATATCCGGAGGTGATGAGGCGTGAGGGCGGTGACACGGAAAGTGTTAAACAGTCGGTCGATGGTTCGGCGAAATGTAAGGTGGACTTACAAGTTAAGTATCTGCCAGTAAATAAAGTAGATTATCAGTTTTCGTCGGCAGCACGCATCGTCGTTTGCGATCTCACTTTCCGCACACAAACCGCATACGGTTCCGCGGATAGTTCACACGTGGACAAATAGATATAAGTTTTTGTTTTGGATAAATAAACAAATAAAGCGTAGACGAAAAATATTGACGTTTTCGTGACATGTCGTAGACAATTTGCGTCTACGCCTACGCTTACAATCCGTGTGGGCGAGAATTGGGCCCCTGGGAGGTTTTCAGTAACGAAGGTTTTGAGGTTAATATAATAGAGATATCAATATTTTTCAATTGTTTAAAGGTAAAGTTGGGTTAATTGTCTAATAGTTGTAAGATTTCTCCGAAGGAATTATTTGTTTTCTGAATGTATACTCAAAAATAACTTTATCACGCGCATTGGAGAGTTTATAACGATTGTTGTCAAACAATTAACTTGCTTGCTCTAAATGGTCCCAAGTCTATCTATAGTATGTTCTTATCTTTGCGTAAGTACACAGAAGTGGTTCCACCAGCATCAAAGATACCATATGCAAATGTCCGGTACACTTAACAGCTGTACTTAACATAACAACGCATAATGTACCAAGTTAGCCTTGGGTTAAGTGACTATTATATTTGAAAAAGCGTAGTTAAACATGCTATTATGTGGCTGGCTGAGGTGTGCGGTGCTAGACCTTAGTGCGGTGTGTCAATAAAGTTATTTATAGTTGCCCTGCGCCGCTGACGGGGTGACCAGATGTGCGGGCGGATAACGCCGGCAAAGTGGTTCAACTCAACTTGATTCCCAGTACATGTTGGCCTGAGTGGGTCAGCTGATTTGTATGTAGTTGTGAAAAATGAAGTTGCTCTGATCAAATCGGTTTCATAATGAAACTTGCTCAGAATGATGTCACTAACAAAGTAGTTTCTCATTTTGCGTTAATAAACTTTTCAGCATTGCCGAGTATTCTTTTACATTTCAATATGGTAACCCTAGAGACGAGGCGGTCACTTAAAATTACATTTTTATATGGGATCCACATAATTGTGAATGGTCTATTCTTTATAACGTAAGTTCTTGTTCTTGATATGATAAGTTCGTTTCACGATCTAAAACTATCTAATAAATTGATTTGGATTTGGATTGAAAATTAGTGATAAGTAATTTGTTTAAGATGTACAACCTACATTTATGATTTGAGATTTCTAAATCGGCTTTAACTGTTTCACAGTGCTATTTAAGAAGGATTTTGAGGGCAGTTTTCGCATTTTTGACCATTTTATTTGCAACCAAGAAGCAAAGCTCTGTCAACTAGGTCTGACATGTCGTAAACAATTTGCAAATCAAATCATCGAGCAAACGAAGAGGAAAAAGATCGTACGGAGCAATTTAAGTAAAACACATAATCTGTCTATACAATACACGTGACTTAAAAAAATGTGTTACAACATTTTCCATTCGAGATGGCAAAGACACTGTTGAGCCCTCGTTTAGACGTCCATGAATATGCTTCAGAAAAATTTCATGTATTTATTAATACGGGAGGATTTACCTCACACGCGCTGATCATAAGTGAATTCTTATGTCGAACTATTTCACATTTTCCATTAACTACAACACGGTCATTATCGCCGCTTCTGCTGGAATGCAATAACCTTTTAGCGCTGGAATGACGTCACGAATCCAGGTGCAATACGTTTATTTGTGACCGTGTATTATAATATGCATGCATCGGATCGGACGGCATCCACTCCAATGAAGTTGTATCCATCCAACGCACGTGACAGAAAAACACCAAAATCTGGATGATATGCAACTCGAATATTTAACGAATAATCGCGTTCTTATTCGCGAATTTTCGTATATTTCGTAAAATTCGCATTTGTATTTATGTCAACATTTTTGCGAATATCAATGTTTTCAAAACGGATGAAAAGCAAGTGCCGTGAATTTGGGGGTGGTGAGCACTTTTTGTCTCCAATATGTCAATGGGTAAAGAAAAACAGACATTAGTTAGGTACTAGATTAGATCTCTCATCCGCATGTGCAATAGTCTTGCCCCCTAACAAGTAGCGGACATAGTCCACACGGTGATACACCCGACACAAATAATAAACACACATCACTGAAGACAGGGGCGCACGCAGGGATGATGTATCACAATAGTTAATTATGATGATATATGATATGATACTCAATATTCCCGAGACTGAATTTACTATCAGATAAATTAGTCTGCAAACCACAATATACAGGATGTGATGTGAGAGTGTACAGCGGGCATAACAGGTATGATTTAAATCCCAGATTAAGTTGAAGTGGTGGGATTAAGACAAATCAACAGGTGATGGCCAGATGGAATCTGGAGGAAGAATCCACCATCCCTTCACATCTTTTACTATATAGTATTATTCGCATTTATTAAAAAATGTTGCATGAATCGGTCTAGCCCATTGCCACAGCCATACGAGCGAGAGTAAACACCAGAGCCCGGACGCTATCAGTTGTATATCTTCAAGAGAACGAGACTAATTAACTGGTAAACAACTGTACACGACATAGACGCCTAGACGGCGAGCGCTCTGTGGTGGTCCTACGAGCTATTAGGTCGGGTAAGGCCACCACGCAGGTGGTCTATAATTGATCGATTACCATGATGTTACTTTGTTACTTGTTGATGACGCCGGTTGTGTAGCTAGACAACAAACAGTGCAATCAAGCACGGCCTCAAGTCGATCGATATCTTTAGCCATTATCTTGGGTTTCCACGTTTAGCCAGTGGTTAGGTTACACCAACCACTGAACCTTCTGCATAACCCGCTGATGTACACGTGGGTTACGTTTGCTATTGGTGAAGCACGCCGCCCCTCAATCCTGAGTACGCCCGGTACAGCTGTGTCGAAAGTGGTTGCAAAATACGGGTTATCTTTATCTAGACGCGTGCCAACGAACGGTTTCGACACACACGCACGCGCACAATGCCACTCGCATGTCGTCACCTAGCTAGGCCACAGAAGAGATAATAGTACTAGGTACAGAACGGCCATTCCCTTCCCTGCGCTGATCCAGATACCGCAACCCACCCCTGGCGCCGGAGGGCGAACCACAGGCTCTTTGTATAGGCGCTGAACGAACACATTCACAAACAAACGAGTTTACGCACACATTTGCACGTGTAAAAACGTTTGGCTATGTAGTAGTAACAGGTGATTTATTTTACGAGCGTTCTATAGTGTCCGAGGTGTGCCTAGACACGATTAACGCCTGATTTGTAGTCCACAAGTACAGGCATACTCGACTGAGTAGTCCTGCGGAGAGCGGTGCGGGAGCTGTTTATTGTCGTCCCATCTGTTTGTATGGCGTGCGAGACTTGAGTTGGGCCACAGAAGAAATAAGTACTACGTACAGTACAGAACGGCCACTCCCTACCGCACCTAACCCCGGAACTCGCAGGATACTTCGCAGGCATTTTCTATAGAAGCTGAACGCACACATTCACAAACGAACGAGTTTACGCACACATTGGCACGTGTACAAACGTGATTTGGTTATGTAGTAGTAATAGGTGAATATTTTACTAGCGTTCTATGGAGTGTCCGAAGTGTGGTTGGGCATGAGATGGAAATGAAAATCTTTATTCTACATACAAGGGACTAAAGCCCCACACTAGGTTTCCTTGTGTCGTGGGTACTAGGCTTAATCAAAATATAGCAATTACAAAATAATTTAATGATTGTCATAATTGGGCGTCAGCATGCATGTGATATCGCCCCTCCCGCCTCGCTTCACCACCGCAGGAGCCTAGGTGTTAGTATGTTATCTACGGATTACTTTATCTATCTTGTTTTAGAAGCATCTTAACCTAATTTGCCCAGGCTGTTCTTATCAAAATAATCTATTTTGGAAATCTGGTCAGTATGGCTAATTAATCGGTTGTAGACCTAGTAAAACGTTGTATTTAAGCTCTGTTGGACTAATATGCTGAAAAGATGTCAGGTGGCCGCTAGGTAAGGCTCAGCGCAATGCGCTCAAAATGATAACCTGAAAAAGTAAGACGCGCACTAAATAGTGAGCGTTTGCTATCATTTTACATTACACGAATGGCCAAGTGCGAGTCAGACTCGCTCACGAATGGTACATGAATTCGTGAGGTCCGAAATAAAGGATTTTCATTTGAATTATCCGTACTTATCCAGCGGCATGAAATAAACACGGTTTCGTAACATTATATAAATTAAAATCTACCTACAATACTTTCATTTTCCTCGAAGTTCCCGGAATAGCCATTTCGTTCCTGTATACCTACGCCGAAGCCCACAACTTTCGAAACAGCCGAGTATTCTGAAGAAGTTGAAAAATTGTTGCGAAATTATAAACTAAGAAAACCGTATAAGTTACCAGGGGATGTGAAACTGAGGCAACTTCTGAAAACTAAGCCAGCGTAGACGCTGTAACATCAGCGCTTTCTATTATTAGTGTATTTTTTGCAGAATTAAGAAATAAAAAGTCGGCTAAGTGCAGGTCGGACTCGCACTCGAAGGGTCCCGTACCACCGCACCGCACAAAAAACTAAAGCACTAAAAAAAGCCCTCTCGAGAATTTTAACCGGGGCCCTTTGCGCGACCTACATACGGTACCATACAAAAAAAAAATAACGTCCTAACTCCCCCCCCCCCCCCCCCCAAGGGGATAATCGAGAAAGGCTCTCGATAAAAAAAATACTTTAATTCAAGGAACACGTGTGCCAAGTGTTGTGAGGATCGCTTGAAAACTGTGGCCCCTAGACCGGAACCAACAGACATACAATATACATAGATACTTGCAGACAGACGAAAGCAAAATCGGCCTCCTATCTTGTCGAAATGGAGAAGTATGTAATGAAATGATGTCTATAGTACAAGTTATTCTTAACTTAGTTTAGAATATAGAAAATTGCTTCTTTTAAATCTGCCTCGTTATTATGTATTTCATTAACAATGTCGTGTTGCGATGTAATATTTTTAACCTTAAATTAATAAACTATTGATTTGTAATCGGTATACTCTCTTAAGGACATAGGCCGAACAAACTTACAATGGAGAACAATAGACGTCGGCGCGAGAACAATCGGAAGTTCTAAGGATATTATTGGAAACACCACAATACATTCAGAAAACTATTTGATTCCATGCAGATTATAGAGGTGTAATTCCGAAGCAAAGAGTAGTTGAGCGTTAAATGTTAGGCATCTCACTCGTTGACCGCGTGCCAAACGTCGAACTGTGACGGGCGACAAATCGGTCGAAGATCTACATAAGGGCGTTCACTTACTTATTCTCGTGACCCATTCAGGGGGATGGGGGGTAAAATAGTAAAAAATGGGTCACGTAGTATGGCTACGTCCTAAGCCGAGTGACCGTGGACCAACGCAGTTACAGAGAGGTAGCCAAGGGCGACAAATCAGTGGGGTAACCGCATGCCCGATGCAGATGGCCCGACGGTATCAACAAGTTGACAGGATGTACAGTCTATTCGTGATAAGAATGCAGTGAAATTTAAATTTAAATCTGTTAACACACACTCACAGGACAGGACACAACCTCCGCGTTCGAAAGTTTGCCTTCAACTGGTCACTGTGAACTTGGCTTACGCGGCGTGGCTAGGCCGCCGGACAGTGATGATATTTACTGCATTCTTATCAGGAATAGACTATAAGTCTCAATGGATTCAGTTGGCACAGGACCGCACGGATCGTGACTATAGAGAAAAGGCCTAGGCAGTATGGTTTTTTTATACTATGGTATGGTGGGCTGAATATGGTGATGATGAATACCGTAGCCAACAGCACCTGCAGCCGACGTGTCGCGTGAGGGAGTGAGCAAGACAGCGGGCGCACTCACCTAGCGAGTGAAAGAGGCAGCGAGATTAGTAGGTGCCCACAGCTGTACTGCGTTTACGGCGGCGAATGGATTTACGACGACGTTTCCGAACGTCGAAATTTACGCGCCATATATCAATTTACGAGTACCGCGCGGAATCGTAAACAGTTCTACAAGTGAAATCCAAAATCCACACATAAATGTAATTGTTTAAAACATAATTTCTCCTCCGTACGTTTTGCCACAATCGTCAAGCTATACGGTAGGTACAGTACGTACAGGAATTAGCTTACTCGGCTGCTTCCGTTATAGGGCTCTCGAAGCCTGCGTTTGTCCGTCAGGACAAAAAAATAACGCATTTTCATAACAGGTTATTTGCATTATGTTGCATAGAATAGAACTAGCGCCCCCTGTAAACGACACTCAAGTCTCAAGTGCCAAAAGATCGTCGGAAGACTGTAGAGAGTTGATTCTACAGACATACTTTGTATCATATCACAAATAATATCCTGGAGATGCGACAATGTTAGCCCAGCGGGTCGATTCTCGCGCCTTCGATATACGGATATCGAGACCAATATTGACAGATTCCCATACGAAATCACTCGATATAGGTGTAGATATCGTATATCGAAGGCGCGAGAATCGACCCGCAGGGCTCGTCCACACTTCCAACATATTCGGATGAGCACCCTATGGTAGTAGTAATCACCCGATGGTTCCATCTCCTTCAAATACCGAAAATAGACCAGCTCGGTGGTACTTTAAAATTGTAATGTCATCTAAACAACATTAATACGCCAAGTTTAGTGACGATAAACAGCTAGACGTGGGCAAACCTCAGTTTCTGAGGTTTTATTACATAGTACTTCCATGTACTTCCCTCTGCAGTGTATTTGCTAAGAGAAAGAGATTTCCTCTCTATTTTCTCACACACGCATCTACACCCTACACACAAACACACACACAGCCATACACACTTAAACACACTTTTTACAGTCAAAGGACATATTATCCAATAAGTATTACTGACATTAATTTCATAACTATGTTCAAAAGTAACTTAATTATTTTTACCCATTTCTATGTTATGGTCGCAAAATAAGAGTCCTTAATCATATTTTTAAGTCATAAAAATGTATATTGTGCTGTGGACTCGGTAACCAAATAAACAAATAAAGAAATGACCACGAAACCACAAGAGATTATTTATTCCACTATCTATCCCCTTCGTCTATTCCACTAAGTGCCGTTCTCATAGCTGGCCCTATTTGTCCACTATATAGGTACTTTGCGAAACACAGTTAATAATCCGAGCGTTTTGCACAGCATTTCTTTAGTGGTCCCCAAATTGCGATCTGGCATGCTTCGGCGCCAACCACCACTATTAGCCTCGACCCACCATTTTAGCAGTCTGCGCGGTGAAAACGCGCCTACCCCAAGAGCTATAGCTCTCATAAATGAACTGGTCAGGGTGGGTCAGCTGGACATATTCTTTGATACTATCCCAAAGTTAAAAAACGATCTGACTCTACTATTTAGTTTCTACAGATAAATGATAAGTGTTGCTTTTTGTTATACTAACTATCTAGCAATAAGCGCGATTTGGCAAATAATTACTGTAAGCCTTATTGTAAACTATTAAATAAATAAATAAATTCCTCAGATAGCGGTTATCTGTCTGTTTATCTGGGGCTTTTGACATTTCACACGTACAAATAGTGTCAAAAAAGTTGTCTGACCGTTTATTCGTCTCTTGAGAGACCCGGGCTTAACGTCATAAGTACACAAATCCCTATAGGAATATATTTCACACCGGCATACTTCTTACTATAGTGTGGCTGGCAAACGAAAAATAGAGACTTGAATTATTTGCAAACTATTTTTATGGCAACTGAGGCTCAAAACGTCAAATCTGTCAAAATAGGTTATTTTGACAGATTTGATGTTGAGCCTTAGAAGGAATCGAACAATTCGACGCGGGCACGTGTTTGTTGTTGTATTCATAGTGCATTTAAATAATTTCCAGCTCGTTTGATGAATTTGGCTCGGATTAGTTCACCTAAACCGATTGCAATGGCGAGTTAAGTTGACGGGGCCCTATTGCTAAGCTTCCGTTGTCTGTCCGTCCGTCCATCCGTCAGAGGGCCTCACTCACCTATCTCATGAACCGAAATAGGTAGAGTTAAAATTGTCACAGAATAACTGTTATCGCTGCAGCAACGGATAAAGGAACCGCACGAAATAGAAATGTGTCCCCATACAAAAATGTGATTTTTCGTCCTTTTTCTTGTAAGATTGTGAGGAAGTAGCTGAATAAGTGCGGAACCCTTCGTGTGAGAGTCGGACTCGCTCTTCACCATTTTTTTATTATTTTGGCACGCGTTCCCAATCTCCACTTGCTAACCCCGCGTGACATATCCGCGCCAACGCGCCAACATTGCTGAACATGCGCAAGGAAGGACACAATCCGAGCAGAGTGCAGCGGCAGCGAGCGGTCGCACAACAAATGAAATATCAACATGATCGCGAATAGCACGCGTGCCACGCACTGCTATAGCGCAGCCACTGGATATTTCTATCAATAATAGGCTTTTGGCCTCGTCAAAGCGGAACTTTTGTTCCTGAATTCTATGAAATAACAACAGAATGACGTCATATAAAAGTGCCATCAAATTGCTGTCTTTTTTGCACAAAATTGACTTTATAAAATATATCTGCTGGAAATATACAATTCTGAGAATGTCAAGCCATTTTGTACATACTCGTAATGCTTAAGACTTGTTCCTAGATTTGTTGGATTACCTTGGCCACAAGCCTATTGTAAGAGCGGTATCGCACTGCGTCCGATCCGAAACCGTAAAAAATCGGATGAAGATTTATGAATGTAAATGTTTACTCTCGATCTCGGGCGTAAACTACTATAAAAATAGTACAACGAGTACTCCGTACCATATTATTATTGAGCTTCGCCATGGCAATAGCTAATAGCGAGGGTCGCTCGCTATAGATATTGGCATGTGATTCGCGTACAGAATCCCGGCAGTTCCCCATGTAGGGTGCGTATTTCGAAAACTATTGTTTGCGTCACCCAGTGCAGCCGACGCTTATGGGTTGGTGCATGTTCTTATTGCCCTTCTAAGGAACGCCTGTACAAAGTTTTATGCCTTTTCCGTCAATCAGCCAGTAGTCAGCGTTACAGTATTATTATTTAGATGTCTAGTGTACTACTAATAATGTGCTCTGTGTTAGCTGATTATGAAGTAAACCGCACGAATTGATTACTTATTTATTACAATTACCATTCTGTAAATAAACCATTCGATTTGATTATCTATGGTATAAATTTAGACACCATTATAAAAACAACGATATCTAAAGTACAGTCTTCCAACGATCTTTTGGCGCGTGAGTGACGTTTACAGGGGGCGCCACTTCTACGCAACTTAATGCAACGAACCTGTCATAAAGCGTTAGTTTCACCTGTTACCGCGAGCCAAGAGATCGTTGGAAAGTTTTTGTCCCAAACCACAGATACCTATAATATTATGCTAATACAGATAGACCACCTAGAACAAAATATGACACTGGCTCAAACTGAGATGCTACGGAAGCTTCTTTAGTTCGAGGCCATTATCGCTTGGTGCAGCACCATCGAAAAATTGCAAATACCACGAGATGGCGCTAAGATATATAGGATTTATTCTAAGATTAGCGCCACCTAGAAGTATATTATCTGAAACCATGGCGTTTAAAGTACAAATATTACTCCTCACGCCATCTCTTTTTAACGAAAGATTACTAATTCCAATTTGTATGGGATGAGCACCCTGTGTCCAAACGGAGAATAGATGTGCAGATGCAGCCCTGCAGATAGATGGAAGGGCGGGTGAATGAGAGCTCAGATTAAAAAACCTTTGACGAGACAGACGGCGATACGACAGATTGCAAACATTGGCGAAGTACCGCCGAGGCATACTTTTAGCTATCACTTTGCATGTCTATGGGACGACTGATGAAAAACATCGTGGGGACGACGTCACGGTAAAAACATTAATACACGGTGACTTTTAATAAGCTGGGAATGGGTATTTTATCATTATATTTTGTTATTGGCTTACATTTACCGTTTAAATTTCCTTATAATCGGTTGAGTAGTTTTAAGATAGGTTCGCAATATCACGTATGGCTGGTATGGCATTGTAATACGAGCTGGGCAACGAGTTACATGAAAAAGGGCAAATAACTGTTACATCTTCCATTACCAAATGGCGTGAGCCGGCATATTAGCGATACAACAAAACGCACCGCAGCCGCACTGTACAGCTCCGATTGTGAGCTGAAATCTCTGACAACGAACTGAAACGGATTCAGCGAAGAGTATCTGACCCCGCGTACGCACCGGGAACATCTCGCGACCGCGTTCACCAGATTTATGAGCGTGCCACTAACCTCGCGGAAATATTTTGATTATTATTACAGAGTTTTTACCATTTTTTGAATGTTTACTACTTCGCCAAGCAACTTGACAGATAACCTACAACTTAAAAAAAACACTTTTTAAACACTAGGGATGTTACCAAAACAATCGGAACGAATCGAAATTGTTTATTCTGTTGAACTAACAAAGCACTTAAAGATATTATTGAAGTAAAACTTCTTGGGGCACGGGGGTAAAATTTATTTAACCTCTCAACTGTGGGTTATTCATATATTTGCTTTTCAATTTATACTAGCCGGGTGCTATCACGAGTGGCTAAGAAATGTAACGGAAATTGGAATCGGTGACGTCAGGGTCGGCTGAAGACTTTTAAAACCGCAACTATTTTCAATACGGTTTTTAACTAATCAGATAAGATTATAATACATTCGTACAATAAAGAATGTTAATTAGTGAGAGAAAAACCTGATGAAACGTTAACAAATAAAAATTATATTAAGCATTCTTCCACGAGTTCTTGATTTCCGGTATGGCCAAGATGGCGCCGCCGCCGCCGCCGCTGGCTGGGACAAACAAAAAACCTCTTTGTTGGAACCGGAACTTATGTTTGACAGCTGTGCGATGCGATCCATACAGTTTGTAAGAAAAGAGTTTCATCAATGTCACACGGGTCGATATGGATTTCTAAAACAAGCAAAGCAATGCATACATTTGAGTGAGACGGCTTAAAGACGTGACGTCAGATGGTATATAATCTGAGCGAGATGCAAATAGTAGTGACACTATTGACGGATTATCTCTTCTGTGCTATTGAATGAGTTAAGTATATCATCACGAGCGCGACAAATTGTAGATAAGGAATGGTGGGAAATAAATGACATGACGTATTAAAAGTAAGTACAAGTATAAAATAATTTCAATTAATCGGACGTCTGAAACTTAAAAGTAACTTGAAGCAGAGATTGGATCTCAAAATTGGAAATTTAAATCTCTTTTAGTATAGGTAGGTATAGGTGTATAGTATAGGTACCACTTAATGATCTAGCTACAGAAGTTTTACTTCTAACACGTGTACGGTGCTACACGCGTATATTTTTTATATCATTTTCAACCATATTCATGGTAACTGAAATTTAATACTAAGAAACAAGAATTAAATGTTAGACAACTTTCCGATTCACAAAAGGGTGTATCGATTATTTTGATTAAACGATTTGCCCAGCAGTGGGATATTGCAGGCACATTAAAAAAAAAAAAACGATTTTTATGAGCAATATCCCCTCGCTCACAGGCTAAGATTGACATCTGTCAAGTTGACTGTTATATTGGATAGGGTATAGACGCTCTCTTCCGTATATTTCCTTGTATTGTACTAGTGGCTCTGTGAGCTGTAGACCTCGCGAGTATGTCGGTGGGAAAGCTGAACTGCTAACACACATAAAAAAAATAACCCAAATAATTTTCTTTCAATAACACATACAAACTTATGAATGTACCTGGTTACGTACATGCAGTATGAAAGTAGCCGCACCAATAACTTTGTAAACTACATTTCGCGATCTTTAATACAACCTATTGACTTTTTACTAAAATTATATAGTCCGTTTCACTTTCATGGTCTTTACGAATCCAACGACACCTCATTTGTTAATATCCATCGAGCCGTTTGGGTTGTAGCGATTTTTTTACATTTTAAAACCCCATATCTCCGCCATTTTTCTATTTAGCAGCAGTCGTCAAAATGTATGAAACCCTAAGTTTGACACTTGGTTGTGATTGACGCGCTGATTGCAATTGTTATTTTTGGTGCAAGTGACACTAAATTTCAATGTGTGTCAGTCTCTCCTCTGTATGATCCCTACGATACAGGCTTGCCTAGTGTGGGGATCACAAGTACTGCTTTTGTTTAATTTTAAGTTTGCACATAAGCCTTCACATAATATTTAAGTTATATGAATTGTTTTTCTTTTCTTTTGTGGAATAAATAAATATTTGATTTGATTTGATTTGATTTTGAAAAAAATCTAAAAACTGGCTCGAGTAAAAAATTCTATTTATTTTTCCAACCTGCTCACAAAATTTCACGAGAATCGGTTCATAAATGCGACCTGTAGAGGAGAACAACCTGACATACGAAAGCATTTTTGCCCAAACCTGAAACGGAGACGCTTCGCTCGCTCGGTCAATTACAGGTGTGTGAGACGGAAGACGTCTGACAGGCGTCCGCGCCCAATTTTGGAAGCATAAAATGTCCCGTTATAACAACACGACAACGACTCTCAACTTTAGATAGGTACCTATCCCTATCCCTAATGTGTCATTGTGTAGGGTAGGCATGTTTTAGGCAATAAAAGGTAGAAATTGCCTAAAAAGATACTCCAAACGCAAGATGTCACTGATCGGTCATTACGCTACCGGAATCCAGGCCGATTTGGTTTGGTGCAAGTGGGTGGCGTTATATGTTGAAAATAACATACTTAAGTATACCGAAGTATAGGAATCCAGATTGAATTCTCGTGTCAACCTATAACAATGAGAGGGAGGGATAAAGCATGCATTTTTCATTTCCATTTCTATGCATTTTAATCCTATAGAAATTATTATTCGCTAGTTTTACTTTTATCCTTTTAGCAATACACATTCCATTTTCATCCATAGCTTTCGTTCGTGCGCAAATAAAGTAGAAATCGAATTTTCCATAGCTCTGCGGAATATTGGAAAAAAACTGGATGCATTAGTATGCATGGCTACTCCCATCCTACCTGCAAACAATGCTCGCGTTAAATCATATTCAGCAATATTGTATACGGGGTATTCAACTTTATAGGTACAAATAATGCTGCCTATTGTTATGTTTGTTCCTGGGATGAGGGACATAATTCTAAACAACTTTCACTATGAACAACCCACTAAAATATGACTACACTTTTCTATTACAACCTGTCTGTACATCTATAGAGGTACACTTTTCTACCCTGCTGATACAGTTTAAGGTGCTGCTAAAATGCCCAACAGTATGAAATAAAGTACAACCAGTACTCGAATAATGACGTCAAGCAGTGACACACTTTCCTTAGCAGCCGCGAAATGTAAAATGTATTATTTATTCTCATTTGCACGAAAACTCGACAAGTGATGAATGACGGGGTAAGCTGACCTGCTACGAGTGGAAGAGATGACAGCTAAAGTGCGCGCTGAACGTTTACTAACGTTTACGAAACTAGTATCTCTGTAAACTGAATAACTAGTGGCTCTGTGTGAATTCGAGTTTATTTTCATTATTTTTCATCCTCGCACCGCGATGGAAATATTATAAAAATATAAAAATAACCCGACTGCATTTATTTCAATAACACATACAAACTTATGAATGCACCTACCTGGTTAAGTACATGGATTATGAAAGAAGACGCACCAATAACTTTGTAAACTACATTTTGCGATCTAAAATACAACCTATTGACTTTTCACTAAAATTATATAGTCTGTGTCACTCTCCGGTCTCCATAAATCCAACAACACCTCATTTGTTAATATCTGGTTGTTTGTTTGGGTTGTAGCGTTTTTTTTTAATTTTTAAACCCCATATTTTGGAAAAAAAACGGAAATTACCAAAAAAACTATATAATTATCCAACCTGCTCACAAAATTTCACGAGAATCGGTTGAGAAAAGCGACCTGTAGAGTAGAACAGATGGACAGACATACGAAAGCATTTTTGCCCAATCCTGAAACGGAGACGCTTCGCTCGCTCGGTCAAAAATAGAACAATTCTACCGCAAATACTAGAAACTAGTAATAAAACTTACTAAGACATCCCTTTTGTTGTTTTTTTGTTAGTATACATATTTAAGGTTGTCTTTGGGGAGCAATTATTAAAGTTCCATAAAAAAAAAACAAGTTTTGGGGCAACCTTGGAAAGATAAGTTTGGAGAAAGAAAATAATTCAGAATGGTTTCCCTACCAAGCTCCTAAAAATATGACTTTACATTTATGTCACACCCTGGCCCACACAGCCCTGGCCGAGTTAAATCATCAAAGTGATATCAAGCAGTCACGTCTCCCGTACTACGCAGGGCTTTCGGAATATTTAACGAAACTGTTTATTCACAGTTATACAAGACGCAGTCCTTATACAACTCGATGTCCACGTTGTGATTGCATAACAGTTTGTGCTAAGTCCGGAATAGCAAATCGCTGAACGCTATCACGATCGCGGTAAGCTGAATGCTGCACGATAGCAATCCCCTAAGGCTCGCTCAAAGTTTGACGAGCGCTCAAACCCGCTCAAACTATATCCCGCTCGGAAACTGACAGTCTGTCAAATTCGTACGCGATAGTCCCATGACCTCCGGATGTGGGAAGAAAGATTGCGGAATTGTCATTTAGTATAACATTTATGGGACTACATTTACAACAGTCTTTGCATTCAGACATATGATGATATGACTCACGAAACTAGCATGCTATAATGTTCACAAAAGATACGACCTGAGTTCTTTGATCTTTGACTTTATTTACAATTTTATTTCAGGTACGAAATCAAGAAGTAAACAAAAATTAAAGCACGTTGGAAGGTGATAATTGAAACAAAAAGTAAACTTTAAAAAATCCGACTTCCACCCTATTTGATTCTGTAACCCCTTATTTCGTATGTAAACAACCTCACTCCTTGAACCTGCTGAGGTAGTGTTGCTGGCGCTTAATGTCGGTCGCCAGGATGAACGAGGTGACTTGCCGCTCCAGCTGCGACTACTACAACTCACCTTGAACCTGCTGAGGTAGTCTTGCTGGCGCGTGATGTCGGTCGCCAGGATGAGCGAGCTGACTTGCCGCTCCAGCTGCGACTACTACAACTCACCTTGAACCTGCTGAGGTAGTCTTGCTGGCGCGTGATGTCGGTAGCCAGGATGAGCGAGCTGACTTGCCGCTCCAGTTGCTACTACTACTACTACTACTACTCACCTTGAACCTGCTGAGGTAGTCTTGCTGGCGCGTGATGTCGGTCGCCAGGATGAGCGAGCTGACTTGCCGCTCCAGCTGCCGGCGGAGCTCGGTCATGCCATCGAACAGCCCGCTCTCGATCACGCAGCTCACCGCTGACCGCCAGTGGTGGTTCTCCAGGACTGAGGTGTTCTGTGGCAGACAAAGTTTACATAACATTAACGCATGGGCATCGTTTTATGCTATGCTAGGCAACACAATCCTAGATCGAGTCCGCAACATAGATATTCCGTAAAATTCGCTCTAGGGGGCCTATTTCATTAGAACACCATGGAGGCGCAAGCCGGGTGATACATTTTGTTTGTGGAGGGACCACTGCTCGACTGGTTTTCTAATGAGATATGGCCCTAAGGTCCAAGATGTTGGAAATAGTATCACTTGACTCAAGTGGAAGTGGGCAGGACATTTGGCGAGGCGAGGTGACGAGAGGTGGATCCCTGCCCGAGTGGTGGCCGAAAGAAGGAAAGAGAAGCGTGGTAGACCGGCAGCCAGATAGGTCGATGACATTACGCATGTTGCGGGGAAGAACTAGATTCGACTGGCACAGGAATGGATAAGTTGGCGCAAAAAGGAGGAGGCCTAATACCCAGCCCAGCAATGGGCGGAAACAAGCTTCCGATGATGAACACTAATAGCTCTGTGGCTTGTACACCTCCTCACATCCCTGGACAGCTCCGGATAGTCAGACAGACGGACATCGGGACAGACAAAGGGACATGGGAATGCATTTTTGTCGAACCTGAAATGGAGACTCTCGCTCCCATTTGGCTCGCTCGGTCAAATAATGCATTTTCCCTTACAGGGTGGACTGGACAGGTGTTATCTAGCCAGATATTAGTACTCTTTGTGTGACAAGGGGCTAACTCATCACCGCAGCAGAAAAGATTGTTTAGATATTTTAGCAATAATGATAGCCGAACTTGGACGGCAGATTTGTTTAAGAGATTGCCACTTGGTAATGGTATCTATGGGCTAGTCCAGGCGTTATGTTTGATTTAATTTGGGATAATTTAACTACACAACTATAAGCCATTTTGGAAAATCTATACTTACTAACTTTCATTCACTTTATTGCACAGAAATAATAATACATACACTTACACCCAGTTTCCTGGGCGCTGATTAAAGTTAACAGGTTGGTTAAATCAGTGTCGGCCAATCAATTTCCGTCTTTTTTAATAATAGCAGTTCGTGATTGGCTGAAGCCGATTTAACCAACCTGTTAACTTTAATCAGCGCCCAGGAAACCGGGCATTAATATTGGAAAAAACTTGTACAAAGGCGAGCTTATCTCAAATAAGAGATCTCTTCCAGTAAACCTAGGATGGAGAGGATAATTTAATAAAAGGTAGACCTACATATGTGCACAACATAAATATTAAAATAATGGACTACTTACTAATAAATACATATAAAACAAAATATAATATATAAATAGATACTAAGGTATATTAAGGTAGAGAAAGATAGTGTTCATTCAAGCGTTTTTAAAAAATGTTGAGTGTAGGACTGTCCCTGATAGCACTGGGAAGTTTGTTCCAAAGTCTGATAGCACGGAGACGGAACCCATGCTCATATGCGGATGTGTTGTGTTGCGGAGTTATAAGCAGTGACCGAGTGTGAGATCTCCTGAGCCTATCCGAAGAATAGGCCCAGGAGATCTCACACTCGGCAAAAATTCAAATAGATCTCGCAAGAAGCCAATAGCGTGGATTAAATAATATGTTGAAGACACAGATGAGGGTGTGGAAATCCCGACGATGACGGATAGGTAGCCACTTCAGCACATTAGCAGGCTTAGGTTATTTGTGCCTCCATTAGACTATCACTCACCACCGTAAGGCACCGTATAACAAGTAAACCGAACATTATCGGTGAATTTCGTAAATGAAAACCCGATTTCACGAGAATATTTGCATAAATATTACCTTCGCGCATCGAAGTTCGGCGGTAAATCCGCTTAGCGATAATGTAACATTTCAATCAACCTGTGATCCGATTTGCCCATTACTTTATATGACTTACCTATATTATATAGGCTTTTTCGATGACGACTTGGGGCAAAAACAATTATATTTATTGAAGCAAGCAAGGTTTGGTCCGATTAGTAAGCCTTCTCTGTTCGTCTGGCTGGACGTCCGTCCATCTGTCTGTCCGTCAGCGAGCGAATCTCATAAACAGCTAAGGTAGAAAGTTTTTTTTTTACAGAATGCGTATTTCTGTTGCAGTAAAAATGTTGTGTTTATTTTTCTTGTATGTCGCTGCTACGGAACCCTTATGCATGAGTCCGACTAGCACTTGACCGATTGTTCTATACCTATTTTTATAAGTATGCTAAATAATCAAATTAATTAAGTATGAATTTTATTATTAGTAGCTTTGACATTATTATTTGTGATTTTTGATTTATTTTTGTTTAATATGGCATGCATTATTTTTGTGTAATTAAATTAACAATCAAATTGTATTATAAAGTTGGAATTCTAACTATTTTACTTTAGTAATTTTAATGATAAGTATATTATTATGTCTGTAATTACTAATTAATGAATTTATGTGAATTTTGTGATCGCCTGTAAGAGGTATATACTCTAGAACCATAATGTTTTTTTTAATGTGAATTGTATATACTGTTGGTGTTCCTTATATAAATAAATAAAATAAATAAATACTTAGTGCTTATTTGGTTTTCATAGGCTCGTAGCGCTGTGGAGGTTTTAACCACCCGAATAGCCTCGTACTCTGAGTATTGCCCACCTCTGACATCAGACGGCTATACTGGGCAAAACGCAATGTACTTTTCACCGATTACATCTTAACTACCGTTACCCGGTACTATAATAACATTAATAACCCTGAAGATCTAACAAGAGAGAGCATGTATCTCTCTAATTGAGTATTAGCCTACTTACTACACGTTCGCTGAAATAGTTTATTTTCGCCGGAATACCCACAGCTTATTAAAATTTTACGAGCTTCGAGTGCGAGGGAATCGAACCGACAAATTGATCGATTTATTAAACCGATCAGAGGGTTTTTCTTCCGACGGGCCACGCAGTTTTTAAAGAGCACAATATTACTATTTTTACGTATCATTGCTTACCTACTTTAGGAGTTCCATCGTAGCGTCTATTTCTAAGCCGCTTTCAATAAACCTATACCTCAATAACGGAATCGTTGTTATTATTATCAATATTTTGTGTAGTACAACATACGCCGGGTTTCCTGAGCGCTGATTTAGCAACAGGTTGGTTAAATCAGTTTCTAATCTATTTTAAATATAAGCGACACGTGATTGGCTAAGGCTGATTTAACCAATTTATTAATTTAAGCGGCCAGGAAACTGGGCACCGCAGTACAGCTAAGTGATTGTGCGTATAGGTACCTGCGGTAGTGTACCGGGGCGGGAGGGGTGTGTTGTTATGACGTCTGCGATTCTGTACGGATTCTGTGTTAACTTGTTGAGAAACCGGAGGGCGGACAAAGGAAAAACAAACAAATGGGTTATTCCCGTCGTTCATCAACTGAGCGACTGGACACCGAACCTGTGCCACTCCACGTGGGAAAAGGCGTAAACATTTACATGCAGGCACGTACATTGGTTCTGGCCCCACACTAGGACACCCTGTGTTGTGGGAACCAGAAACACCGACATCACAAGCATGTAAACATCCAAGACCTTTTTTTTTGTGTTCTGTATCCCCCCAGCCGGGAATCGAACCCGGGATCACATGGTATGGTAGGTGGAGCCACAAACGCTGCGCTACAGAGGTCGTCAAACGTCAAATATATGATGTCCAACCTACTGTTTTTACTTGTTGGACGTATCATTAAGAATGGCTGAACTTAACTGAACTGAAAAATCATGGGGAGACCTCGTTTACTCCATAGCTGCGGCGATGTAACTCATATTGGAGTAATTCATCAGCGGCTAGACGTGGGCACAACTGCACGACTTTGCCCAGGGAGCACTTATCCAGTGGGGAGCGCATAGAAACATTTTCCTTTGAAACACAACTCACCAATTTACGGGCGGCGGGGAACGAGGTAAGAGAGCTGTGATTGGTCAGCCGCTGCGAAACTGTCTGGCGGCCCGTCATCGTACATAGGTTGCGTATGCGAACGTTTGTTGAATACAACAAACGTTTGGCGAGCCGCATTCCCCCGCAGGCGCAGTCAATTGGATATATAGTCTCTGACTGTGGCTCTGTCACCCCGTATGGTAAAACACGTCACGCTATGTTGAAAATTATTGAACAAAGGGGCCGGCCGGGTGAATCCAGTAAGAATCAAGGGGCCGGGTGCATCCAGTAAGAATCAAGGGGCCGGGTGCATCCAGTAAGAATCAAGGGGCCGGGTGCATCCAGTAAGAATCAAGGGGCCGGGTGCATCCAGTAAGAATCAAGGGGCCGGGTGCATCCAGTAAGAATCAAGGGGCCGGGTGCATCCAGTAAGAATCAAGGGGCCGGGTGCATCCAGTAAGAATCAAGGGGCCGGGTGCATCCAGTAAGAATCAAGGGGCCGGGTGCATCCAGTAAGAATCTAGTTTGCTTAGTTAGTTTTGTAAACGGAAACTATGCGAAAACGAAAGACGGTAACGAAGCCACATAATTATTTAGTCAGATTGTAATCGCACATGAATTTTCAACCATGTGTTCAGAATTGCGAGTAACCCCGGCCAAGGGAGCAATTCTACAAACAAACCGCAATATCTGCGCACCCCACTAACTGTTCATACACTGGACCACCACGATGACGTCACAAACAAGGCGCACAGCAAATAATGACCCCGACCTTCTGTTGTGCTGCTTTCAGCAAAACGGCCACAAACAGCCGACAGCTGCCACAAAGAGTCCATTAGCCTGATGAGCGGGGGGGATGTTTGACGAAGAAATTGGGAGAGGCTTGGTTCAATAAGTGTATCGGTTTAATACGATTTCATATCGTGTAACTGACACCAATGCCACCTCTTGTGGAAAATGTCGCTAACTCTGTGTTCTGTATTCTTTGTTTTGTGCCAATAATATCCTCTTTTCTTTGCGGCCATTGCTTTACCAGCGGAAAGTTGTTTATTTTCTAGCATTCCCTGTTTGCTCAATACATTCAAAGTCAGGCAATTTATTTATCTTCATTTGGCCGACTGAATATGGTAAAGAATCATCAAGCTACCACCATCTTTTTAAGAAAATGCTTTACTTTACTACGCTTTTAACCCCACTAACCACATTTTCGACTAACATTATCACTAACCATTTATCACTAACCATTCGTAAATTTAACGACGCATTAAAACATCAATATTTATTGAATCAACATTATTTATGACACAAAACGGCCTTGAATAGCAGTATTTAAAATAATTAGTTTTAGAACTTACCTGCTTTGAACACCGATTGCACATGAAACAACATGCTCCCTGCAACTTGCTTTTTTGCAGCCCTTGCAGAAGTTTTTACGCGGGAAAGTAGCCGCAAATGTTTCTATTTCTGACTCGACTTGCAGATGCACCCGAAATGAGTGATTATGGGTCACTAGCGATACGAACTAGGAAGGTACTAGAAACGGGAGGGGTGGCGAGGGGGGTGATCGTACCGAAACACGAAATACGCAAGGTACGCGTCGTAATTTTGACAAATGAATAGTGATCTATGTTTAATTCGCATAGGTGAGAATTGGGCTCCAGAAAGGTATAAAGGTAGTGTAGGTTGTCTCGTTCACTCGACTGATGAATAACGGTCGCCGCAGTCTCGCACACTCATACTCATATATTTATTGCGTCATTGTGATTATTATACTATACTCGCGCCGCCGCCGCCGCCGCCGCCGCCGCCGCCGCCGCCGCTGGCGACATATCGCTGCATATGCGGCCGGCTACAAACTTTACAGTATCAGACAGATTCAGACTATTACCGTCATCCGTTTGTAGACAGACACAGTTAAGTGAGTTTCCTAACTAGCGGTCCGATGGCGCTTGGCATATGGGTCTAGATTCTGCTGGCAAAATGGAGACTCTATGACAATGACGGTTCAGTTTATAGTCGGATCAACTTGGGCTTTATTTTTTGTGTATACAGGAGACAGATTCCGCAAACTACAAAATTCAAAAAGATTGGTTCAAAATGGAATCTGTTGTAGTTTTAACACCTTTGTTTATTTGCGAGTTTGTAATATTTACGGTAAATTTCAGGCTCAAGCTGACCCGTCTACAAGCATAATGCATAAATTACCTTAGGCTTTTTTTATACAACGCCAAATAAATGTTACTTATTGCCACTGGGCCGCCATTCCGCTAGCGGAATCGTGCCTCTAATTCGTTAGCCAGATCAAATTCGCAACCATACCACGACGATGGTCGGTGTGTAAAACTATGAACCATGGCCGTGTGTCCCTAGTTCCCTGCTGCTGGTATACAAGTTAAGACAATGGGTTTTGTGCAATACTCATTCTTTGGGTTCCGTACCCGAAAGGTGCCTAATAACGATACCCTAGCGACTACTAAGCGCTGTCCGTCTATCTGTCTATCTGTCCAACTGAGGCTGGATTTCATCAACAAAAACTTATACGAGAATAATTATCCCGGGGATAACTTGTATGACAAATGACAGTTCAAAATGAGGTGATCTGATCTAGGTGTCACTGGTGTCTATGAAAAAGTAGAAGATACCCTCGAGTAAAAGTTACTCTTTGGTTGGTAAAATCCAGCCTAAGCTGAGCAGTAAGAAGTGTCAAAATCAAAGGCAATAAACAATTTAAATGACAAACTCAAAAGACAGTTGTGCTTGTAGAGTGTGTAGGGTGACCAACTGACCCTGAACCGAAATAGGACAATCATTATAATTACTTTTTTCTACCAAAAAATAATATGACTTAGCGAGCTCTCATCTTCAGCTTAACATTCCTAACCAAAAGGCAAATCTTAGGTTACTTTGTTGCTACACGACACGCGGTCACCCTGTATATTTGACGGCTTCTTTCATTTTTGACTGGCAACTGGGCCCGCATTGTGGCATTATTGTAGCGGCTATTTGACAACTATATCCTTGGGGAAAGAGGAACAGCGTCCAGTACAGCGATGTTAAACTATCGATAGTTGACCTTGAAAAACAGGTCGGTAGCTCGATAGGACTATCGAAATTCGTAATACTATCGATAGCATCGATTGTGAAAATTAGGCGATACTATTGAACCGCGTCGTCGTATCAATACGGATTTGTGTTAATAATAATAATAATAATAACCCCCCCAAGGGGACCACCTTGACGTGGTGGGGGGGCTTACAGGGAGGAGAAACATATTTTCAGTCTGTCCATCTAGACTCGACCCTTTATAGGAGGTACTCAAATGCTTACACCAACTTGGCTATCACATCACCCTCCCCAAACTAACGGTTCCCAACTCGGGGTGGAAGGGGATAGGAATCATGGACGTGAAGTTAAAAAACTTATTACCCCAGGAGGGTTCCGGCAGTGCCGGGGAATCCCTCCCCGAGCCCGGCGAGCCTGGCTCGTTCGGCTCGGGCAGCCCGACGTTTCTGGGGGGGCACAACACTTCACGGACTAGAGGACGATATAGTTTGCGGCCGCTTCCCGGAGGTCGCTGGGGCGCACCTGGAGCCGGTGCTGGGTGCCGCAGCATACGAGCCATCGGTGGCGAGAAGCTGAACAGGCGGGCTCTCGCTGGGACTGAACCCGAAATTGTTACAGCCGAATCATCTACATCTTCATCATCACCACGAAGTCTGTTCTCTTATGAGAGCGTGTCGTCACGGCATAGCTTCTCGAGACAGACTTCACCCATCTCACCCTCATCTTCACCTACAATCGCCAGCCGGACAGATGTTGTGCAGGAGGCACGCGCCAATATTCCTGCACCCACTGTTGCCAGGTCCCGCACGAGAATAAAATGGACGGAAGACATGAACCGATCCATATGGCGTGCATATCTTATAGCATCAAATTTAGAACAGAATACAAGATCTTATTTACCAGAAATGCACCGCATATTCACAAATCAATTTCCACAAACAAACGCCTCGAGACAAAGGGTAGGAGACCAGAAAAGAGCTATCCTCAGAGCTAAATTACTACCTCAAAACACAATGGACCAAATTAGAATAGAAGTTGTTTCCTCACTTAACAACCAACCTTCCACAAACACGATAAACCAAACACTACTAGACACACCAAACTCACAATCAAACAATCAACTATTTACACAAATCTCACACACAACCAATACTCCAGGACAAAGAATGTCGTGGAGCAATGACATTAACGAAACAATATTACGCATCTACTACAGGATTACCAGACTGGAGTCCCACAGAACTGCCTACAGACCAACACTACACGCCGCTGTGATAGCCGCATACCCTCAGCTAGCACACGTCTCTGAACAGAGAATCTCAGACCAACTCAGAGCCATCATTAATAATAAATACATAACCGACACCAGATTACAGCAAATACGTGATGAAGTGGCCTTGGAAATAGAATCTGATACCGAAATACACGTCAATTCACTACCAGTTTTATCACAATCTCACACACTCCTTTCATCACCATCACAAACTTATACTCATCAGCATTCATTGATTTCGGAAAGAGAGGAAATCCGCAGTAGCAACCGACAACCACACAATCAAGCAGTACTACCTGAAGAACAAATTGCAGAGTTGGAGGAATTATTCACAAAGACACTAGCACATTTAAAAGATATTGACCCTACATCAAGGTCATATTTACCTAAACAGAGGCCAAGTAAAAAATTTGCCATATTAGTACACACCATTAACGTAAAGATACTACCCAAACAAATTAGTACTGAAACCGATTTTCTCACATTACAATCAATAATTTACTGCGCAGCACACACAGCCATCACTTACAATGGTGGCAAAATACATAACTCTAACGAATCACAACACCCCATAGTCAAGAATCGAATTCCAGCATGGCAAAGAAGATTGGAAAAGAGAATAGCTGACCTAAGAGCAGACATTAGCAGGCTAACACACTTCACACAGGGTAACTCCAGCTACAGTCTCCACCAACATGTTGAGCGTATCAAATTGCAGTATAGGGTACATTCACAATACGAACCAGACAACACAGACCTCTCTCACTTCTTAGACACTCTTAAACAAAAACTGAATGCCTTAGCAAGCCGCCTACGCCGTTACAAACTAACAACTATTAGAAAAACACAAAACAAGACTTTCTATACGAATGAAAAACAATTTTATAGAACGTTGCTCACCCAAACCTCAAACAACCCGACGCAATTAGATATAGAAGTACCCACACCAGAATCACTGCATGACTTCTGGTCTAATATATGGTCAAAACCAGTAACTCATAATGACAGTAGCTGGATCGCTGAAGACCAGCACTCTCTCGAAAAGGTACCAGCAATGGAATTTAATTCTGTTACTATAGACACTCTGACCTCAGTTATCGCCAAAACCCATAACTGGAAGGCCACTGGATCAGACAAAATTCATAATTACTGGTACAAAAAACTCACAACCATCCACCCAATATTGTTATCACAAATAAACGATTTCATACAAAACCCGGACCGAATGCCACTTTATATTACGCAAGGAATTACCTACATGTTACCTAAAGACCTCACAGATACCAAAAACCCAGCAAAATATCGACCCATTACATGTCTCCAAAACATTTATAAAATAATAACAGCATGCCTTAGTCAACTCATATACACTCATGTAAACACAAATCAGTTACTAGCCGAACAACAAAAAGGATGCCGCAAATTTAGCCAGGGGTGTAAAGAGCAACTTGTCATTGACACCGTTGCATCCAAACAAGCCCTCCGTAAAAAACGTAACATATACACCATGTTTATTGACTATAAGAAAGCGTTTGACTCTGTACCGCACACGTGGCTTATCTACGTTCTACAACATTATAAAGTTCACCCCACTCTCATCTCATATCTATCAATAGCAATGCAGACCTGGAACACTAGTCTAAAGTTACACAATAACACGAACACAATACAGACGGACAATATCAGCATTCGCCGGGGAATCTTCCAGGGCGATTCATTGAGTCCCCTCTGGTTTTGCCTGGCACTCAATCCACTATCAAATTTACTCAATAACACAAATAAGGGATTCCAAATAAAATTTGATGGCATACACCACACATTATCACATTTATTGTACATGGATGATATTAAACTCTACGGAAGTAACTTAGCTGAAATACACAAACTAGCAGATGTAACACAACAGTTTTCTAATGATATACAAATGGAGTTCGGTATAGATAAGTGCAAAATACAGTCAGTTAAGAGAGGTAAAGTTGAGAACAATGCATACATATTAGAGAACGGAGATCAAATATACCCGGTTGATAAAGAAATAGGATACAAATACTTAGGTTACTATCAAACGCAACAGATACATCAAAGAGAGACCAAAAAAACAATCACACAAAAATTTAGAAACCGTATACACAGCATACTTAAGACACAGTTGAACGCACGAAATACTGTTAAAGCCATAAACACATACGCCATTCCAATCCTTACATATTCATTCGGTATAATTAACTGGTCCCAAACAGACTTAATAAAACACCAACGCATCATAAACACACTCATGACCAAATACAGAAAACACCATCCACGCTCTTGCATACAAAGACTAACACTACCTAAGATTGAAGGAGGAAGAGGAATAATAGACGTTAAAAATTTACACAACAAACAAATCGCCACACTCAGAAAGTTCTTTCACACGAAATCATCACACTCAATCTTACATAAAGCCGTCGTTCAGGCCGACATGAAATACACACCACTTAACCTTCAAGATCATCAACACCAGAAAAACGAAACTGTCATTAAACCGCAACAAAAAATAGACATCTGGACACAAAAATCCCTCCACGGCAGACACCGCCTAGACTTAGCTAACCCCAACGTCGACAAAACTGCATCGAACGCGTGGCTAAAGAAAGGTGAGCTGTTTCCAGAAACGGAGGGGTTTATGTTGGCAATACAGGATCAGGTTATAGATACTCGTAACTACAGAAAACATATAATACATGACCGCACAATAGCAAATGACATGTGCAGACACTGCCACAGTAGTTCAGAAACCATACAGCACATCACAGGAGCCTGCAGATCACTCGCACAGTCAGACTACAAACATCGACACGACCAAGTTGCAGCCATCATACACCAACACCTCGCATTTAGATACAATTTGATCCCACAAAAAACAGCCTACTATAAATATGTACCTCAGACAGTCTTAGAATCTGCGGACTTTAGAATTTACTGGGACAGAACTATAATTACAGACAAAACGATACATTTCAACAGACCTGACATTACTCTCCACGATAAACAAAACAAAACAGTATTTCTCATTGATATAGCCATACCAAATACACACAATCTTACCACGACTTTTACAGAAAAAAACACAAAATACACAGACCTTGCCATTGAAATTAAAACTCAATGGCAAGTTCAAAATGTCAAAACTATCCCAATAGTCCTTTCATCCACAGGAGTAATCCCATACACATTACACACTAGTCTTAAATCACTCAATATACCCAGATCCACTCACATTCTTCTCCAAAAAGCGACCATACTGAATACTTGCAGAATAGTAAGAAAATTCTTGGGCAAGGACCATGATCTATAGATAGATAGTCTCATAGCACTTGGCGTAAGCCCGTGTGTCAGAACCTCTTTAAAAAGAGTGAAATGAAAAATTCATAAAATAATAATAATAATAATAAATTGTTTATTGCCAGACTACAATGTCCAATATAAAATATAAAATAACATGTCAAAATTAAAATAGATTAGAAAATTACATAGATAAAATAATTAATTAATTAATATAATAAACAAACAAATTAATCATAACAAAGATGAGGGTCGGTGCAGGACCCTCCATTCACTGTGGAGGGGGCTGGATTGCCATGTGCGAGCAGCCTCCAGCAGCTGGTTGGTGGAGTGCGATATGTGGGTCCGCGCGGTGGCCGTGCGCAGCCGCCGCAGCGCCGTCCAGCCCGGCGCGCGCCCTTCCGCGAACATGCCGCTCGGGCAGGCGGAACAGTGCGCGCCACGAGTTGTTGTACTGCACGCGCATCTGCTCCATGCTCTTCTTGGTGTACACCGCCCACAGCTCCACAGTGTACACGGATGTGCAGTACGACAGGAAGAGCTGCCTCTTCACCTCCGGGCTGCAGCGCGCGAACCGCCGCGCCAGCATGTTGGCTCGCACCAGTATGGCCCGTCGCTGTCTGGCGATGTCCAGTCTGTCATTCAGATCCGCAGTGATGACGTGGCCCAGATATTTGACCTCCTCGACGAACTCGAGGTCTCTGCCGTTCAGCTGCACTGGCGGTATGATGGCAGGTGTATTTGTCGACCGGAACATCATACACACAGACTTATCCGGGTTGTAGGCCATGTTGTGTTGTGCTGCGTATTCCTCACAAACTGCAAGCATGTCTCTCATTGCTGAGATGGATGGGCTGAGTAGAACCATGTCGTCTGCATAGCAGACATGGTTCGTTATGACGCCGTTCATGGAGCACCCAACATTGAGCTGGTTCAGTTTGTGAGACAGGCCATCCATGTAGACATTAAATAGTATGGGTGACATGCTTCCGCCTTGTCTTACACCGCACGCCAGTTTAGACGGATCCGATAGGGCTCCATTCCAGCGAACGACGTTGCTCTGCTGACTGTACCAGGTCTTCAGTACCTTGGTCACGTGACCCGGCACTCCCCGTTCCTGCAGTATCAGCCGTTCCTGCAGAGTCGGTCGTGTGCCAGTCTGTCGAACGCCTTGCTCAAGTCAAGATAACAGGCGCACACAGATGTTTTTCTTGACTTATAGTATCCCGCGACTTGCTTGAGGGTGTAGATGGCGGTGCTGGTGGACACGTCCTTCTTGAATCCCATCTGGTTGTCCGCAGTGCTGAGGTAAGGCGCGGCCAATTCATTGAGCACTTTCTCAAGCAGTCTGGCAATTATCGAGGCTAACGCAATCGGACGGTAGTTACTGCGACTGGAGATGTTCTTCTGCCTGTTCTTACATATTGGTGCAATAACCGCATCCGTCATAGCACTGGGCAGGTGAGATGTACGCAGGATAGCCGTGAATAGGTGGCTCACGGCTACTATCATGGCCGGGCCCGCATTTTGTACGTGCTCAATTGATAAGCCATCCAGTCCTGGAGATTTACCACGCACAGTATTCTTTACGACTTTGCATAATGACGCTGGGCTAACAGTTATAGTGTCGTCAGTGCTGCTGCCATCGTGGAGCGAGTTATTAGGTGCAAGTGTACTCGTATTCGTAGGGGCGGGTTGCGTAAACAGCTGATTAAAATTGTTCGCTATGTCGTAGTTGTTTGTAACACCATCTATGTGACTGGGACTCGGTGTTTTGGGTTTGATGATGTTATTAGATTTTTGCCAAAAAGACTGAAAGTTCTTGCCGTTAAGATCATTCGCAATTCTATTCATAATAATCTGTTCTTCATTTCTTTGGCATTTTTTCAATGCTAGCTTGAAGTTCGCTCGCGCCTGTCTCCTTTGCTCAGCTATCGGTCCCTCTCGCGGACAGCCGGTTCTGTGCCATAGAGCGAGTGCGCGCTTAGATGCGGCATAGTGTTCGGCTACTCGATCGTTCCAGCCCGGTACCGTGCGTCTCTTGGTTTTCACTCGTTTTGTTTTGAATACAAAGCTGGCGGCATTTTGCATGACTTTGACAACATTCCTATAAGCAATGTCGATATGTTGAGGCGTGTACATATGAAAGTAGTTGCCACTATTCAAGAGAGCCGACATGTCTCGCTGTACAATTTCTGTGTAATGACAGATCTGGTTGGCCGATCTTGGTTTCCATGACCAGATACATGGTGGGTGATCGTTAGTGGCTTCTAACCGGGTGAGCTTATTGATTGTTATTTCAATTGAAATTGGTCTATGGTCTGTCCATGAGATTCCGTAGTCTACGTACATTTTGCTAATGGAGTTGTATACCGAATCTGTGACGAGGCAGTGATCTAGCCAGCTCGTAGTTCCGTGCGCGTCGCTGACGAATGTGTATGTCGATCCTGGTAATAGCAATTTATCGGCATATTTGTACTGATTGTCTCTGCAGAAGTCTTCAAGTTCATCTCCAAATGGTGTTCTGGGGTCAGCAAAAGGCAAATCTTAGGTTAAATAAATAAATAAATAAAAAAAAAAAATCGCGTGTAGCACCGTACACGTGTTAGAAGTAAAACTTCTGTAGCTAGATCATTAAGTGGTACCTATACTATACACCTATACCTACCTATACTAAAAGAGATTTAAATTTCCAATTTTGAGATCCAATCTCTGCTTCAAGTTACTTTTATGTTTCAGACGTCCGATTATTTGAAATTATTTTATACTTGTACTTACTTTTAATACGTCATGTCATTTATTTCCCACCATTCCTTATCTACAATTTGTCGCGCTCGTGGTGATATACTTAACTCATTCAATAGTGTCACTACTATTTGCATCTCGCTCAGATTATATACCATCTGACGACGTCACGTCTTAAAACCGTCTCGCTCAAATGTATGCATTGCTTTGCTTGTCTCTGTGCCCAGTCCCTTTATTTAATTGATCGAGTACGTATTTTCAACTATTCCAAGTTAATGTGTACCTGCGGGGCTACCATAAGGCTTGCCACTCACCTCAGTCGCGCAGATAAATGACAAAGAAGATGGCTAAATCAATATATGGACGACTGCCCCAGACATGTACAAAGACTTCTCAACAGCCAATAGCATTTAAATATTCATTCATAAATTTAATTTACTGCGTCTGTATTTAGTTTGTAGAACTTGAAGAAAAAAAAATTAAATATAGGTAAATAAGAGTTGTTACTCAATACTCCGTGATTCCAATATGATTCCGTGACCTTTGCCGTCGCTAGAAATAAGCACCATTTTGCAATAACATGCAACATAACACCATCTAGCCACTCCTCTGGAAACCTCCTGTTTTCAACAGTTTTGCTAGTTGGCAATTATGTTGCATGTTATTTTTAACGATGGCAAAAGTCACTAATCAATGGCGGAATCATAGAGTATGAAGTGACAACTCTTAATTATTTAATCATTTCCTTCAAGTTCTACAAACTAACTAAAGACGCAGTAATTTATGAGAGAATATTTAAATGCTATTAATTGGCTGTTGAGAAGTCTTTGTACATGTCTGGGGCAGTCATTTTGCCAAATTGCCAACTCCTTTCGCGTCTCAATGATGTTTCTCCATAAAATAGCGTGCATTCATTATGATATGACATTAAATTGTGACAAAATGCGTGGCTGGGGTGACTGGCGTGCCTTATGCTACCCCCGCTAACCTATACATACCTACTTTGCTAGGATTTTTTAGGGTTACTTCATCGCGAAGCGATGACGTAACTCTTATTTAATTTTATTCTTGACATTTCCTTAGTCCGCCATACGACATACCTCGATTTTGATATTTTACTTCAACATTATTGACTGGCATGAAGCATTAACTTTAAAATTACAAAAGCTTATTAAAATCAAAATCGTATAATTTCAACAGTTATAACAACAATTCAACTTTAAAATATGTATTACAAAAATTACATACAAACAAATAAGCGAAACAATAAGCCATTAAACTTATGGCTCTGTAAGCTGTAGACCTCGCTTTGGCCGTTTACTACAGATAAACATTAAATAGGTAGGTATAACACGTACTTAGTAGCTAAACTGCTAATTTGTGACTTGAACTGCACTATATAATAAAAAGTGGCTTTAGAACAGTTCTAGGTACCTACTTATTGTTTTCAAGAAGTCTTAATGCAGCCATCCATCACATCGGAATTTGCTTGAAAACTAAATATCACATTTGGATGATTCTAAGTGACTTTATGCGATTACTAGCTGCCTGTTGCGCGACTACGCAGCGCGTTTTAGGTACCTATTCCATAGTTACCGGCCACAAAACGATTCGTTCATCATTTTAGAAATCCATATCGACCCGTGTGACATTGATGAAACTCTTTTCTTACAAACTGTATGGATCGCATCGCACAACTGTCAAACATAAGTTCCGGTTCCAACAAAGAGGTTGAACGAAGTAGTTTTTGGTCACGTCACTGGTTTTGGCCTTTACCGGAAATCAAGAACTCGTGGAAGAATGCTTAAAATAATTTTTATTTGTTAACGTTTCATCAGGTTTTTCTCTCACTAATTAACATTCTTTATTGTACGAATGTATTATTATCTTATCTGATTAGTTAAAAACCGTATTGAAAATAGTTGCGGTTTTAAAAGTCTTCAGCCGACCCTGACGTCACCGATTCCAATTTCCGTTACATTTCTTAGCCACTCGTGATAGCACCCGGCTAGTAGTAATTGAAAAGCAAATATATGAATAACCCACAGTTGAGAGGTTAAATAAATTTTACCCCCGTGCCCCAAGAAGTTTTACTTCAATAAATAAATAAATACTATCGATAGTATCGTCAAGTGTCGATAGGACTATCGATAGTATGACTGAATTTCAAGGCCAAGATAGTATCACGATACTATCGATAGACTATCGCTATCGCAACATCACTATCTCAGTCACACGCGCTTTCCCTGCGCGATAGAACGGAGTTGTAAAGGCACCTAATGACAACAGCCTCGTTCCCGATCCGCTCCGGTGATGTGCCCAAACCTTGTAGTAGTAGTAGTAGTAGTAGTAGTAGTAGTATATATCTTATCATATAACTATAACTTATATATAACTTATCAGTGGTCTTTAGGATTCCGTACCCGAAGGGTGCCAAACAGGACCCTATTGCTAAGCCCCTGCTGTCCGTCTGTACTGGTGGCTGTCTGACTGTCAGCGGACTGTAGCGCACGAACCGTAATAGCTAGAATTTCCGCGTTTCCGCGCTGCTCTGCCACCGAGACTGACGTAACGGCCATGTTGCTTGGCCCCATGCCTCTAGGCAGCTCTAGGCAGGAGCTCGGAGGCGGAGTGTACTCACTCGGTAGAGCGCGGCGAGGTGGTTGGAGGTGGCGATGAGGAAGGGCTGGTTGACGCCCGGGTGGTCCACGTCGTGCGCCACCGCCGCGATGATGCACGCCATCACCTCTAGCGGCTCCATGTGCGCGCGGATCTGCGGGGAAACTCCGATTCAGATTCCCGTCCATCAAGATTCAAACTCGGAAGATCTTCCATTTCTGTGTAGGTTACATGTTATCAGATATTCCTAAGAATCAGCATTACTATTTTACTGCTTATCTACTGTGGGCCACTGTGGGTGAATAAGGGCAATGCAACTCCCACAGATTGTTTTTTATCTCTTTTCCATACCGGCTGGCAGACGCACTATTGTGCCCAATTTCAGACAGTTTAATACTCAATTTTTGCGTGACAGTGCGTGCTCGGATCTGCGGGGAGACACCGCATCAGACATCAAAGAAAACTTTCAACAATCTGCCTAACCGAAAGTCAGCCTTATCACTACATTCAATTATTTTGCAAGATGGCTTAGACGCAACAGATGATCTCATTGAGAGTAAACTTAACCGAAATATGATTTTTGCTTGTGTCCTCTAGGTTTTAAACCTTACTTTAAAATATCTGCCATGTCCACATCCCACGCACGTAGAAAGAATCCGTACAAGATCAGGCCCAATTGGAAAAAATATTCTTAAGGAAAAAATTCCAGTGAACCAAATTAATTATTCACCTTACGAATTTGTGACAAACGTGATCAAATTCGAGAGGCACATTGGATGATTTCGAGATATTTTTATGGGTGTGGTTTGTGGTTGTTGGCAGACTTAAAACATCTAATTTTGTTCCTCCCGATATAAAGAGCCTACTCCTGACATGACAATCAAGGCCACAGGCTGTACGCAAATATACGGCACTTCATAAAGCTAGAATGCATCTTATGACAATGACTGTAATGTGAACACGTTTGAAATTTCGTCAGCAAAGATACCTACCCATTTTTGTTTGCATGTGATCCGATTCACCTCGTCTCACCCATGCAAATTGAAAGCGTAACGTAAAATATTGTAATTTTCTATTTTTCAATGCTTTTCATATTATTTTAATCAGATAATTGAAACAAAAAGTAAACTTTAGAAAAAACCGACTTCCACAAACCCTATTTGATTAGATTGAGTTTAATACAAACCGTATCCCTTATCCCCCCCCCCCTTGGGGACTTCATTTTGTCAAATCCCATCTCAGTGCTACCCCACGCTACTAAGGAACCCCTGTACAAAGTTTCATGACTGTAGGTCCACCGGTTTAGGCTATGCGTTGTCTGCCCGTCAGCCACGCATTGTATTTGTACCTAGTATTGAGCAGATCTGGTGGCCATATGTGGTCTTCATCAGCAGTTCCGCATCACAATATTATGCTATGTGCAGTTGCACGAGTTATTATGAAAAACACAAAAATCACTATAGGTCTGCCTATAATATTTGAAGAGTTCCCTCGATTTCTCCAGGATCGCATCATCAGATCCTGACCTGGTGTCAATGGGACCAATGGGAAGGTAAAACCTTTCAAACAAAAAAATAATTTTCCAAATCGGTCCATCCGTTTAGGCGCTATCATAAACTAGACATAAAAAAAAAAAAATACGCGTGTAGCACCGTACACGTGTTAGAAGTAAAACTTCTGTAGCTAGATCATTAAGTGGTACCTATACTATACACCTATACCTACCTATACTAAAAGAGATTTAAATTTCCAATTTTGAGATCCAATCTCTGCTTCAAGTTACTTTTAAGTTTCAGACGTCCGATTATTTGAAATTATTTTATACTTGTACTTACTTTTAATACGTCATGTCATTTATTTCCCACCATTCCTTATCTACAATTTGTCGCGCTCGTGGTGATATACTTAACTCATTCAATAGTGTCACTACCTCAGAACAATAACTAAAGGTCACTACTATTTGCATCTCGCTCAGATTATATACCATCTGACGTCACGTCTTTAAGCCGTCTCGCTCAAATGTATGCATTGCTTTGCTTGTTTTAGAAATCCATATCGACCCGTGTGACATTGATGAAACTCTTTTCTTACAAACTGTATGGATCGCATCGCACAGCTGTCAAACATAAGTTCCGGTTCCAACAAAGAGGTTTTTTGTTTGTCCCAGCCAGCGGCGGCGGCGGCGCCATCTTGGCCATACCGGAAATCAAGAACTCGTGGAAGAATGCTTAAAATAATTTTTATTTGTTAACGTTTCATCAGGTTTTTCTCTCACTAATTAACATTCTTTATTGTACGAATGCATTATTATCTTATCTGATTAGTTAAAAACCGTATTGGAAATAGTTGCGGTAAAGTCTTCAGCCGACCCTGACGTCACCGATTCCAATTTCCGTTACATTTCTTAGCCACTCGTGATAGCACCCGCCTAGTAGCAATTGAAAAGCAAATATATGAATAACCCACAGTTGAGAGGTTAAATAAATTTTACCCCCGTGCCCCAAGAAGTTTTACTTCAAAAATATCCGGACGAATTGTAAACCTCCTCCTGAAAACCTGTAAAAAGGAGGAGCCTTTGGGAAGTCGGTTAAAAAATTAAGAGTCCGGCCATCCAGAAATATCCCGGCCTCACGCGCCATATCGAATTACTCTCCATACTTGGTAAAAGCCGAATCGATATGATCACGGTGAACCGCGGTCGACGGCTTTCACCAACTTCCGGTAATACTCGAAGGCGCGTGTATAGTACTTGTGTATTGATCGGCCCCAGCCAGGAGGTGCATCGTCAAGTGGCTATCACAATCACAACGCACCGGGGGACGTCGCATAACAGCTAACCAAACTGCCCTTTGACGGACCGGTCATCCAATATCTAAGCGGGCGACCCTGAACGCCTCTAGATATATTCCCGTGCGAAATGTTGATGCAGAGAAGCTACCTCTCTGCATCTCAAATATCGATCACCTTTGAAGGTTCTGCGATTGTATTCGCAATTTTGCTGTATAGCATTGACGATGAGTTACATCAATCTCAAAAGGTACCCTGTTGAGATCAATAAGAAGGTATTATGTTCCTGACATCAGGATAGAAAAGTCGCTTAACATGAAAAAACATATATTAGTTTATGTTGTAGTATTTTGTGGTTTGGTTTGAAATTATGTCTAAGAAAACATAGTGGATTATAATAACAAGTACAAACAGATAATTGGCGAAATAATATTTTAATGAGTTTAAACCTCTAATGAAGCTGGAAGAACATAATCGGTCTATTCTAAGACAATGCCTTGGCTTGGCCCCGGGCTCCACTCAGGCAGAGGCAATATGAAGAGAGCGGTAAAAACAATAGAGCTAGTTACTGGGTCGAGATGGGAGTAACCATATTATAAAAATACTGTACAGTCGCGTTCATTAATATATGAGCAAAAGCAAGGCTTCAAATATAAATGTAAATGGAATGGTACATAAATATCTGAGTAGATTCACTAATATTAACATAATTATGTAAATGTACATTTATATTTGAAGCCTTGGTTTTGCTCATATATTAATGAACGCGACTGTACCTATTACATTGTTACTTAAGACGGTGCCTTAGGTAAAAAAAGCCTTTAGCAAAACACAAATCGCTCGGAATGACGTGTATTTTATTGCTGTATGTTTTTTCACTAGCTTGTTTATCACGAGTGTCAGCGTGACTTTGCTTTCCCATAAACGTTATTTTATTTATTAATTTTGCTCGATGGAAAAGTCTCCTGTAGTTGCCAGAAAATCTGTCGTTGTGTTCTTGTTATTTATCTAATCATTATAAAAATGGCACTGTATGTTTCTCAGTTAGACTTGCTTAGCTTGGCTTTTTTTATTTATTTCATTTCCTCTAAAAATAAGTTAAGGATGAAATTCTAAGTTCTGATTGCCTAGGGCCCGCCCTTAATAAACAAATTTAACATCTAGAGTGACTCAGTCCAGGGACATGTGGATTCGGAAGGGGGCGGCCTTTGCCCAGCATAAAAATAAAACATTACGAGTCACTTTTGTACGTGTTAATGCGGTTTCACTGCCCACTGGATGATATTGGTGATGGTATGCATCATCAGGCTGCCAGGGAACCCTCTGTTTAGTATATGGATGATATTGGTGATGGTATGCATCATCAGGCTGCCAGGGAACCCTCTGTTTAGTATATGGCCTTCACGTACACAGAACGGTATATCACGTTTTGGTTGATGGCCTCAGGATAAAACAGGCACCGCCGCCACCAACACAATTCTCCCTATCAACCTTGGAGGTGCAGATTCCTGCACGTTCTCGTTCGATTCGGGAACGTTCTCGACGCGAGAAAATTCCTTTTGCCTGAGATGGATCCAGATGGAAAAGCTATAAATAACTCGAGAAAAAGGATTTCTTTATCGAATTGTGTGCAACAGAATATCACACAAAGCAACATCCTTTGTCTGCACAAGCCTGACATCAAAGCCACAAGGATTTCCAACGATCTCTTGGCGAATGAAAGGTCTGTGTTGATGACACGTTCGTTGCAGTTGCGTAAAGCTGGCTCCCGGTAACCGTCACTCATCATCATCAGCCAAAAGATGGTTGGAAGTATGTATAGAGGAAGCATAATTAATATAATAATCGGTATCATTAGCTGACAATCATTTGAACTGTCAGTGACGCTTATGGATAATTGAAACAAGGTTCATTTAAGACGGCGCCTTAGGCAAAAACAGCCTTTAGCAAAACACAAATCGCTCCGAATGACGAGTATTATTGCTATATGTTTTTTCACTAGCTTGGTTATCACGAGTGTCAGCGTGACTTTGCTTTCCCGTAAACGTTATTTTATTAATTTTGATCCATAGAAAAGTCTCCTGAAGTTGGCAGAAAATCTGTCTGTCACAATGTTTTATTTTAAAATTTCGCACCGCATCTGAATTTGTGTTCTTGTTATTTATCTAATCATTATAAAAATGGCACAGTATGTTCCTCAGTTAGACTTGGTTAGCATGGCTTTAACCTTTTTTATTTTATTTTTTATTTAATTTCCTCTAAAAATATGTTAAGGATTAAATTCTAAGTACTGAATGCCTAGGGCCCGCCCTTAATCTTGATCCGCTTACTTCACTGTACGCGCCGACTGCTCCCCCTCTACACTGTAGGCGCCAGCTAGCCAATTAGTATTCCCTCCTTTTATAGCTTCATTTAGGTAAATAATAACCCTCGCGATACTCGATCGTCGCCGAGACACCGCTAGTTGCCGCAATTTGTGCAGCACGCCCGCGATACCTGTGCGCCTGAGTCCGTGAAGTCATTACGGGGCGGGCCAAGCGCATTTGCATTCCAGTGGGGTGCACAGATACCGTGCCTGTCCTTTACACGTGGTGCGGCTCCGGTGGTCGTGGTAAATGTTGGATATTTGCATTTTGTTAGTAAAGCCACTCGATGTTGTACCAAGCACGAGTATTTGAGAAGAGACGCTCTGTTAGGCTGTGGTTACTAGCGGATAAAACTAATGATATGTAGCCCATTTATTTCCCTACCGAGGGGCACGGGCTTTTATACACTTTAAGGTATAAATAGGCTTTTAAATTTTGATGGTTAGGAATATTAGAGAAGTGTAATCAAAAACTCGATTAGTCGAGCTCTCGAGTATAAGCTGGGTTGGATTCTAAAATGATGACTCCATGACATAGCACTTCACTCTCAAACAAATCGGCCGAAATAAAATGGAACAGAATAACACTTCTAACAATTGAAGTAAAATGATTATTAGATTAACGTAACCATCAACAGTTAAGCAAGTCCTTCCAATTAAATGTAATTTATTTCGCAATTTCTTCCAGCAAACCTTAAGGAAAGGGAATGGTAGATATTTGAGATATGATACTTTAATACAACATGCATTAGAATCATCTTTTATTTTTTTTGTTTGGGAGCTCCCTTAACAACTTGTCAACGAAAGCGATTCCCTAGTAGTAAAGTACTAGGACCAAATCGTGAAATACAAGCAATTGAGTGATTTCGCCACCCGGCGGAATTAACGCTGGTTAGTGAAACAACGCGAAACACGCGCCGTGATCTATTGGGTGGCCAGCTGGCGCCCACGTCCGACACAAGCTGAGAAAATATAATATTTTCGATTCCGTAACGGCCGTGAAAACACGACGCAATCATAAATGTTTGTCATCTCAAACGCGGATTGGTTGTTGCGATAAATAGATTGAAACAAATCTGAGTCCCGAGATATTTGCGGCGTTGTGTCATGACAACTATGAATAGATAAGTCGGCATTGGACAAGGTAGTCAGACAAATAATAACATATCGACAAATAACATTAACATACAGCACACACAATGTAAAACCACTCCACCAACCCGCACTGAGCCAGCGTGGTGGAGTATGGCCCAATCATACTCGGATCCGGGTAAAGGCCTGTGCCCCTCGGTGGGGACATTAATGGGCTACATTTACTACTACTACTACACACATTGCTTCCAGCCCCACACTAGGACACCCTTTGTCGTGAGAACCTGAAACAGCGGGCGAACGTCATAAACATGTAAACATCCAAGAGCTGGAGACTTTTTCTTTCTTCCCAGATTCGCCGAAGACCATAGATAATATTTTCTAGGCAAGAAAGGAAATGGAATGGAATTCTAAAGGTGTGAAAACTATGTAACTAACGAACATTCGGTAGGTGTTATACACAGAAGAAATTCCCTATTCCAGAACGCTGCTATTTCCCTTAAGCGCACTTGAAACTTTCGGTGCCACCAAGTTTTAATTATTAATTAATTCTGGGGACACCTTTACTATACCTCGACGCGAGTCTGCTGCTGATGACAGCTGGCGAGGATTAAACTAGAACTGTTTTGCAAAATTCTCGTTTTCAATGGAAAATCTGTACTACATTCCTGAATAAGACTATGCTGCGACTATGAAAGATGTTTTACGCGACATTACTTTATATTCTATTCATTCGTCCATAGCGTCACGCCTTTTCTCATACGGGGTGTAACCACTTATTCAATACTCCATTTTGCGTGTCAGTCCCCAACCCATCGCCGCAGCCGCAGTAATGAAGGTTCCTTCACGATGTTTTCCATCACCGCTGGAACGTCCGTTGTATATTCTGTATCAAACACAAACTGAAATCGGTGAAGATGAAAACCTATAGAAAAGAAAATTCATACTTGTCATTAGTTTTAGTCATTGTGCACTGACTTCTCTCTCTTTATCTGTTTTTTCCTGTCATGCCTTGATTTGCTGGAAGAAATCTCTTTTTAGAGATAAGCTCGCCTTTGTACATATCTTTCTGTAAATGTTACGTGTTTTTATGTTTTTGTGCAATAAAGTATAAATAAATGAATGAGTGCTGATTGGAAAGGTGAATAGCAGCTTCGCTATTCACAGAAGCAAAGCAAGCAAGCTCTGATCATTACGAGTTCCCGTGAATGAGTAATGAAAGTGCATTCCTCTATTTGTCATACTCTCACTCCATTCCCAAACAACACAAGAATTCTACCTTTCATGCTATTTGTATGGAATACGTGGATATATGCTTTCAGGACGCGTGTATTCGCGAAAATGGAAAAATATTTTAGTAATATTTAACAATGGACTGCATGGGCCGAATTAAAAAAAAAGTAAAATTAAAAAAAAACCAACTTCCACAAACCTCACTCTGGTACTCTTTATTAATTTGTGCTCTTGTCTAGGCGCAATCGGGGCACATATATGAAAAAAATGCGTTTTCTCGATTTTCACCATTGGGAGTTAGGACGTCATAATTTTTTTGGATGGGATTTATGTAATATATTTTTCTGCAACCTATCGTGTGGGGTATCAAATGAAAGGGCTTCATGAGCCGGTTCTAAAAATATACTACAATGTTACCTTTCGACCACCTGTTTTCAAAAAATCCAAGAATCAAAACATACCAAGTATGGACAATCCCCTTGTTCGCGAGGTCCACTGCCCACAGGGCCACTAGTATACATATGCTCACGCCTCTTCCCCGGAAGAGGGGTTGGCAGAGACTAAAGACCTCCACGTGCTACGATTCTGGTCATCACTCGCTTCCTCCACATTCATAAGTCTCTTCATACATGCTCGTCGGTTACGGGTGCTTCTTATTAGCCCCTTCACTACTCAAGACTTATATGAAAGTTATTTCAGCCAAACAGTTTCTTTGTTGTCTTGGCTGGACTTGTGGGGCATTATTTCGCATATGGCGTGATAGGTCGTGCATACGGAAATTAGCTCAATATATAAACACGCGGTGTCTGACTCTTACCCTTTACCAAGATACATATAAAGAAGGTTTCGCGTCGAGCTTCAGCGGCAATGCCATATTTCCGTTCAAACATAATGCCGTTTCGATTCACAAAAGGAAAAAACGGAACGGAAAAACGGAACGGAAAGGAAAAAAAGATCACTTTTTCGTCCGTCCGTCCGTTTGTCCGTGAATCGAGAACGCGTGGACGTATCAAGCTGAAATTATATCTGTCGGCGGCCGATCGTAGAATTGGGCACATCATGATGTGCCCGAACGTGAAATATCATGAAACGATAAAATCTCTTAGGGAAAACACTGCGGTAGCTTATTTATTTATTGACCGAGCGAGCGAAGCGAGCGAAGCGTCTCCGTTTCAGGTTTGGGCAAAAATGCTTTCGTATGTCCGGTTGTTCTCCTCTACAGGTCGCATTTATGAACCGATTCTCGTGAAATTTTGTGAGCAGGTTGGAAAAATAAATAGAATTTTTTACTCGAGCCAGTTTTTTGATTTTTTTCAAAATGGCAGAGAAAAAAAATCGCTACAACCCAAACGGCTCGATGGATATTAACAAATGAGGTGTCGTTGGATTCGTAAAGACCATGAGAGTGAAACAGATGAGCGAGCGAAGCGTCTCCGTTTCAGGTTTGGGCAAAAATGCTTTCGTATGTCCGGTTGTTCTCCTCTACAGGTCGCATTTATGAACCGATTCTCGTGAAATTTTGTGAGCAGGTTGGAAAAATAAATAGAATTTTTTACTCGAGTCAGTTTTTTGTTTTTTTTCAAAATGGCGGAGATATGGGGTTTTAAAATGTAAAAAAATCGCTACAACCCAAACGGCTCAATGGATATTAACAAATGAGGTGTCGTTGGATTCGTAAAGACCAACAGATTAATATAATTTTAGTAAAAAGTCAATAGGTTGTATTAAAGATCGCGAAATGTAGTTTACAAAGTTATTGGTGCGGCTACTTTCATACTGCATGTACGTAACCAGGTACATTCATAAGTTTGTATGTGTTATTGAAAGAAAATTATTTGGGTTATTTTTTTTATGTGTGTTAGCAGTTCAGCTTTCCCACCGACATACTCGCGAGGTCTACAGCTCACAGAGCCACTAGTTTATTTAATAGTTTACAATAAGGCTTACAGTAATTATTTACCAAATTTCACTTAGGTGAAGATTAAAGGGGGCGAGCGCAGCGAAGCTTCGTGTTCGTTTGACATGTATTACACAAAAACATCACGTAGTGCTGAATAAAAATGCTTTTAAAAAGACATATTTTCGTTCAAACCCGCCACATCATGATGTGCCCAGTAATTGCTTGGGCATATCATGAAATGGCGGGCCACATGACGGCACATCATGATGTGCCCGATTCTACGATCGGCCGCCGACATATCAATCAACTGCTCAAGTCTACGGTAGCATAAAACTGTGAAAAATACAATCTTCTAGGTCAACGCAATCGAACGTTACGACCGATTATGCTGTAAAATTGATGGATTTTCACAGTAATCGCCATAGACCCAAAACCTATAGGGTACTTCCCGTAGGCCTACAATCATGAAATTTGGCAAAAAGCAAGGTCTTAAGCTACCGCAGTGTTTTGCCTTAGGAGATTTCATGGTTTCACAATCCACAATTCTTTATTACACACAATAATTTATACAGTTACATTAATAGAAAGCACATGTACAAAGGCGAGCTTATCTCTAAAAAGAGATTTCTTCCAGCAAACCAGGCGTGAAAGGAAAATGTATAATGAAAGGGTTGGCAGTGCACAATAACTACTCAATTTAAATAAAATACACAAGAATAATGGACCTATTAGACTATATACGCTGTTGGGAGGGCCCTGTCTGACTCACTGTCTCTTTCTAGTCGTTCCATCATGAGTGTGACGTCTATACAAATCGTGCTCTGCCGACAGCGTAATGTAATAAGCTCTTAAGTTAAATACCTATAAATATAGAAAAAAAATGCTAAATACATACCGATATACTACATACATTTCACATAAATAAATACAATAACTTTTGAGAAAGTGAGAGGTAGTGTAATACGTTTCTTAAAAGAGAAAAGTGTGGGACTGTCTCTAATAGTGCAAGGAAGCTCATTCCAAAGGCGAACGGCCCGCAGCCCGAAAGAGTGCTCATACGCAGCGGTGTTATGTGTTATGCCGCGGAGTGGCTAGAAGTGAGACAGTGTGGTTTCATGATATTTCACGTTTGGGCACATCATGATTCTTTAAGAACTCTACAACCACAATGTAGCAATAATTGAAACAAAAAGTAAACTTTAGAAAAAACCGACTTCCACAAACCCTATTTGATTAGATTGAGTTTAATACAAACTGTAACCCCTTATCCCCCCCCTAGGGGAATTAATTTTGTCAAATCCCATATCAGTGCTACCCCACGCTACTAATTAACCCCTGTACAAAGTTTCATGGCTCTAGGTCCACCGGTTTAGGCTATGCGTTGCCTGCCCGTCAGCCACGCATTGTATTTGTACCTAGTATTGAGATCTGGTGGCCATATGTGGTCTTCATCAGCAGTTCCGCATCACAATATGCATGTGCATTTGCACGAGTTATTATGAAAAACACAAAAATCACTATAGGTCTGACTATAATATTTGAAGAGTTCCCTCGATTTCTCCAGGATCCCATCATCAGATCCTGACCTGGTGTCAATGGGACCAATGGGAAGGTAAACCCTTTCAAACAAAAAAATAATTTTCCAAATCGGTCCATCCGTTTAGGCGCTATCGGGGGATGGACATAAAAAAAAAAAAAAAACATCCGGACGAAGTGTAAATCTCCTCCTTTGGGAAGTCGGTTAATAAATAATTTGGAATTGGACGTAGATGTAAAGTCACCTGTTTGAAACCCGCCCCGCCACCGCTCTACAACCCGCCCCGCCGCCGCCCGCGGCGCTGTGACTGTGACGAAGGTGAATCCACCTTAACTCTTAAGCAGGTGACGAAGATGAATTATTCAGCCTTCAGGCCTATATGCAGTTCAATTATGTTGAGCCAGACAGCCGCGATCGCGTTTTATATTCAAACTTAGCATCCATAATGTTAGCGCCTTACGTGTCGACATTATACATAAATAAGCGCCGGGTTCAAGCAGTGTAATTCCGTTGTCCTTTTAAAAGTTTTACCGAAGTTTTCAATATAAGCCTGCTAAATAAATGTTGGATGGGACATAACTTTAAAAATACTCAAAAATTGCATTGGACTTCTATATAATGGATTAATTTGAGCGTTTTTGCTACTAGCGTTTTTGCTACTAGCGTTTTTAGGTATTTTTGCACCGACAGGGGCTTATGGAGAGTGGAAATATACATCGTGCGTGAGTGATACAGAGTTGTTATTTTAAGAGGATCGTGTACTCGCGAGCTATTGGAACTTATATTTTTATATGGACTGGGTTATGTTCTTATATTTCCTAAAATATATAATATTTCTAAAAAATCAAAACGTACGAGCATAGTTTTCCATAGTATCTCAAACATGTAAAAAAATTGTGAAAATCGGACAAGGTTTAGGGGGTGGAAAACGTTACCGCTTTTTGTATGGAAGCTCGCGAGTACACGATCCTCTTAAGTGCTCGGACAAAATTTGCAATACGGGGTGCGCTGAAACAGTCACGTGACTCGGGGCCGGGCTGAAAGTCTGAAACTTGGATTAGTTGGAACATCTGCAGTTTTCCAACTTGACCGACTGATCTCAACTTTTATGATGACTCTACAAGTCTGCACTACAATGTTTGTGCAATTTATTCCGAGTTTATATTTCCAAGGAGCTTTTGCTGTTTCTAACAAATAAATAAATTTTAGCTGAATAGTAATAATAATATTTTTTTATTCAGTAATAAGTGTACAGTTACTTGTTATAATACATTCTTATAATAACCAAAAGGTGAGTCTCTACTCTCCAAAGAAGGGTGAACCCTGAGTTTTACCATAGTACCCAGTAGTAGTCCAATAGACTAGGGGCTGATCTTTCACTCCTCGGATAGCTTATATACGTATAGTCTTGAAATATTGCCCCTAGATTGATTACCCCAAACCTAGCAAACTGAACCTCTTTATTTTAATAAGACAAAAATACTTTTTCTAATCAATATTGATCGAAAATTAAAGGTGAGCGGGCTTGTTAACATAAAGAGTTGACGACACGCTACGAGCTGCTTCCGAATTCCTTTTGGCACTCAGACACGCTAAGTTATTTCGCTCATTAATTTCCAACGTAAATAAATACACGGCGCGCGATATACGACGCTCCTACGGCATTTTAAATGAATTTTCAAAGAAAAGATAAGTATCCTAAATATTCTTATAAGCAGGATGTTTACTAAAGTCGATGGAAAATATCGCGAGGAAACAAAATTGCGGCGAAAGACCACAGAAACACTATGCGTGCGGGCTAGCTCCCAGCCAAGATAGACAACTGTGCTCCGTTGTCCCGAGTGGGAAAAGGCGTTATATTTGCTTTAATGTTCTCATTCTTCTTCAGTTCCACAGTTACAATACGGGTATCATTAAGTAAACCATTTTTGACCGAGCGAGCGAAGCGAGCGAAAGGCTCCATTTCGACAAGACAGGAGGCCGATTTTGCTTTCGTCTTTCTGTAAGTATCTATTGTGTGTCTCTCTCAGTTCCGGTCTAGGGGCCACAGTTTTCAAAGCGATCCCTATAATTTTTTTCTGAATCCTATCGTGTGGGGTATCAAATGAAAGAGCTTCATGAGCCGGTTCTAAAACTATACTACAATATTACCATTCGGCCACCTGTTTTCTAAAAATCCAAAAAATATTTTCAAAATATAACAATATTTTTATTTTATTGATTGAAATTATAATTGAAACAAAAAGTAAACTTTAGGAAAAACCGACTTCCACAAACCCTATTTGATTAGATTGAGTTTAATACAAACTGTAACCCCTTATCCCCCCCCCCCTTGGGGAATTAATTTTGTCAAATCCCACATCAGTGCTACCCCACGCTACTAAGGAACCCCTGTACAAAGTTTCATGGCTCTAGGTCCACCGGTTTAGGCTATGCGTTGCCTGACTGTCAGTCACGCATTGTATTTGTACCTAGTATTGAGCAGATCTGGTGGCCATATGTGGTTTTCATCAGCAGTTCCGCATCACAATATTATGCTTACCATGTGCATTTGCACGAGTTATTATGAAAAACACAAAAATCACTATAGGTCTGCCTATAATATTTGAAGAGTTCCCTCGATTTCTCCAGGATGACATCATCAGATCCTGACCTGGTGTCAATGGGACCAATGGGAAGGTAAACCCTTTCAAATAAAAAAATAATTTTCCAAATCGGTCCATCCGTTTAGGCGCTATCGGGGAACATACATAAAAAAATAATAAAAAAAATAATTAAAAAAAAAACATCCGGACGAATTGTAAACCTCCTCCTTTGGGAAGTCGGTTAAAAATACATAAATTGGTTCACAGTTTCCTCTGTTCGCGAGGTCTACTGCCCACAGGGCCACTAGTTGTAAGTGAATATGTATAAATCACACCACCTGCATATTACTATGTTCAAAACAAACACCCGGAAAGAGTTACAATTCAGTAGGATTGTCTTTTTCACCGACTTCCCAAAGGAGGAGGTTTACAATTCGTCCGGATATTTGTTTTTTTTTTTTTTTATTTTTTTTTTTTTTTTATGTATGTGCCTCGATAGCGCCTAGACGGATTGACCGATTTGGAAAATTATTTTTTTGTTTGAAAGGGTTTACCTTCCCATTGGTCCCATTGACACCAGGTCAGGATCTGATGATGGGATCCTGGAGAAATCGAGGGAACTCTTCAAATATTATAGGCAGACATATAGTGATTTTTGTGTTTTTCATAATAACTCGTGCAAATGCACATGGTAAGCATAATATTGTGATGCGGAACTGCTGATGAAGACCACATATGGCCACCAGATCTGCTCAATACCAGGTACAAATACAATGCGTGGCTGACGGGCAGGCAACGCATAGCCTAAACCGGTGGACCTAGAGCCATGAAACTTTGTACAGGGGTTCCTTAGTAGCGTGGTGTAGCACTGATATGAGATTTGACAAAATTAATTCCCCAAGGGGGGGGGGGGGATAAGGGGTTACAGTTTGTATTAAACTCAATCTAATCAAATAGGGTTTGTGGAAGTCGGTTTTTTCTAAAGTTTACTTTTTGTTTCAATTATTCAATAATCGCATCTTCAATCGGTTGGCCGCTCGACCCGAATCGTGTGGAAGAGCGATGAATGAAATTGGTGCGCTGAAATCAGCTTACGAGGTTATGCATATAGAGTCATAATAAACCACAGACAGCTGGGATTCGAACCAAGTACACTACCTCTCGCTTGGAAAAAGCGGCGATTGCAGCTTACGCGCAAAATATGTTACCCCGTTTTTGCAAAAATGGGAGATTGAAATAGAAATAGGCGATGTGATTGATGATGTGAGAAGTCATCATCATCATCATCATCATCATCATCAGCCTGTCAGAGAATCTACTGTCGAGTATAGAATGAACCCTCGTTGTTGTTTTCCTGGGCACTATCACAGAATACTTACATAATTTAAATTGAAGTAAGATTCTATACAAATTGACATATAGTAAAACACAAAATATATTTGTCAATAGACTAACGGCCGGTTCTCGTACGATTTTAATTTGCAGTCAGTCAGCAGTTTGACACAATTAACAATCTGTTGACATGCTTTGAGTTTCTAGAACGCAAATGATTGGAAAAATAGGTAATCTACTGTTGACGGCTGATTTTATATTGTATTGTACTACATTTAAACGGAGTTTGACAGTCTGTCGCACAATTTTGAGGAAAAAGGTGTACGAGAAACCGGACGTGTGCCGTTCTCTCATTCCCCAGATAGCGTTTATCTGTCAGTTTATCTGGGGCTTTTGACATTTCACACGTACACAAAGTGACAAAAAGTTTTCTGACTGTTTATCCGTCTCTTTAGAGACCCGGGCTAAATTATAGAATACAACTTTTGTATAGAATACATATTTGTAATTATTGTAACTAAACTAATCGAAATTGTGTGTTTGAAAATGGAATCTGTGGCCACCGCGCAAGAGCTGTCGGATTTGAAGGTTGTCAGTTTAGTAGTGCCTTTAGTTCCTCTAGTTTAGTGGTTTTGACACCTCCCAAATAGCCCCCATTGTGACACCTACATTACTTTGTTGACCGCTAAACAACTTTGTGGGATTGTGGGCCTGACAAGTGTTGTCATATAGGGCTCTGCTATCCTCGCTCGGAACCTCGGACTAATAAGAAATAAAGAAAATTTTGCATGTCATGTTCTTGAATATGTAATTACAGTTTTACGTGATATAACCTTAAACAGGTATGTAAATGTTTTATATACACAACAACTCATTTACTAGCTACTTATTTACAATACATGAGAAGTAATTATGTTAAATGACGAAGCGTTGCATGGAATTTTGACATTGCATATAAGTAATTTAAGTATTGTGTGTGTATCTATTAACTGTATTGTTGAAACATATCAAATTACTTATATTTATAATTTTATGATTCATGGTGGCGTGTCGTTTCAATGCATCCATTTGATTCTTTTACCAAGATTGATAGCTTGTCTTGTGCGATGATTATGAGTGTAACCAATCACTATTTGCCAATAAAGTATGATATGTGTCACTGACGAAAAATACGGTACTTAATAGGCATGTTTTTGATGAAAGATATCACAGCGATCATCCTAAATTTTACAAGGTATAGCAGAGACTGTTAATATGTCATATTTTTTAACTCTTGTTTAAAAGTTGGTACCCAATTTTTAGACAGGAATAATATTTTCGTGTTAGATTTTTTTAATTTTATTTTCCTTTTATCAATATTACAAGTGTATGTGGTAGACCTGTATAATATTATGTACACCATCATTTAGAAATCCTATACTTAATTTAAATTAAAATTGTACTTTATTCACATATTTATGCCACACACACTCCAAAATATACAAGTACTTATACACATCTTTCATATTTCATATTCATTTACACCCTTGTCAGATTATTTTTTTCTTTTTCCTTAATCTCGTAATTATTTAGTTCAGACACTAATTTTAAATACTTTAAGTTCGCAACCCAAATCAAACATCTAACTCAACAAGTGTGCTCGACACAACATGGTCGGAGGACGGGAAGGCGCTGTTAACCATCACACAGGTTTTACACCTAGCTTGGTTAACAACGCTGTACCGAGAGATATTTGTCAATGTACCCACAATAAAACACATACTTACTTGCTTGCACTGAATAAAATGTACCGATGTCAGTTATGCAATAAATTTTCATTATTTCATCATTATTTATTTCACCTGTGTTCCGAAGGTCCGGCTGGAAACAGCTCGGCATTGCTGAGCCGGCTCCTATCAGCACTAACTATGACTATATAATGTGTGCTAATAAAGTCTTTTTCAATTTCAATATACTATACGTATATTCTGCTAATAACGTACCTAACCTTATAACCACAGGTAGCACGAGATATCACCTTAACCATAATACAATTTTATAACAGCAAGCTGTTACATCCTGTAATGCTTAAAATAACTGTATTCTCAGGATTGACCTAGAAAATGTAAGGAAAATACTCGTGCAAGTTAAAGCCGCAATATTGCAACGCGCAGGAAATAAGAAGCGATGTCTACAAAGCCTCCGACATTATTGTTTAGTTAGATGGATTCAAGACAACAATAAACATTATATTTACGCCTTTACCAGAGGCACCAAAGAGCCTAATTTTAAATTGTAACTTGATACAACATAGGTACTTAATTGCTATCTTACTAACATAAGTCTACCAGAGTCTCCGTTCCACCGCTCCAGAGTCTACGCACACTGACACACTGTGCATGTGCACGGCTAACACAACCAAAGTGAAACCTTCATCGTGAAATGGTTTAACTGTAATACTCCGAATACTCCGACACGGCAAATTGGTAATACAAGTCCCTTGCACTTGTAACAAGCCCCTTGCGTTAATTGCGAGTTTTTCAGCGCAAGATCATTATTTTATTTTTTGTTATTTGTTGCTATAGCTGCAACAGATACAATTTCAACTCTCTAGCGGTTAGTTCGTGAGACAGAGCCCGCTGACGAACAGACTGACGGACGGACGGACGGACGGACGCACAGCGGAGGCTTATGGCCGATTTCACCAACAATCCCTATCTATTAGGGGACAGTTTATTTCCTTTTAGGGCCACCTAGCGGTTGTTTCACTCTGACCTAAGTTTAAGGGTCATTTAGGCTGCTAAGAGACCCCTAAATTTAAGAGGCCGGCCTACAAAACAATCGCCTAGACGGCTAAGAAAAAGAGTTAAGTGTCCCCTAACTGTTGGTGAAATCGGGCATTAGTCCCCTCTTGGTCCGGTTTGGCACGCTTCCGTAACAGAACTCTAATAATTGAAACAAAAAGTAAACTTTAGGAAAAACCGACTTCCAAAAACCCTATTTGATTAGATTGAGTTTAATACAAACTGTAACCCCCGATTTCCCCCCCCCCCCCCTGGGGAATTAATTTCGATAAATTCCATCTCAGTGCTACCCTACGCTACATAAGGAATCCCTCTACAAAGTTTCATGGCTCTAGGTTCATCGGTTTAGGCTATGCATTGCCCGTCAGCCACGCATAGTAAATTGTATTTGTACCTAGTATTGAGCAGTACTGGTGGTCACGTGTGGTCTTCATTATCAGTTCCACATCAAAATCACAACATTATGCTTACCGTGAGTAAATGCACGAGTTATTACTAAAAATACAAAAATCACTATAAGTCTGACTATAATATAGGAAAAGTTCCCTCGATTTCTCCAGGATCCCATCATCAGATCCTGACCCGGTGGCCCATAGTACCAATGGGAAGGTAAACCCTTTCAAACAAAAAAAAGATACGCGTGTAGCACCGTACACGTGTTAGAAGTAAAACTTCTGTAGCTAGATCATTAAGTGGTACCTATACTATACACCTATACCTACCTATACTAAAAGAGATTTAAATTTCCAATTTTGAGATCCAATCTCTGCTTCAAGTTACTTTTAAGTTTCAGACGTCCGATTATTTGAAATTATTTTATACTTGTACTTACTTTTAATACGTCATGTCATTTATTTCCCACCATTCCTTATCTACAATTTGTCGCGCTCGTGGTGATATACTTAACTCATTCAATAGTGTCACTACTATTTGCATCTCGCTCAGATTATATACCATCTGACGTCACGTCTTTAAGCCGTCTCGCTCAAATGTATGCATTGCTTTGCTTGTTTTAGAAATCCATATCGACCCGTGTGACATTGATGAAACTCTTTTCTTACAAACTGTATGGATCGCATCGCACAGCTGTCAAACATAAGTTCCGGTTCCAACAAAGAGGTTGAACGAAGTAGTTTTTGGTCACGTCACTGGTTTTGTTTATCCCAGCCAGCGGCGGCGGCGGCGGCGGCGCCATCTTGGCCATACCGGAAATCAAGAACTCGTGGAAGAATGCTTAAAATAATTTTTATTTGTTAACGTTTCATCAGGTTTTTCTCTCACTAATTAACATTCTTTATTGTACGAATGTATTATTATCTTATCTGATTAGTTAAAAACCGTATTGAAAATAGTTGCGGTTTTAAAAGTCTTCAGCCGACCCTGACGTCACCGATTCCAATTTCCGTTACATTTCTTAGCCACTCGTGATAGCACCCGGCTAGTATCAATTGAAAAGCAAATATATGAATAACCCACAGTTGAGAGGTTAAATAAATTTTACCCCCGTGCCCCAAGAAGTTTTACTTCAAAAATAATCCAAATCGGTCCATCCGTCATCCAATCGGGGCAAATACAATAATAAATAAAAAAACATCCCGACGAATTGTAAACCTCCTCCTCCTTTGGGAAGTCGGTTAAAAATGTAACAAAGACGTGATAAAAAGCGCGCTAAGAGCGTCCCGAAGCTTGCTGCGGAACCTCAGCCTGATCGATGCTCAGCCGGGAGACCCTCAAGTGTATCAACAGCTCTTCATCAATGTCGGCGGACAGCTTGTAGAATTAATGCGGGAAGCCGGACTATTCCTGCAAAATGGGCACTTTGTAAAGTAAACTATCGGATTTGTCGGGCTGGGACACGTAAATGCTGTAGCCTTGCGTCGTTTGTCCACTGTTGTCGGTGTTGAACGGCCAATGGCCATAGTATGTCTCGGGGCCGTCGTCCTTATTTTACTACGGTTGTGCTATTGGTCGTTCTCACTGACGTGACGACGGCGGCGGGCGCGGAGGTGGACAAACGGACTATCAAACAAACATAGCGTCACGTATTTCTCATACGGACCGGCAATGACAATTTAAGGCCACGTTTAGAGATACTCAATAGCCTACATCCGTATATGCATCTGCGTACCCTTACACACAATTTGTTGACCGAGCCAGCGAAGCGTCTCCGTTTCGGGATTTGGCAAAAATGCTCTTGTATGTTTGTTTGTTTGTTTGTTTGTTTGTTTGTTTGTTCTCCTCTACAGGGCGCATTTCTCAACCGATTTTTTTGTCAAGCCAGTGTTTGGATTTTTTCCAAAATGGCGGAGATATGGGGTTTGAAAATGTAAAAAATTCCGCTTTAGCCCAAATGGTTTGACGGATTTTTACAAATGAGATGTCGTTGGATTTGTGGAGGGAGACCATGAGAGTGACACAGACTATATGATTTTGGTAAAAAGTTAATATGTTGTATTTTAGATCGCAAAATGTAGTTGACAAAGTTATTGGTGTGGCTACTTTCATACTCCATGTACGTAACCAGGTATATTCATAAGTTTGTATGTGTTATTGGAAGAATATGCAGTCTTATAATAACCAGCTTTGCCACCGACATACTCGCGAGGTCTACAGCTCACAGAGACACTTGTTTTATTTGAGAAGTGCGCACCACACAAAAACCGTGTGGCTCATTCAAGTTAAAATTTCCGTTGGGGATATAAAACGTTCTTTATAGAAATAGTCATACATACGTACAATTGTACATACGTTCGAAAAACATTACCCTCCTCTGGAAATAAATAAAAGAGTTGGTCAAGTGCGAGTAGGATTCGCACACGAAGGGTTCCGTACCATCGTACAAAAAACACTCCTTACATGGAGACCCGAAGGGTGCCAAACGCTGGACTGAATTTCATGAACCATATTTATTTCTGCGTATTTCTGTCTGCTGCCGCTGCAGTAACTAGTAATGAACTTCGTGAGATTTTGTAAAATGAGGCTCTTCTTGCACGACGGTACGGACCGAGCCAATCCTAATTAACCGACTTCAAAAAAGGAGTAGGTTATCTATTCGGTTGTGTTATTATAATTTTATTTTTTTATATGTGTTACCTCGAAATTGGTATTATTTGTTAACCGATTTCAAAAATTATTTTTTTATATGAAAGAATGGACCTTCAGGTTGGTCCCATTTTTTGAAAATCAGGAATCGGTCTATTATTTAGATTTCTACATAGAAAATACGTCATCCAGGTACCCAAAATTACATATTTTAGCCTTTCTGTGACTATTGGCGTAGATGAATTCTGGCTGTAAGGACCGATTTCGTTTATTTGTGTAATATTGTGAATTCTTAGACGTCATTCGCACTCCACGCGGACAGGACTATCCCCCAGTTTCGGAGACGCTGATCAAAGGTTATGATTAGCTAACAGAGCGATTAACTGATTTAAGCCAATCACGTGACGCCATTAGCCAATCGTGTGCCGCCATTTTTAATTAACCACCGATTGGTTAATCGTGACCTGTGATCAGCGTCTCAGAAACTAGGGGTAAGTAAAAGATCAAGAAGTCGTTTTTTTTTAGTTTTTAACTTGGTGAATTAATATAGCTTGTTGTTAAAAAAAAGAAGAAGGCACCCTTCATATTGCCGACCTCACTGGCGTTGCAGTCGGGCCTGTGCCTCCCAAGCGATAGATCCCGGGTTCGAATCGCGGCTGGGGCGAAAAAAACTAATCCCCATATCTTGAATATTACATGTGTCGCTGTTTCTAGTATCCACGTCACGGGGTACCCTAGTGTGGGGCCAGCAGCAATGTTATCTAGGGAACCCTAGGAACCCTAACTGCTGGTTGTATTACGTGAGGTTGGAGCCGCCGTTTTCATTTCTGTCTGTAGCTCTCTCAGACAAAGACAAATGGAGTGTTCGGATCGTGGTGCACTCGAGCTGGCCTGGATGCAATAGCTGTGAGAGACGTGCTATATACAAACACGCACCGAAGCCCTCATGTTGTATATATAGACTTTATACATACAATATCACGTCACGGAACCGAGCGTAGGTTAGTTAGTTCAATTTGGCGGCAGTCCGGTGCACTGACCCAAATCGGATAAGGCTCTGTTAGTACCTAAGTGTTGAAAACTAGCAGCTAAACGTACTCCTATGACATGCAACAACCCATAGAGGTTTAGGCACGGAGACGCCAGCTCGGCCGAAGTACATGATTTTAATTTATGGCAACATTATTTAGTGTGTTTAGTATCAATGTTGGGCTTGAATTTTACGACGAAAAATTGAGTTACAAGTTTGAAGCATCTGTCTGCGTGTGTGTGTGTATGATAAATATACCTAAGAGAGGGTGTGTGTGTGAGGGTGTGTGTGTGTGTATGTGTACGAGGGTACGTGTGTGTGTGTGTGCGTCTGTGGCACTCCAGCGCTCAAACAAACGGATGGATGCATTTTAATATGTTTGCTTTACTTTTACTGCAAATTGCGGAAGACTTCCCTTCGATTATTTCTAGCTAGGTTTTATTGAAATCTGCAGCCTTACTCCAACTTTTTTGCTATTCACATCCGATATGGTTCAGATACATCACCATAGCAACCATTTTCAATCAAATACTCCCAGCAAACTTTCCTACCTATTTTAAATTGTTTATTGCCAGACTGCAATGTCCAATATAAAATAAAATGTCAAAAAATAAAATAGATTAGAATTATTACATTTATTAAAATAATTAACGAATAATTAATAGATATTAAGAGTTGTTTTAAAACGGTCATGGTATTTCCCGGATCAAATTAGGCGCGTAATCACCATTGGTTAGTTGTGAGAACACAGGCCCTGGTCAGTGGTTTAAATCCATCCATTAGCTAAACAAGATAACGAGTAAGCAACATTTTAGTACCTAGTAAAATATTTTATCAGACGTGTTTTAATTTTTTATGTGTGTAACTCTGTGAGTTTGTTATCATGCCGACGAGAATTACACCCCTAGTAAACTGAGCAAGTTCCTGCGGCCGAGCGGACCGGGGAGAGTGACAATTAAAGATGAAAGTTCGTAATTGACTGCAACTGCCGACGAAGTTTAGCTAAATGCTGCCTACCCGCACAACCAACTCTTCGTTGCTTCATTGGTAGAGTGCCTCCAGCAGTAATTACTCTAAGTGCAACCCTCGTGGCACCGCAGCGGCAGTGTCGCTGCATTCACTATTTTCATTTTCTATTTTAGTCACGTCCCGACTCGTAAATGACGTTTTTAGGGTTCCGCGGCGCAGATTTAAAGTGCAAAATTTTGTTGGATTCAGGGGCCTGTCAACTGCGCGGTTAAATCTGGATGTGTGAAACAAGATATCGGGTTTTAATGAAAATGTATTGCGGTAGCGTAGGTTTTACAATTTAACGAATAATAGTCGGCCAACCTTATGTAATACTTTGTTTTATTAGCCGTTCCGTGCTGTTATTGTTTCATTGTTCATTCATAGTATCGAACAAATAGCCGTCTTATTCTATTTTTATCCAGCCTCTATGGTGTTCCACCGATAAACAAACTGTTTTCTTATAAAGCATTATAAACTAGTGGCCGTGGGCAGTAGACCTCGCGAACAGGGGGACTGTCCAAACTTGGTATGTTTTGAAAATATTTCTTGGATTTTTAGAAAACAGGTGGCTAGAAGGTAATATTGTAGTAGGTATATTTTAAAAACCGGCTCATGAAGCCCTTTCATTTGATACACGATAGGTTTCAGAAAAAAATACATTCAAATCCCATACATAAAATTGATGACGTCTAAGGGGAAAATCGAGAAAAGCTATCGACAAAAAATAACTTTCATCCAAGGAACACGTGTGCCAAGTTTTGTGAGGATCGCTTGAAAACTGTGGCCCCTAGACCGGAACTGACAGACAAACAGAGACAGACGAAAGCAAAATCGGCCTCCTATCTTGTCGAAATTGAGCCCTTCGCTCGCATCGCTCGCTCGGTCAATAACACCACCTATACTGTATACGAGTATTTCAGCAAACAAACAATTCGAATTTGAATCTGAAAAGGTAAACACACAGGTAAACATCCAACAACCGTTGATTCGTCGTTCCTTCACAAAAAATGCACTTTGTCCGGAACCCTCGGTGCGCGAGTCCGACTCGCACTTGACAGTTATTTATTTTAATTTATTGCAGAGCTCATCAACAGTTCTTGTGAACACCCGCCAAACACACTCGCATTTTATTAATACCCTCGTCATTATGTGGTTTTCTCTCGGTAGCTTTAAGTTAATGCTACTGGAATTCATTATCCTTCATTCATGTTTAATTTTCATTCATTGGTCCTCGAATGCTGTACACATTAACCAAAATTTATCGCACGTTAAACTAGTGGCTATGTGAGCTGTAAACTTCGCGAGCGTCAGATGAAGCAAGTGGAAGTATGTATAATAATAATAATTGAAACAAAAAGTAAACTAGAAAAAACCGACTTCCACAAACCCTATTTGATTAGATTGAGTTTAATACAAACTGTAACCCCTTATCCCCCCCCCCCCCTTGGGGAATTATTTTGTCAAATCCCATATCAGTGCTACCCCACGCTACTAAGGAACCCCTGTACAAAGTTTCATGGCTCTAGGTCCACGGGTTTAGGCTATGCGTTGCCTGCCCGTCAGCCACGCATTGTATTTGTACCTAGTATTGAGCAGATCTGGTGGCCATATGTGGTCTTCATCAGCAGTTCCGGATCACAATATTATGCTTACCATGTGCATTTGCACGAGTTATTATGAAAAACACAAAAATCACTATAGGTCTGCCTATAATAATTGAAGAGTTCCCTCGATTTCTCCAGGATCCCATCATCAGATCCTGACCTGGTGTCAATGGGACCAATGGGAAGGTAAACCCTTTCAAACAAAAAATTAATTTTCCAAATCGGTCCATCCGTTTAGGCGCTATCGGGGTGCAGCATAAAAATATATATATATCCGGACGAATTGTAAACCTCCTCCTTTTAACACCTCGTAAAAACTTGTGAATGCACAACTACGTACATGAAGTGGGTCGATTTCACGATTTTTGTGTCAAAGGAATGAGATTAATTCACACGAATGACGCGTCATTCGTGTGTCGTGAAATCGACCCACGAACGGTGCAAATAGCGTTGCACCAAGTTTTTCGAATCTGCTACGAACGTTGTTACGTCCCGCTGCAAATGGCGTTGCAAGCGTTACGAATCTTCAACGAGGGTCGATTTCACGATTTTTTATGTCACACAAATGAGATTGATTCACACGAATGACGCGTCATTCGTGTGACCTGAAATTGACCCGAGTATGAAATAAATAAAAGCTAAATCTATTCATCATTCGCTTTCTACGTGTCTTTCCCAAGCGGGGCGGGAAAGACAGCGCAGCGCTACCACAATATTAGCATGACCTAAAAATCCCTCGATTTAGCAAAAGGGAGTTTGGGCAAAAGGTGGGCAGGACTATAGCATCTGCGAATCGCACGGGAACAGTTTATTAAAATATAACTACATTTCGAAAGCTCAGAAATCCAGTGGACAACTTCTGCAAATTCAGGCCACCATTTTGAATTTGCATAGGGTATTATACAACAAACGGAGACGCTGCGACCGAACGATAAATTCTAAACAAAATAACAAACGGGCAAGTTCATGGCCACTGCTAAAGCAAAACGCTGCAGAAACAGAAATCCTCTGGATTACGGATTACCCCACCAGGGGAGTATTTTGAGAACTTTTCGACAATTGCCCCTATCTTACTAACATTTCTGAATGTTTAGGGCTATATTTAGGATTCGTTTACTAACCTACCGTACCTACCTATTTTAATATTAGAGGATGTACTTACCTACATTTTTTGCATGCCACAAGTTGGCTGAATGTGCCGTTCTATACTTATAATACTTATGACAGTACCAACTTAACGCAAGTAAATTATTTCATTTCATATAAAAAAACACACAAAGCTTCGTCACAGTCTTGTTTTTCCACTCTATTTGAAGAAAATACCGGATGACATTTAATTAGGTAGCCTAATCTTAGAAATAAATTAAAAGTAAAAAAACATTTTTAAACAAAGCTTTTATTTAATGCCCTAAAAAGAAGAAAATAAAATTTCAATTCAATCAAATGCGTCATTTTATTACATTACACAATTTATACGATATAAAAGCTTGTTGCGAGATTTACTTGTGTAGACTTAATTAGGTGGGTAGGCACCTATTTGCACAGACTTGAAGATAAATCCCGCAACAAGCTTTTATATCGTATAAATTGTGTAATGTAATAAAATGACGCATTTGATTGAATTGAAATTTTATTTTCTTCTTTTTAGGGCATTAAATAAAAGCTTTGTTTAAAAATGTTTTTTTACTTTTAATTTATTTTTAACTTTTTAGTCTTTATTATTACAGGTCAAAACATCTAATCTAGAATTCGAGTGCTTGTCAAGACGAATCAAATGAGACCAAACACGATAGAATTGCGTCGTTTGGTAACAGAGTTCCCATGGCCACCTTCCGGCTCCAGCATCAGATCAGCACTATGTCATAAAAAATATTTTAGGACCAAAGTATTTGTTAAGACGAATCGAACGAGCCCAAGCATGATTGTGTTGTGATGTTTTATGACAGAGTTCCCATGGCCACCTTCCGTCTCCATCATCAGATCAGCTCCAAGTCAGAAAAATATTGCATTGTCATCCAATTTACATACGTATGCAAAATTTTAGCATAATTGGATAGCGGGAAGTGGGTCAAATTCAAGCCGACATTTTTGACGCGAACCTTGATACATAAACACATACAGAGCAAGTTAAATCCCAGCAAAACATGCATAGCATACGCATATACAATATGGAGCAATGAAAAATAAAGTTGCTCTGATCAAATCGGTTTCATAGTAAAAGTTGCTCATAATGGTCTCCCTAACAACGCCCTAAAATATGACTACACCTTTCTGTTACACCCTGTAGAGTTCCCCTGGCCACCTTCCGGCTCCAGCATCAGCTCAGCTCCATGTCATAAAAAATATTCTAGGACTAAAGTGTTTGTCAAGACGAATCGAACGAGTCTAAACATGATGGGGTTGCGTCGTTTTATTACAGAGTTCTCCTGGCCACCTTCCGGCTCCAGCATCAGCTCAGCTCCATGTCATAAAAAATATTCTAGGACTAAAGTGTTTGTCAAGACGAATCGAACGAGTCCAAACATGATGGGGTTGCGTCGTTTTATTACAGAGTTCCCCTGGCCACCTTCCGGCTCCAGCATCCGATCAGCTCCATGTCATAAAAAATATTCTAGGACTAAAGTGTTTGTAAAGACGAATCGAACGAGCCCAAACATGATGGGGTTGCGTCGTTTTATTACAGAGTTCCCCTGGCCACCTTCCGGCTCCAGCATCAGATCAGCTCCATGTCAGAAAAAATATTTTAGGATCAAAGTATTCGTCAAGACAAATCGAACGAGTCCAAACATGATAGGGTTGCGTCGTTTTATTATAGAGTTCCCCTGGCCACCTTCCGGCTCCAGCATCAGATCAGCTCCATGTCATAAAAAATATTCTAGGACCAAAGTATTCGTCAAGACGAATCGAACGAGCCCAAATTCGACGGGCTTGCGATGTTTTATGACAGAGTTCCCATGACCGTCTTCCGTCTCCATCATCAGATCAGCTTTAAGTCAGAAATATATTGCATTGTTATCCGACTTATACACGTATGCGAAATTTCAGCTCAATCGGATAACGGGAAGTGGGTCAAATTCAAGCCGACATTTTTGACGCGAACCGTGATACCCACAAACAAACAAACAAACATACATACATACAGTGCAAGTTAAATAAAAGCTTTTAAAAAAGGTTCATCATGACATGATCACCAAATCTCGACAAACGTAGTCGCAAACGCAATAACATGGGCAGGGCGCATGTTTTGGATCTGACCTTAATGTATATTTGTCATCTTATTTACCACATGTTTGCAATGAATAAATGATTATGATTATGGCATTCCTATGTAACTTGAAATCGGCTACTTGTAACACCTCCGGAAGCGGCCTGAGTGTCTGAGTAAAATGTGTTATTTTTTTGACAAACCGCACACATTTGTCAGTTTGTCACCCTTACAAAATGCTGCCCCTGGGTTAAACCTCTTAACCGCACCTCAGTACGGCCCTGTCTGTAGTAGTGTTCGTCCTTTCTTCCTACTTGGGAGCTTGTTTGTTTAAGGCAATTGTTTACCAAACTATACATATAGAGGTCTCGGTTTTGCTAGAAACTCGGATATAGCACGGACTCGCCTGCTCCACCGCAAATACTGTAAACTTAGGATATAAAGGATATATGTGAGACGCCTTTGATATTTAATGCTTCTATGGTATATCGGAAGATTTATTCCAAAGAAATCAATTTATAGTGCCACCATCTTATCATCGCCATCTTATCTTATCTCTAGAATGGAGCGCGGCGCCACCATCTACGCCAACTGAACAGCATACATTACAACAACTGACAGCCGGAGTGACGTTTTTATCAACCGACTTCCCAAAGGAGGAGGTTTACAATTAATCCGGATGTTTTTTTTAATGTATGTGCCCCGATAGCGCCTAGACGGATGGACCGATTTGGAAATTATTATTATTACCTTCCCATTGGTACTATGGAGCACCAGGTCAGGATCTGATGATGGAATCCTGGAGAAATCGAGGGAACTCTTCAAATATTATAGGCAGACATATAGTGATTTTTGTGTTTTTAGTAATAACTCGTGCTAAATGTAACCATAATATTGTGATGCGGAACTGCTGATGGAGACCACATATGGCCACCAGAACTGCTCAATACTAGGTACAAATACAATGCGTGACTGACGGGCAACGCATAGCCTAAACCGGTGGACCTAGAGCCATGAAACTTTGTACAGAAGTTCCTTGGTAGCTTGGGGTAGCACTGAGATGGGATTTGACTTAATTAAGTCCCCAAGGGGGGGGGGGGGGATAAGGAGTTACAGTTTGTATTAAACTCAATCTAATCAAATAGGGTTTGTGGAAGCCAGTATTTTCTAAAGTTAACTTTTTGTTTCAATTATAGTAGCGTCCTCAGTAGTTCTGCTTTGACCGTTCTCTAGATAACTTGGTGTGGTGGCTCTGTACTATCAACAAGCGTAGATGATGGAGGCCCACTGAATACAGGCGGGTTTTTGGTTCTATTGTGACTAGTCAACAAGCCTGAGAATAACAATTAGCGTCACGCTTTCCGAGCGTTCCGTAGTTAGAATGTTACATGAAGGAACGATTAGTCACGGTTTTTGTATTTTTTTCATGATTCTAATTTAGGGAGTAACAGAATTTGATTCCATTGCGATGATCAAGGGAATTTATCAAAATTGTGTCATAACGGTCGTTTTTTAACCGACTTCACAAAAGGAGGTTTACATATTGCGCCTAGCGGATGGACCGATCTGGAAAATTATTTTTTGGTTTGAAAGGGTTTACCTTCCGATTGGTCCCATTGACACCAGGTCAGGATCTGATGATTGCATCCTGGAGAAATCGAGAGAACTCTTTATATATTATAGGCAGACCTTTAGTGATTTTTGTGATTTTCATAATAACTTATCATACACTTACTCATGGTAAGCATAATATTGTGATGCGGAGCTGCATGAAACTTTGTATAGGGGTTCCTTAAGTAGCGAAATAATTCCCCAAGGGGGGGGGGGGGATAGAGGGTTACAGTTACTTGACATTGGTTTCTAATCAAATAGGGTTTGTGGAAGTCGGTTTTTTAAGATTTACTGCAAATTCAAAGGTATTGTATAGCTGTCAAACGATATTTTGGCGTGTGAGTGACGTTTTCAGGGGGGCGCCAGTTCTACGCAACCTAATGCAATGAAACTGTCAAAAAGCGTTAGTTTGTACCTGTCACCGCCGCGGATAGAGGATAGATGGTTATTGAAAACGGCCGGCGAAACAAGGAGTGGTAGATTGACGCATAGCTCCGTCCCTACTGTTCGCTGCTGTACTGCCTCCATGTGAAACAGGCTATTGTTCTCCATTATAACAATCTATTGCTCTCCATTGTTCGTTTGTTCGACCGTTGTGCTTCTGAGAGTGAACCAGTTACGAGTTGGTTTAGGCCCCGGATTCTACAAACGAATAGCCGAAGCGCTGAGACACGCCGCGCCGACTACAAACAAACGGGAATTTGGCGCGTTCGCTATAGCGACTGCAAAGCGATTCCTTACTCGACTCGCGGCCCTAAGAGAACGCGGCTAATCAGCCTACGCCACTGACCTGTTCCTGCTGCAAGAAGCAGTGCATCGCCTGCGTCACATCCGCTGCGTGCACCGACGTGTGGTACGGGTTGGTGCTGTGGTAGCCCTCCTCGATCATGCTGAAGAGCCGCCACGCCTTCGCCGCGTCAAGACGGAAGTGCGTGAGTAGCCCGTACACGTGGAAGAGGTGCACGCTCAGCACTGGCAGGCAGCGGCCTGGGGTAGAGAGGCTGGCTTGGAGTTCAACGTCGAAGGATTTAAGGTGAAACGTCACGGTCAGGGCGAGAATTTTCAATTTTGGCTATATTCTCAACTTTGTGAGTAAACCGTGATACGGTTTTCGATTTGACTCAAGCCGCCGGCAGAAAAACACTGTTACACGTCTAAATATGTATCAATATCTTAGAATAAAGCATTCAATTGTTTAAACTTGTGTAAATTCATTTTAACACGATTTCGTGTATATTTATTGCACATATCAGAAGAAAAAAACACAAACAATACAGAAAAGGCATGAACAAAGGCAAGCTTATCTCTAAAAAGAGATTTCGACAAGTTTGTAAAAATGATTGCTTTATTTTAGGATATTGATACGAGAAACAGTGTTCACATTCGCGAACACATTGTCAAATTCGTCAAATTGATAAAAATCCCAAGGTTTAATCACAAAGTTGAGAAAACAGCAAAAAATTTAATTCCCGCCCAGACCGTGAAGTTCCAACTTAATAGTAGATTGTTTACCAAGGGAGTGAAGAAGTATTTTTAAGGCGAGAGTGTTTTATGAATCCAGAGCGAGCGAAGGATATTATGTAGAATCCTGAGCGAGCGAAGGATTTATAAGTAGAACGCTGGCGAGCGAGGGATTCAACGTACATAAGCCCAGGTCTTGGATGTTTACATGTTTGTGATGTCACTGTTTCTGGTTCCCACGACACAGGGTATCCAATGTAGGGCCAGAAGCAATCTATGTGCCTGTATGTAAATGTTTATCACTCGTGCTAAAAATAGTATTACTTCTGAGGTGGAAACTCTACTTTTCATCACCCTCTATGAGGAATGGGGTAAAGAATAAAATAACATTAGTAACCCGATTGATATCGCCACCGAGGGGCACAGGCCTTTAGAAAGTAAGCATGATTGGGCCATTCTCCACTACTGATCAGGGCGGGTTGGTAGAGGGGTTTTTACGACTACTATCGAGTAGCGATAGTACCCGAGAACTACAGCTTAACATAAGTGCCGATCTCTCATTCCTCAGGTAGCGTTTATCTGTCTGATTATCTCAGACATTTGACATTTCACACGTACATGAAGTGACAAATAAAGTTATCTGACTGTTTGTCCGTCTCTTGAGAGACCGGCATAATGACAAATTAATTATCTCATTGGTAAATGGTCAGCACTGGGATTCGAACCTGCACCTCCGTGAGAAGCAAGCAAGCTAGCAATAGCAAAAGAAAGTATTTGCGTCGCTCAATAGTATTTCAGCAAGGTTATTTCAGATATTTTGGTTCGCTCGTAAATACTCTCTGAAGTATAATACGCATGAAATGGAGCCGCGTAGTATGTATATAATTCCCTCGCAGGAGACCGCGACTAATCGCTTATGTGTAAGTATGTATGCGAGTGTGACTAGATACTGTTTTTGCCTCAAGGTTGTGAAAACGTTATTTTACTTCCCTCAATACTGTCGTATGACCGGTGTACTAATGAGTACAAAATTCATAAAATGTTTGTATGTTGTTGGGAAATGTTTGGCGATGGCACACAATTTGTTGAAGCTGTTTTATTTGGAAAGTAAGGAGTACGTTTGCTGGAAGAGATCTTATTAGAGATAAGCTCGCCTTTGTCCTTATAGGATCACTTTGTTGTCCGTCTGTCTGTCTGTCTGTCCGTCTGTCACGACCCGTTTTCTCAGGAACGCGTGGAGGTATCGTGTTGAAATTAATATCGATTACTCAGGTCTATGGCACCCAATAACAAATCCGTCCGTGCAACTCTCGATTCATATAAAAAATTGGTAAGTGCGAGTCGGACTCTCACATGAAGGGTTCCGCAGCATCGTACAAGATCCAAGTGCCTGACAGATATTTTGAGAATATCTTCATCTCGTAACGCTATTCAAACAAGTCAGGCGCTATGATACTTAATACTATTTAATTCGAAACACCCTTATTTTTTTCATGTATTTCAGTATTTGTTCTTGTAGCGGCAATAGATATACACATTCGGTATAAATTTTAACATTCTAGCTATTACGGTTCGTGCTAGAGGGCCTTCTGACGGACAGACGGACGGACACGGAAGGGCAGCGGAGGCTTAGTAACAGGGTCCCGTGCCACCTTTCGGGTAAGGAACCCTAAAAGGCATCTAACCCAATCCTCAAGTCACCACATCCGTGCAACTCTCGATTCACATAAAATCCGTTTGTTACGCGATTCCACTAAATTCGAATTAGAAATTTGGCTCGGCGCTCGGTCGTGACTCGGTCCCGTCTCGCGTGACTTATATTAAAATGACTTCATTCAGAATTTCGAATAATTTCATCGAATCCAATTCTACACCAAACAGCTATTTCTAGCTTGTTTTTGTTCCAAGTCCATAAACGATTGCTGGTTACGCGTTCTAGAAGCTTATCGACATCGACCGACATAATTTTTCGCTTCTCCGTGATATATCGGCCAACCGCTCGTCCCACAAAAGACAAAAATAAACTTGCTCTGATCAAATCGGTTTCATAGTGAAAGTTGTTCAGACTGACGTCTCTAACAAAGTTCAGCTCCTGTAAAACTCTGTGTAGGGCTAGAAAACTAAGTAATACTATTAGTATACTAGTATACAGGGTGACATTTAATTAGCTGACCATATTTTGGGGAATGATAGTAACCATCATTATGAAGAACTTTCCCCAAGGAAAATATGGTCGCAAACGAAAAAATATTTGGATCTCCCATAGTAACTTGAAATCAGCTGATCGGGGCAATGTACAGGGGGACGAAAATATTTTTTCGTTTGCGACTATGTTTCTTGGGGAAAGTTGTTCATAATGATGGGGACTATATTATCCCCCAAAATACGGTCAGCTAATTAAATGTCACCCTGTAGTATCTGTGGTAGGTAATACATGATATTTTTGGATCTCCCATAGTCACGAAATCAGCTCATCGAGTCAGTTCCCAATAAACCCTAAAAAATATCACAAAATTTATATACTGGGTTAGTGGGATATAAGTGATAGTGTGTTGGTAATAAAATGGTTTTAACTATCTGTAACCTGATCATTGATCGATTTATAATTGGTCGTATTTCTAGAGATCACTCCGCCGTCTTCGCCATGGGTGCCAATAATAAAGGGAACTGCCTCACCGAGGGGTCTTGGTTATAGGCTATCACTATTGAATGATACACGCACAACTTTTTCAAGGTCCAATAAAAAACAAATGACGCCTCACAGGATTCGCGCAGCGGAAGAATACAAGCCATGCATAGGTAAGTGTAGTAACTCAGTGTAACCTTTTTAACACCCTTTTAATGTCGTCGTATGACTACTTTTTTAGGGTTCCGTACCCGAAGGGTGCCAAACGGTACCCTACTACTAAGCCTCCGCTATACGACCGTCTGTCTGTCCGTCCTTTCTTAAATCAGCGGACTGTATCTCACGATCACGAACCATAACAAGTAGAGGGTTTTGCACATTTTTACAGAATGTGTGTATTTGTTGCCGCTTCAGCTTTTGTACATTTTTTTTTCTAATATAAGCCATCTGTATAATTTTATGTGATTACAATAAAGAAATTACGAAATAATGAACTAAGAAATGAAAAATATAATGGATTTCCCTAAACAAGAAACGCGTTTTATGTACTTTCTCTTGAACGATGGAGCCCTACGTGCGGAAGTCCGACTTGATGACCGATAATTGTTTTATATTTGCAGGTAAATTGCGATGGGCTAGCCCCCTGTCACGCAAAATAGAGTATTGAATCACCGGCTAAAAGTGGGCACAGTTGTGCCTCTAATACAGCCGAATTGTTACCCCCCTCCTTTTTTGAAGTCGGTTAAAATGGAGGGGGTTATCATTTCAGCTGTATTTTTTTAATGTTTGTTATATCGAAACTGGTACTATTAATAGGCCGATTTCAAAAATTATTTCTTCGTTCGAAAGGGAAGCCCAATAGTTTGGTCCCATTTTTTGAAAATCAGGAATCGGTCTAGTAGTTAGGTTTCTACATGAAAAAACTGTGAAGTTTAATTTGTTTTTTAACCGACTTCCCAAAGGAAGGTTTACAATTAATCCGGATGTTTTTTTTTACCTGAATGGCATTATACAGACATTTTGGTGTTTATTTAGTCATATGGCTCAATTATGAGTACTGTCATTTCGTATTATTTAATTACAAGTTTATGTCAAGGCTTTTAACCCATTGGGCTACGTCATTGGAAAGGGTGAACAGGGTCTGCAGGGTCACCATAGTATTTTCTGCGGGGGCAGTTCTCAATTATATGATTCATGTCTTGAGACTGAGCCCCGCAGTCACAAGCCGCGGAACTCCTCCGTCCACATCGGCTCATGAACTCTCCGGTACGGCCATGTCCAGTCCGGAGTCTATTAAGTTGGCACCAATGTTTTCTTGGGAGATCGAAACCCTTTGGCTTTTGTGTTGGATCAATTTTCATTGGGAGATTTGGTGAGTGTTAGCGGTCCTCTCTTGCTTCCACAACTCCGAGACATTAAAGTTACTGTAAATTAGGTATTTGGCAGCAAGATGTGGTGGGCGGCGAGATTTTAAGCGATGGACCGGAGGGCAGAAAAATTCTTCGAACATTGGCAGGTCTGGATTCCTGGCGATTGTATGTGCTTCTCTCAGCAGGGACTTGTCTTGACTTGACTTTCTCTTGTCTTCTCAGATGTGGGGGTGCGATGTGACTCAGAACAGGCAACCACTGTAGAGGAGTTGAGAGTAATGAGCCCGAGACACATCTCATCCCCCGGTTCAGTTCCACATCTACGGAGTTCGTGTGGGCACTGTTGGTCCAGACTGGAGCGCAATGTTCCCCGGTAGAGTAGACAAGGCTTAGTCCCTTAGTCCCGTGCGTAGTGCGCAGTACATCTGCGTAAGCGTCTTTTGGTGTTCATAGTTCTTGTCACGAGATAAATTCTGGCCGTTAGGATCGTATATTCGTTTATATTATGTAATACGTATGGAGACAGATTTTGTAGGTTCTTTTTCGGGTATAGTAACGAAAGTATACCGAGCCTAAAGTGAGTCATGATGTCAGTTTTTTAAGTTTTTAACTCGGTGAATTATTTATTAGCTAGGATTAGGAACCATGTTCCGAACACAAAGAGTGACTTTCAATTACCTAGCGCATGCTATTCATGTGACAAAATGAAATTACCTAATAATCCGATGAAAATATATAAATACCTATGCTTCAACGTAGCTATAATAAATCAATACCGTCCGAATGGCTGAAACAAGGCTTTTTACGTCCACGGCCAAGTCTAAACGTAATTTGCATTACAAAGTCGGATTTCCCTTATAAAATTTACAAGCCGGAATACATATTTAGTAGGTACCAATCAGGGTCTATTGATAGACAGGTAATGATACTTGACTCAAAGGGTAGAAGGAGCAGGTAAGGCCCGCGCCATAAATATACTTACCTATAGCTGTGTTGTTGGAAATCAGACCCTTATTGTCAAACATCGATTTCGATTCTTTTGAAATTGACGTTTGAAGGGTGTTCGGAAACCAGCTGCTCGAATATTGTATATTTTTAACCGACTTCCCAAAGGAGGAGGTTTACAATTCGTCCGGATATATTTTTTTTGTCTAAACCCCGATAGCGCCTAAACGGATGGACCGATTTGGAAAATTATTTTTTTGTTTGAAAGGGTTTACCTTCCCATTGGTCCCATTGACACCAGGTCAGGATCTGATGATGAGATCCTGGAGAAATCGAGGAAACTCTTCAAATATTATAGGCAGACCTATAGGGATTTTTGTGTTATTCATAATAACTCGTGCAAATGCACATGGTAAGCATAATATTGTGATGCGGAACTGCTGATGAAGACCACATATGGCCACCAGATCTGCTCAATACTAGGTACAAATACAATGCGTGGCTGACGGGCAGGCAACGCATAGCCTAAACCGGTGACAAAATTAATTCCCCAAGGGGGGGGGGGGGATAAGGGGTTGCAGTTTGTGTTAAACTCAATCTAATCAAATAGGGTTTGTGGAAGTCGGTTTTTAATAAAGTTTACAGTTTACTTTTTGTTTCAATTATTGAAATAGAAATTACAGTCGCTAGATGACAAATCGTGTGACATTATCGCGAACGATTGATTAGTCTACGTCAATTCAAAGTTGGCGAGCAGCTTTCAAAACATTAATTTGAAAGCTATCGGGGGTAAACAGTCAGAATGCCGTTGTGCTCCGGTCGGCTTCAGTAAATACGGAGGACTGTTTGACATTCATTTCTAGCGATTGTGCTTTGAAAACTATCTTTCAAATATCAATTATTCAAATTATGAATTCAAAATTGTTTATATTCTGTAGATATTTACAAATATACTTAGTACACGACCGTAACTTTTTTTGCCTCTTCTCTACGTTGGACCACTGTGTCACAGATTGATTTTTTGATTTCTTTTAAACAGATTCAAAACGACAAAATGCATGATCCATAGAAAAGTCTCCTAAAGCTACTGGGGACCGAGCTTTGCTCGGCGGTTGGTTGGTACAAACTCAATAAAATATTATAATTCATATTCATCAGACTGCATATATCATCAACCAATATGCTGCTCTGTTTTAAACAGCCTATGCAAACAAGAAGCCAACACGCATTTTGTTTTTCTCGTGAGTTAGTCACAGATATACAATCTTTCAGCCTACACGTAAGCTGAAAGACTGAAGTACACAGATAAGCCATTACCTAAAATAGAACAACATTGTCGCGCGCGCGCATAAACGACGTTGACTGCAGTACATTGTAGTCACCACAGTCGAACACTTTATATTTTCAACCGATTTCAAAAAAAGGAGGAGGTTCTCAATTCGACCCGTATGTTTTTTTTTTTTTTTTTTTCTATGTTTGTTACGCGATTGCTCCGCCAATTATGAACCGATTTGAACAAATCTTTTTTCGGCGTATAGGTAATACCTCAAGGGTGGTCCCATTGACACCAGGTCAGGATCTGATGATGGGATCCTGGAGAAATCGAGAGAACTCTTCAAATATTATAGGCAGACCTATAGTGATTTTTGTGTTTTTCATAATAACTCGTGCAAATGCACATGGTAAGCATAATATTGTGATGCGGAACTGCTGATGAAGACCACATATGGCCACCAGATCTGCTCAATACTAGGTACAAATACAATGCGTGGCTGACGGGCAGGCAACGCATAGCCTAAACCGGTGGACCTAGAGCCATGAAACTTTGTACAGGGGTTCCTTAGTCGCGTGGGGTAGCACTGATATAGCATTTGACAAAATTAATTCCCCAAGGGAGGGGGGGATAAGGGGTTACAGTTAGTATTAAACTCAATCTAATCAAATAGGGTTTGTGGAAGTCGGTTTTTTCTAAAGTTTACTTTTTGTTTCAATTATAAGCGACAATATCGTACATTTCCGTGCTATTTCTGTAGGATATCGGAAATATGTATGGCTTGTTTCCTTTCTGAGAAATAGTACTAGTTTACCAGCTGACGGCCTGACGTCAACCCGATAGGGCGTTTGTGCACTACAAGTAATTGAAAAAAGAGAGCCAACCCTATACTGCGCCGCACCGCTACGAGTAAAAAAAAGACAAGTGCGCAAGCCAATCATCTGGTTATTTCCTGACATATCGGACCGTAAAAAATCGGGCTGCCGGACAGTAAAATTACTTGTAGTGCACAAACGCCCACTGGAGGGGAGGCAAGTACATTTGCCTCTTAACTAATCTTAACTGAATTTGTTATTTGCATGAATGTTGTTTCTATTGTTCCATCCTAGAGACGGTTCATCCTCAGACGGAAAACTAAAGAAGATTGCTGCCTAAAGAGGAACTTTGGGAATCGTGTATCAGACTTTCCATAGTATGTCGATAAAATTTAATTTATTAGGTAGGTACAAATCTGTATTTGTGCCAGCCAGCGAACCAAGGCGGCACAAACAATACATTAAACTACCTATTAAAATAATTACAAATACCTATCACAGAATACATTCTTAATAGCATGATAAGATAAAAACATAACCCTCCCCTTGGCTTCGCTGGTAGTCGGGTAATAAGCTGAACGTGGGAACAATTGTGCTATGATGCCACCCCATATGGGAAAAGGCATGACGTAGATAGTTTATGTCGTTTTATTTTATTTATTTTTATATAAATCGGCTTATTTACTGTCAAAAATACACACAAATACAGTATTAGTAATAGCAATATTGACAAAAGCAATCTTTCAGGAAACGTTAAGATCACTCTCTTAGGCTGGATTTCACCAACAAAAAGTTATACGTGAATAACTATCCCGGGGATAACTTGTATGACAAATGACAGTTCAAATTAGGTGATCTAGGTGTCACTGGTGTTTATGAAAAAGTAGAAGATACTCTCGAGTAAAAGTTACTCTTTCGTTCGTAAAATCCAGCCAGTGAGATATGGTTTTTAGGGTTTCGTATCTCAGAAGGAGAAACCCTTATAGGATCTTTCGTGCGTCTGTCTGTCTGTCCGTCCGTCACAGGTAATTTACTCCGAACATATTGGACCGATGAAATTGAAAATTGGTACACATATCAATATCTGTGACCTAAAGACAGAGGTGCAATGTAAATATATAAATATGGAATATGGGAGCCACTTTTGGGGGGCCGTGTGACATATCAAATGAAAGCGCATAGTAAATGATTTTTAGACAATTTTTTTTAAAGTTATTATCAATAATGTAACCGGTTCGCATGTCATCAAAACCTCTAGGGTACTTACCGAAGTCCCCCTGTTCCACATATCCCTACCGGCCTATCCCTACTGGCAGGGGAGAAAGGTTTTTTTTTCCACATTTAGCTATTCCACTTCCTAAAAATCTGAAATTTGGTATGCAAGCACATGTTTGCATCCATATCCCATAAAAACTCCGAAATCTACAACTTTAACCCCCTAATCCCCAAAATCTGGGGTGCAAAGTTTGTATGAAAAACTGATTTTTTTACGAAACCCTCAAACTCGTATTTGGCAGCTTATTTCTAAAATACTCTGTATTTCTGCCACCTTGTGTTATTTTTGTTCCAAAAGTTTAGTAGAATACAATGAAATTACTAAAAAACTCGGAAATAAAACGACTTCTATTATTTATTTATCAATAGTGCTTATTGTGCTCACGAGAGCTACACATCGATGCTGCGATCGACAAGGCGTTAAATAGCGCTTTGGAAAATCACTTTTCAATTCTCAGAATATGCTCGAGCCATTCAGAAAATAGCAGTTACCGAGAAATAAAACAAGGTTGCTCTGATCGAATCAGTTTAATCTCAGACCAAGAACTCATAGATGTTTCAGTCAAATCACCGCCGTCAAAACAACGCGCCACGTTTTTTCTATGTGTGCGTGTTGCACCCACAAATTCAAATCCTTCCCCTTGTCGGACGAACACCGACGCGCACACAAGTGTAAAAATAATGTTGCCGCCTCATTTTTGTTTTCGGCAATAGGCATCACGAAAGATTTTGAAATCCTCTTCCGTAATGTAGTTACACATTTACTATTTACGAAAAAAAACTTTATTTCGGAAATAAACTAAAGTTAAACGAAGTATAAAGCCATTTTTCTAATATTTTGTAATTGTGCGTGAAAAAAGCTCTCAGGTGTCATGGCGTCGTCGGCTTTGATGTCACGCATAAGTAAACATGTCAATTTCCAAATGTCCCTTTCTGAGCACACTTTTCTGTGTTGATTTGTCGCCATTTTAATCGTGTTTTTAAATAGTCGTCGGTCAATTGCGAGTTGGAATCGCACACGAAGGGTACCGTACCATTGTACTACGGATTGAGGGCCTACAACATACCGGCTGCGCCACGACAACAATGTGATGTGAGTTGACGCGAAATATACCGTTATATTGAAAAGCGTGGGTGTATCAAAACACGTCTCTTGTATGGGGACCCCCTTTAATTTGTAATATCTCTCGTATTTCAGTATTTTTTGTTGTTGCGGCAACAGATATACACATTCTGTGAAAATTTCAACTTTCTAGCTATTACGGTTCGTGCTCTAGGACCCGCTGACGGACAGACAGGCAGACGGTCAGCGGAGGCTTATTTATTTATTTATTTACAATTTACAAAGTCAACAGCACTAAATCAGTTGAACATAGGCAGGATAACTTAGTCTAAACAAAGGCCAATTAATGACTTATATTTTATAGGCCAGACATGGTTGGTAGGGGTGATATACATAAGATATTGGACGGGACGGGACGGGAGGGGAGGAGAGGGAAGTGTGTGTAGGGTTTTGTCGTCGTGTGTAAGGTTACGTGTGCTTAGTCATAGGGTCCCGTTTGGCACCCTTCGGTTACGGAACCCTACCAATTGACGCACTAAATATTTTCCCTTCGGGGGCAACTCGGCCTTCACACCGCTCAGCCCGCGGGCTCAGTTGACCAATACTGTTTATATTGGGGGCGACTCGGGCGACTATTGTATGCTGTCCTGTTTTCAAACTATTTGACCAACTCGATTATTCAGAACGCAACTAATGCAGGGGTTAGGTGTAACTGATGCCGTGCAATAAATTCAATCCGTGTTACATTACAGCATAAATTCAAACTTGATTAAATAGAGGCCCTTAGTTGGGTTTATTTGTTTATTAGGGAACCGAGTTAATTGGTGATAGGTTAGGCCCCTGTCACGCAAAATGGAGTAGTTAACAGTTGGGTGAACGTGAGCACAATTGGAGCGTGGTCTTGTGGGTTTCACGCTTGCTTCTCACGCAAGAGATGCAGGTTCGGATCCCGGTGCTGACCTGACCGTGTACCAATAAGATGCGTAATTTATCCTATAGTGTATCTAATATAACAGACAACTTGACAGATATCAATCTTGGCCTGTTAGTGAGGGGATATTGCTCATAAAAATCGATTAATCAAAAGAATCGATACACCCTTCAAACATTTGTGAAAAATGTCTAACATTTTATTCTTGATTCTTCAGTTATCTTAAATAATTGATAATAGCAGTGATGGCGATGACAACTCTTCTGTTAGTTCAGCTGAATAAATAATTTCGATTCTTTCCGATTGTTTTGGTAACATCCCTAGTGTTTAAAAGTGGATATTGTGAAGTTTTAGGTTAGCTGTCAAGTTGCTTCTAAACATGGATAGAGTATAAGTACATTATATGGACATTCTACCGGTGACGGAAAACATCGTGAGGAAACCTTTATTACTCCATAGCTGCGGCGATGGACTAGCCTCCTGTCACGCATACTGGAGTACTCAGTAACTGGCGAAAAGTGGACACAATTGTGCCTCTGCCACCCCGTATGGGTAAAGGCGTGACGCCATGTTATGACGTGACGTGAGACCCCAGACCTGATCTGAGTTCAGTGTTAACCACAGATACTATAATATTATACTAATACAGATAGACCACGTAGAACAAAATATGTGACCGGCGTAAACTGAGATGCTACGGAAGCTTCTTTACTTCGAGGGTTTTATCGCTAGGTGCAGCGCCATCGAAAAATTGCAAATACCACGAGATGGCGCTAAGATATATAGGATTTATTCTAAGATTAGCGCCACCTAACTGAAACCATGGCGTTTAAAGTACAAATCTTACTCCTCACGTCATCTCTTTTTGTCGAAGGGTTACTAATTCTAATTTGTATAGGATGAGCACCCTGTGGTGTTAACTCAACCTGTCGTCGCGTGGCGGTTCAGAAAGGGCTGCCATCAGTTAACAAAGATTCGCGATCATTACGACAATCTGCTCACGGGATACTGCGCTCCTGAATAGTAGGGATTTTGTGCTCATCCCGACCCATTCTCTTAGATTTTGGTCGCCACTTCGCCCTGACATTTGGTGAGCAAACCAGATTTTGGATCGCAATATATTTCTTGCCTTTAGAAAGCCAGCTGCTATGTTTGAAATAATTACCTCCAGACACATTGTCTAATGTGAACGCGTTGAATTTCCACTGCGCGGACTGTCCCAGCATGCACTGAAACAAACGAGAATACATATGCAACATTCGCAATACGTCATATTTTTAACCGACTTCCCAAAGGAGGAGGTTTACAATTAGTCCGGAAGTTTTTTTTTTTTTGTTATGTACGTGCCCCGATAGCGCCTAGACTAAATTATTTTTTGTTTGAAAGGGTTTACCTTCCCATTGGTCCCATTGACACCAGTTCAGGATCTGATGATGGGATCCTGGAGAAATCGAGGGAATTCTCAAATATTATAGGCAACCTATAGTGATTTTTGTGTTTTTGGTAATAACTCGTGCATTTACTCACGGTAAGCATAATATTGTGATGCGGAACTGCTGATGAAGACCACATATGGCCACCAGAACTGCTCTATACTAGGTACAAATACAATGCGTGGCTGACGGGCAGGCAACGCATAGCCTAAACCGGTGGACCTAGAGCCATCAAACTTTGTACAGAGGTTCCTTAGTAGCGTGGGGTAGCACTGAGATGGGATTTGACAAAATTATTTCCCCAAGGGTGGGGGGGATAAGGGGTTACAGTTTGTATTAAACTCAATCTAATCAAATAGGGTTTGTGGAAGTCGGTTTTTTCTAAAGTTTACTTTTTGTTTCAATTATTTACAACTATTACTTTATGAGAAACATGTAAACGCAGTAGGGTAGGGTGTTACCAGCTTACACTTATAGTTAGGGGACACTTAGCTCTTTTCCTTAATTGTCTAGCGATTATTTCCGATCGGCCTAGGGGGTTCCATAGTAGTCTAGCCTCCCGCTCGGTATGCAAATGTCGTCTATGGACACGAAACGAGTCTACTAAATCTGTCTCCTTACAGTGTGGACCACACGCATTACACATACATATAAACGAATATACGATCCTAACAGCCAGTATTTATATTGTGAAATCGTAAGACACATATTCGACCCTTCCAAAGTGTTTTTTTTAACTCTCTAACTTTTAAAGTAACAGGGTGATTATTATTATTACGAGCCCACTATGTCCCACTGCTGGGCAAAGGCCTCTCTCCCCCTCTTCCACTCTATCCGATCCTGAGCGGTTTCACTCTAGTCTTTGTCCAATAGACCCATCTCTTCCTGGGTAGGCCACGCTTTCTCTAAGTTTGCATTTTCTGGGAGCCAGTCTGTGACTCTAACAGAGTGAAAAAAAATGCTGTGTATCCTGATTTCTCAATGGACACCTTCAACGAAAATTGGTTTGAACAAAATAAAATAAGCAGCTTTTAACATATAAAACATTTATTAAAAACCGTTAAAATAACTTTGTCATCCATACAAACACTATGAAAAACAAAGTGATTATTTGCTGGTGAAGAATGATAGGGATATTTGGGCTAGGTGTATCAGGTGTATTATGATATGATGCTATTCCTGAACCCTTCATGTGCGAGTCCGACTCGCACTTGGCCACTTTTTTGGGTTCTGTTCCTGTAGAGCTCTAAAAGGACCCTGTCACTAACCCTCCACTGTCCGTCCGTCTGTCCGTCACGACACAAAACGAACTACAGACCTACATAATTTCATGATTAGCGACACCCGTCATTACACAGAGAAGTTGGCAGGTATGTACTGTACATGCCTTTTATTAAAATTCAAGTGGGTCCATAAGCTTTTTTCTTCGATTCGCATTTAAACTTTTATGACTACAAAGAAAAGCTAGTTCACCCAGATATTGTCTGTTGGTTTCGCGTTGGCAGGATGCGACTACGCCTCGAGGCTGAAACCGTAACAAAAGCTCTGATCGGGACTGCGCAAATAATCAATATTGTGAATTGAATGACCTACCTGACTCATTGACTGACTCATCAACACCCGGGGGCTAGAACGTAAATATCCATTGCAATAAAACCCCATTGTGTGGCACAGTGTGGACTCTGTAGAAAATACGTATGGGCCTATGTCCTGTCACACTATTACGTCAATGGTGCCTGACTGAGTTCAAAAGTGGGGTGTTTCTCAATTGTTTTGTATTTTGAACCGATTTGAAATAATTCACAAAGTTAAAAACTTTAAAAAAACCGACTTCGAGACCTTATTACTCAATCCTCTCTGCTCGCGTTGCGAATGTTGTCTAACAAACACGAACACGAGTCTCCAACATCTGAGTTCTGGCTGGTAAGACCACACATATTACACAACATACTTAGACGAATTGTTTACCGTTAATACGTCAAGTAAGACATTATACTTTTCAGATTTTTATGTAGTGACCTAACTACTGGACCGATTTCTGATTTTCAAAAAATGGAACTAAGCTTATGTTTATGTCAAACAAATAAAAAGAATTTTTGAAATCGGTTCATAAATAGTACCTATTTCGAGGTAACACATTAAAAATAATAATGATAAAAAACATACAACCGAATTGAGAACCCCCTCCTTTTTTGAAGTCGGTTAAAAAACTTGATTTACACTGACCGATTCTGTAAGCGACTCGCGGCTGTTAAAAGTCTGGTGCAAGTCGCACTTGGTGTTTGAAAGTCATGCTGCCTGTTGCACAGGGAATGCCATTGCCAGTGTAGTATTTAAGCGGCACATTATTTGAGAAAATGCCTGTGTATTCGGTCATTAGTGCCTTACCGAGTGTCAACGAACCAGAGCACTCACTCGCAAACGTTATTGCTGTTTGCTGTTGTGAATTTATTATTAGCTCTATCTAGTACACTGAGGCTGGATTTTACGAACGAAAGAGTAACTTTTACTCGACAGTATCTTCTACTTTTTCATAGACACCAGTGACATCTAGATCAGATCACCTCATTTTGAACTGCATTTGTCATTCAAGTTATACCCGGGTTAGTTATTCTCGTATAACTTTTTGCTGGTGAAATCCAGCCTGAGTGAGACGCGATACTGAGTTATGGAGGATGCTCGAATTATAATTAATATCGGTCACCTACCGTGACTCGGTATTGGTTTTTTGTAAACGTAGCATAGCGTCACGCCTTATTCCATACGGGGTGGCTGAATGCGTTCACATTTAGATAGATATTTAATAAATTTTCAATTTCGTTTACGGTTTTCAACCGGTTCCAAAAACCGACCGAATTGAAAACCCCCTCCGGTTTTCAATTAGGTCGTAATTTTTTTTAATGTTTGTTATCTCAAAACTTGCATATAGAAACAACGTAGTATGGGTTTCTTTAAATAAAATCGGTCAAATTCGGGTCGGAATCGCACACGAAGGGTATACTATCGTATAACAAAAACAAAAAATAAAATGAAAAGAGGATTTGAACTCACGACCTACGGATTGTGAGCCTACATCATACCCGCTGAGCTACCTCAACGATGTAGGTTGCCGCGAAATATACCATCATATTGAAATGCGTGGGTGTATCAAAACAAGTCTCTTGTATTAGGACCCCCTTTAATTTGTAATATCTCTCGTATTTCAGTATTTGTTGTTGTTGCGGCAACAGATATACACACTGTGTGAAAATTTTAACTTTATAGCTATTATGTTCGTGCTGTAGGACCCGCTGACGGACAGACGGACAGCGTGGGCTTAGTAATAGGGTCCCGTTTGGCACCCTTCGGGTACGGTACCCTATAAAGTACCTACAGCACAGTAAGAGACCACATTCGCTGACTGTGCACGTATTATTGTTTGTGTATTTAACGAATTAAAATTACACATACCATTTGAACAAGAACACCTTTAAAACAATACTTGGACGATTGTCAAGAATCAACGGAAGGGTTTTCGAAATGATATTTGTCAACAGCATCACAATAATAAAACACATCGCAATAACATTGCTGTGCGTACGTCGCAAAAGAGATAAAATAACTGTACATAATTTTCATTTCATTTATACTTTATTGCACAAAACATAAAAAGCACGTAAAATTTACAGAAAGATAAGATAAGACCGCCAAAACCCAGCATATCACAGCGCATGCGTGGAGCATGGGCCACATTATCAAACCTCAGATTAATGAACCTCTTTGTTTAAATCTTCCTGCTTGCCTCCAAGTAATTATCAAACACGGAGTGGCTGTTTGGCTGTTAACTATAGCTAAAAAAAAAACTTTCCAACAGTTCAGTTCAGTTCAAAATTTTTATTGACCATAAAATCGTATATTTCGTATTTTCGTATATATTTATTGCACATAAAAGACAAAAAAACAGAAAATACAGAGAAGTAATTTACAAAGGTAAGCTTATCATACATATTACTTAGTCAACGTCAATATAATATTAATATTTTTGTATACTACCGCCCGTTCGGAAGTTGTGGGCTTAAGGATGGAGCAAAGAAGGGCAAGAAACCTCCCCCGTACATCTTTTAAAATATCAGAGCCTTAAAAATACAATGTTATATATTTCTACTTAAGTCTAAGGAAATATACCGAGGAGAGACGTACTGACTCAGTCCATCGCCCCTCTTTGGATTTCTGTGCGCTGAGATGGTAAAGACCATGCAGTTTTGTCATCTAAATATTCTTTTACAACGATACAGACTGTCAAACACCTTGGCTGTATGGTTTCATGACCCTTGCCTTTCCCAAAAAAAAGTAGAACTGTATCGTTATGGAAAAATGGTTTAATAATAACCAGTGATCGGAGTAGGCAGAGCTATTTTATGTACTTGCCATATGTAAGAATAATATGGATACTCCCCGAATCTCGGGATTTGAATTGAATTCTAGTGGTGCAGAAAGAGACAAAAACAGGTGGGTCACTCTTGTTTTCGTTTCGTTTCGAGGAACACCCCGCTATTGTTTTTGTTTGGCGATATCACGACGAGTTTCAACAAAGCGGCAACGTCGCACGTTAGGAAAAAAGTTTGGCAACGTGTTGCTGATATAAAATTTACAATGTCGCTCATGCGCTTATTGCCTTACATAAACCATGTTTTATACTTATTGAAAAAAACAATTATATTTATTAAAACCCCGGAGCATCAGTCCCAATACCATGGATTATCCATAATAATATCAATGTTTGCGGTCAATGAACCTAAATAGCTCTGCCTACTCCGATCACTGGTTATTATATATCTTTTTAATTTGATTATTGTATTGCGTTTATAAAGTACGTCATTATGAATTCGATTTCAAGTTTGTAATTCGAGCTTTATGACATGAGTAGATAAAATCTTATTTAAGATCGCCCTGAACATTTGAACCTGACCCAATAAGTCACATGTACCAACATTACATAGTATGCAAAACTGTGCGGCCATTTATGTATGTGTAGTTATGTCACCACACTGGACAACAAACCGTGATGCCACGTCCATTTAAAATTCAGACAAATATAACCGCGTCTAATTTTAAACCGAAGGTAGTACCAACAATGACTTCGCAGCCATTTACGAAGCGTTACACTGCATGTAATTAATTACCTAAGTGTTCACGGTATCGCTAACCTCCGCGGAATATGTCGCAGATGGCGCTGCGATGTATGCAAATTATATCACGTCGGGCGCGTGGTCCGACAATAGAGTTTGATTAGATTACCGTCCATGGTCAGTTGCATAGCACGCTACGGTCTATTACGAGTGAGGATTCCCGTGCCCTACGTCACATGAATTTTATGTGTGTGTTATTGACCGAGCGAGCGAAGCGTCTCCGTTTCAGGATAGGGCAAAAATGCTTTCTTATGTCTGTCCGTCTGTCCGGTTGTTCTCCTCTACACGTCTCATTTTCTCAACCGATTCTCCTAAAATTTTGTGAGCAGGTTGTTTTTTTTTTCGATCCAGTTTTTGGAATTTTTTCAAAATGGCGGAGATATGGGGTTTTAAAATGTAACAAAAATCGCTACAACCGAAACGGCTCGACGGATATTAACAAATGAGGTGTCGTTGGATTCGTAAAGACCGTGAGAGTGACACAGGCTATATAAATTTACTAAAAAGTGAATAGGTTGTATTTAAGATCGCAAAATGTAGTTTACAAAGTTATTGGTGCGGCTACTTTCATGCTCCATGTACTTAACCAGGTACATTCATACGTTTGTATGTGTTATTGAAAGAAAATGCAGTCGGGTTATTTGCGTTTGTAATAATTCCATCTGTTCATCCGATAAATTTCAAGTACGATGTGAGCGGTGAGGGGATGGAAAATAAAGAAAAAAATACTCTAATTCCCGGTGTCGGTCGCGAGGTCTACAGCTCACAGAGCCACTGTATTACTTGTTTACTTGCTAAGTTATGTAACTGGAATCGCGGAGGCACATAGCTTGGTGACGTGACATAATCGCACATATATTTAATTATTCGTTTGTGAGGGTTCCGTACCTTTTATGGGAGTATGTGTTAGTTTTTATAATAAAATACCTAATGAAGCAACGGACCTACCAGAAAGGAGGTTCAAAAACTATGTCAAAAACGGCCTATTGAAGAAGTCTTATTACAGTGTAAAAGAATATTTAGATGACAAAACTGCATGGTCTTTACCATCTCAGCGCATAGAAATCCAAAGAGGGGCGATGGACTGAGTCAGTACGTCTCTCCTCGGTGTATTTCCTTAGACTTAAGTTACATAACATTGTATTTTTAAGGCTCTGATATTTTATAATTGAAACAAAAAGTAAACTTTAGAAAAAACCGACTTCCACAAACCCTATTTGATTAGATTGAGTTTAATATAAACTGTAACCCCTTAATTTTGTCAAATCCCACGTCAGTGCTACCCCACGCTACTAAGGAACCCTGTACAAAGTTTCATGGCTCTAGGTCCACCGGTTTAGGCTATGCGTTGCCTACCCGTCAGCCACGCATTGTATTTGTACCTAGTATTGAGCAGATCTGGTGGCCATATGTGGTCTTCATCAGCAGTTCCGCATCACAATATTATGCTTACCATGTGCATTTGCACGAGTTATTATGAAAAACACAAAAATTACTATAGGTCTGCCTATAATATTTGAAGAGTTCCCTCGATTTCTCCAGGATCCCATCATCAGATCCTGACCTGGTGTCAATGGGACCAATGGGAAGGTAAACCCTTTCAAACAAAAAAATAATTTTCCAAATCGGTCCACCCGTTTAGGCGCTATCGGGGCACATACATAAAAAAATAAAATAAAATAAAAAAACAAACATCCGGACGAATTGTAAACCTCCTCCTTTGGGAAGTCGGTTAAAAAGAGGTACGGGGGAGTTTCTTGCCCTTATTTGCTCCATCCCTAAGCCCACAACTTCCGAACGGGCGGTAGTATACAAAAATATTAATATTTTATTGACGTTGACTAAGTAATATGTATGATTTTATGGTCAATAAAAATTTTGAACTGAACTGAACTACCCGAAGGGTGACAAACGGGACCCTATTACTGAGACTTCGCTGTCCGTCCGTCCGTCCGTCCTTCCGTCCGTCCGTCCGTCCGTACGTCCGTCCGTCCGTCCGTCCGTCCATCCGTCCGTCTGTCAGTCTGTCTGTCTGTCTGTCTGTCTGTCTGTCTGTCACCAGCCTGTATCTCATGAACCGTGGTAGCTAGACAGTTGAAATTTTCACAGATGATGTATTTCTGTTGCCGCTATAACAACAAATTCTAAAAATTAAAAGAAATTTAATTTTAAGGGGGGCTCCCATACAACTAACGTGTTTTTTTTTTTTTGCGGTTTTTTATAGATAATAGTACGGAACCCTTCGTGCGCGAGTCCGACTCGCTCTTGGCCGGTTATTTTTAAATTATCTATTGCACTATTGTCAAGGCAATTAGGTACCTATTTATTTTGTAAACATAGGTGGTTAACCACCTCGCTATACTAAGGACACCCCCCATAGGGTGCATGACAGGTGACACTGACGTCTGAAAATATAAGGGATGAAAGACGATGGCGGCGGCGGTGAAAGTTAGAATTATGCATTAATATTCTAGTCTAGGTCTTCCATCTAGAGTGGGTCAATCTAGCTCTGACTAGAGATGTGTGGGCTCGAAATGGGGAGGCCTTTGCCCAGCAGTGGGACACATTAAAGGCTACGTAAAAAAAAAAAAAAAAGGTCTTCCATCCATATTTATCACAACAAATACATAGTGTTTCGCCTTTTACCGCCCCGTTTTAGATGGCCCAGGCTCAGATAAAAATATCCAATAAGTATACTTTTCGATAATTACTTAACTTACGCTAGCATTCGCATTGGATCGCAAATCAAAGGTTCACTCGCTGTTGCAGTACAAGATGTCTTCGCACATGATTTTTAACTTTTTACAAACTAAATAATATACTACAATGAAAACACGGAACAGATTTGGGCCGCTATTTGATGCGCCGGGCCTGCCTTGCAAAATCGTTCCTGTGCGTCGTCTGCCTCATTGGCCTGCATTATAATTATGAAGCGTCTGTCTGTGTGTGTGTCTGTCAGGACAGGAGCACTCTAGCGCTCAAACGGGTGGACGGATTTTAATGAGGTTTTCTGTAAATTGTAGTAAACTTCCCTGCAATAGTTCCTAGCCATGTTTTATGAAAATCGTTTTAATGGTTCGTAAGATCAGCTCAACAAGGAAGTCAGAAAGATTTTGGACAGAAGATTTAATTTGTCCTGGGTTTTTTTTTAATATTTTATATACTCAAATGCAGTTTATCGTTCACTGCTCAAACGTAGTTACATAAATAGTATTCACGGAATGACGCCATTACTCGTCTTACGAAACGCCCTCAGAAACGTAAAGCCTTGTACAATATGTCACAAGAAGTAAACATGGCCACAAATACTGTGCACCTGGAGGTGTGACTTTACTAGCGTTCCACTGTCAAAGCGTACCAGCGAGGTGCACAGTTATTGCGGCCGTGGTGTATAGTGTATAGAACGCTTCTTGAATACAAACAAATGCCATTTGAATTTCGTCGCAATGGAACAATGCGTCGTACTGCTGCGGAGGACTTTGGCAATTGTTCTGTTCACCCGAGAATGCTTCAAGACGATCATTACGCTAACTAACTCCTAGATAACTACTAGCATTCTACGGTCGTAATCCGATTACTCCGATTCAGGATTCGGATTCATGGACGCCCTTTATTGGAGGTTTGCTCAAACGGTGCGTACTAACAATTATGTACTGAATTACTGAGATCTCGATAGTCGTACGAATCTTCGCTTTGACACCACGATTTTGTCGCTTTGCCGTCTACTAAATTCATCGCTTAGTCTATTGATGCCACGAGTTGGCCGCATCAGAAGATTTCCGCAAAGCAAACAAAACTATGCACAAGAAGATTAAGTGCCCCGCAGAATGGTAATACGCGTAACGGACGTGTCATGAGCACTAGGCATTCAGAAATAAGGGCTCCATCAAGTGTATGAAGCTTTCAGGCGCATTACCACATTGCGGGAATTAGTGCTTGTTCAGACACAGCGGAAACCGTGCGGTTTCAGAACCGCGAGGGTCTAATTCTTCATTAGACCGTTCAGACGTATCCGCGCGATATTCATGCGCTTTCGGTTTGCAGCCGCACGGTTCCTGCTGTGTCTTAGCATTTATAGCAGTATCCTTACGTCAACTTGTCCCATCAGCAGGTCATCCAGCAACGCCACGTCCCGCACCAGCGACTTGGTGAGCAGCCTCTTCTTGCGCCGCTTGTGCATCGTGAGGAACCGGCCCGTGCAGGGGTGCCGTGTCAGCAGCTCCGCGAACTCGCCGTGCGCGGACGAGCAGGCCGCGTCTGGGGACACGGCAGGCGTGTGTATACGGACACGGTATTCCTCGGGTGGCGACGGAAGATGTTGGATGATTTTGATAAAACCAGCACGGGCAGCATGCCAGACAAGAGAAAGGCCCTTGTCGTGAATAAATGTCATTTTCTCTTGTCGGGCAAGAGACGTCAGGTAGGATTTCGCAGCGAGCGTCTACAGTGTCAATGACGCGACAGAGCGACAGATAGATGTTCTATGCAAATGTATGAAATTCTGGGGAACATCATTCGAGCGCAGGGACAATAACGCGGCTTCAGTGCCGCTGTGACCGCGTTATCAGCCAGTAAAACGGTGACGCTATAGACGCTGCGTCTGTGACGCTCGCTTCGAAAGTCTACCTTAGACATGGCAAGTAGTCTTTCTACGTCCATTGAGAGACTATAGGCAGGCATGCTGAGCACACAGGGGGCAACAAATAACGTCAATTCTTAACCGTTGCATTGCTGGATCTTTTTTCTTCATACTTTATTGTACAGAAACCAAATACAGCTCCTTGGTTTTATCAAAATCGTCCTTTATCTTACAAGGTCATACAGCACATTACTTCTAGCCTTACAATAGATTATCTCAGCCGGGACTCGAACCAACAGAGGTCGTCTTGAGATGTAAACATAAACATTTACATACAGGCACATACATTGCTCCTGGCCCCACACTAGGATGCCCCGTGTCGTGGGAACCAGAAACAGTGGAAGTAAGTAAATAATGAAGTGGGTTATATTGCAAACTTGACCGAAAGTCATTATGTCTCTCGTGTGGAAGCGGGGGGCGATTCTGACTGTTGTAATTATTTCAAATTCGATATTTTATCGATCCAAATAGCAGAGTTTGATACATATCGAATGTGATGTGTATCATCATAGTGAAAAACGCCCCCCTGAGAACATCAGAAGCAATAAAAGTAAGTACGGTTGCGGTTTGGTGGAGGGGTTTTTATTTTACGACTACTACATACTACCAAGTAGCGATAGTAGCCGGGACCTTTAGAAGCAATAGCAACACTTAAATTTAACAGCAGTTTTTCAACAGCCTATAACAACCTTTTATGCCAGAAGACGTGAAAATATACGGCGGCGCCGGCAGTCACAACTGAAAATAATTTGTTGTGCAACACAAATAAAACTAAACTCATTGGCCCGGATGCATAGCCTACTTCTTAACAAATTGACGAACATTAAAAAGTCATGCTACTGCTGTTCAAAAAATTACAACAAATTAAAGCGGCACGAGTCAGTGAAAATGAACATTTCTGACGATAAGCTTTTTAAGGTGTGTATTGTATACAGCGTTGCCAGATCGTCCTAAAAGGGACGATTTTGCGTCCCTTTTGACCCGGAACCGTCCCTCATCGTCCCATTGTCAAAACCGTCCTATTTAGGACATGGGGGGCTCACGCCGCCGCCGTCTGATTTGTTATGAAGTTTTCGTTACTCGGCTTGCTAATAATGAGAAAAATCCACTTGTTATATGGTTCTTGTTACTCGATTTCCTAGCCTTGGGAAACTTATGGGGCGGCTCGCGCCGCCCTATGAGTGCCATGGAAACAAAAGTACTACTTACTCACTTACCTATTTCAATAATTTCAATTAAGTTAGGGATTTTAATTAATCACAAAAATAGTAGAAATTGTCCTTCTCATAAGCACTCATATGCCGGCGTTATTTGTCTTGCTAACTGTGAGAAAAATCCTGGGCGGCTTTTGCCGCCCTATATATTATTTTAAGATTCTAGTTATGCAACATGCTAGCCATGGAAAATTTTCGGGGCGGCTCCCGCCCCACCGCTGCTCTATGAGTTCATATAAAGTTCTTGTTACTTTCCGCGCTGCCCTATAATTTCTTGTCAAGTTCTCGTTCCTCGACTTGCTAGCCATAGGAAATTTCTATGAGTTCTTAAAAGGACTACCTATTTAAATAATTTCAAATACCTATGTTTGGAATTTAGATTAATAAAAAAATAGTTGAAATCGTCCTTTTAGTCTGAAAACCTTTCCGGATTTCTGACCGTCCGATATCCCGTGTCGGGCCTGGCAACACTGATTGTATAGATTCACCAGCGCGATAAGATAGTTTGGTATCTATCAGATCTGATTATCTACCTCGTATAGAATCGGACATGTATTAGGACCCCGACAGGCGATCATGGATGTCTCTCCCTAATACAAATACTGAGTGCTAATGATAAAATTTTGTTTGGTGTTATGAGGCTTTTATTTTGTATGAGCTGCGCGCCCGCAACATTGTCTGCGTATACCTAGGAATTATCATTTACGGAGAAACCATTACCCTCCTTCTGTTGCAGTCGGATGTAAAGTATCCTATGTACTATTATCTCTTCTGTGCTATAGTGTCAAACCATCAATTGATATGACTGAGTCATAAATATTTTATGGCTGCGAATAAATCAATGAATCGAATGATCTCAGCTTTATGTGCTATCAAATGATAAATAAAAGGAAGAACCTAATTGTTGCTTTATTTTTACTAAGAAATATCTGTGATATAGTCCAGAGTTTCTCATTGAGATCAAAGCAAATCGAATGTATTTATTTTCTGTAGATAGTTACAAATATACTTAGAACACGTATTTTTTTCCCTCTTCTCTACGTTGGACCACTCTGAGAGATGAAGGGCAAAGAAACTCTCACAGATATATTTTTTGATCTCTTTTATGCAGGTCAGGCTTAATAATTGCAGAAAATACATAAGTAGGTATACTTATGCATAATTTGGTAGGTACTTATCAATTTATATGTAGGAATAAAGTAATCTCAGTTGAGTGTTTAGTTAGATTAATCCCATGCACTTTTGTCAGTGATATAGACTTTAATTTGGTAGTATCCTTTTTTGCATACGGTAATTTTTACATGGTTTTTGAATTGCTCAAATGGCAATTTCAATATTTCATTTATTATAGGACTATAAAATTAATTGAAAGCTGTCCCTTATCGTCACGGACTCAAGCATCGTCGAGATGAGTTATCAGCTGTCACAGAATCTATATCACGTACCGATCTCTGTACGCGATAATTATCGAGTGTGATTATACATATATAATATAATTATCGAGTGTGTTTTTGTTCAAATAAAATTACCCTCTTATTCATAAAACTTATCAAGCCTTTGATAACTAAAATGTGTTTTGTCCCTTTCTCACAAACACAAATGTCAATGTGAAAGAGGAAGACAAACTAATTTTAACGGCATTTTAGCTATAATAGGTTTATTGGACGTTTATGAATAAGAGTGTTAGATTGTAACTGAGCACGTTTCGAGCCTCTTATTCATCTCCCGAAGGAATCACTACCATAGTTGCCATACTGGCAAAGAAAGCGTAGACGTAAAATATTGTCATTTCTGTCTGACATACGTTTACACACAGGCACATGCATTGCTTCTGGCCCCACACTAGGATACCCTGTGTCGTGGGAACCAGAAACAGCGACATCACAAACATGTAAACATCCAAGACCTGGGGTTTTTTCTTCAAAGCCGTGATCTAATGGAATTTACACTTCTGCGCCCGTAGCATGCCTGCTCGTGGGGGTTCGCGACGCGAGAGAGTGGAGGACAGACACAGCACGCGCTTTTTAACCGACTTCAAAAAAGGAGGGGGTTATCAATTCGGTTGAATGTTGTTTTTTATACAATATTTTTTTATATTTGTTTATGAACCGATTCCAAAAATTCTTTCTTTGTTCAAAAGGGAAGCCCAATAGTTTGGTCCCATTTTTTGAAAATCCGGATTCGGTCCAGTAGTTAGGTTTCTACATGAAAAAACTGTGAAGTTCAATTTGTTGTTACATGGATGACTTTATACATCCAGATTTTTGTGACTTTTCGGTGTTTATAGTCAAAAACGCAGCCCTCAGGGAAGAAAGGCGACGAATTGTAAGGCGGGTCACCCGACCGAAATGACGACCACGACCACTCTGCCAAGAGTGATACGGCTGAGAAGATGAATAGTCATTGTCACGAGATATATCCTGGCTGTTAGGATCGCATATTCGTTTACATTATGGTATGGACTTCACTGTCAGGAGACAGATTTTGTAGGCTCGTTTTCGGGTCTATAGACGACACTGTAAAACAAGCGGGGAGGACAAAGTAATAGGTCATGAAGTCGGTTTTTTTAAGTTTTTAACCCCGTCGCGTCCCCTTATTTTATAAACAATGTGGAAATACCACGTCACAAATTTCAAAATGGCGAAAATAACGCGCGTAAAATAAATTTCATTTTTTTCCCTAACAACTGATCTCTCAACCAATCAGGTGTGAGATATCAACCGGAAGCTAGTTTCATTGGCTATTCCCGGCAGTGTTGCCAGTACAAAAAACTACATTGAGATTCACACAAGACGATTTTGCCGAAACCGCACGGGAGCTGAGCTCACTGTAGTGAAGGTGTCTTTATACGCGAGTCAACGGTAATTTTTGTTAGCTGTCATCCATCGTACTGCATGTGTCTTTACGTTAGTGGAAGGGTCTTGGCGAATTATCATTTCTCTATCCCTCATCTACCGCGACAGAACCTCCTCGCACTGGGCTTGCTACCGGTGCGGTGGTGGTAAATGCCTACTTGGTATGGCCTGTTTCCGTTATCATCAGTGAATCAATTATATTTGCAGGTGCAGTGATATTTTAGCCGGGCAATCTCGGATATTAATTGATAATGCAGATCGTTTGTGCGCGTAGACTTCGGGTGTGAATTGGCCAATTAAACACCAATGGCCGTTTAGACTGATGCTCCTCAAATTAAGTACCAAGTACCAATTATTTAAGGCTTTGTTCCCATTACGGTCAACAGTCCGGTTTCATAATCCATTCATTGACCGAGCGAGCCAAAGGAGAGCGGTTTCAGCTCCAACAAAAATGCTTCCGTATGTCCGTCTGTCCGATTCTTGATACATTAGGTAGGTGCCTAGGGATAGCGCGTGTGTGGGTTCACTTTCCCCGCGCGATTCGGCTAGGTGTAAAGGCACCTATTTTGTGAGCAGGGCCCGAATTATACTGTACACAAGCATACCACAAGCCTGGCACAAACTTGAATACGACGTATTTGGTATTCTACTAAATCTCACAAGCGCCAGCGTCTCGCCGGGGCGTGACGCCAGCCTACTTCGTATTCTACTGTCCGCTGGCGCCGTTCCAACGCCGCCGGCGTCTCGCTGGCGCTTGTGAGATTTAGTAGAATACCAAATGCGTTGTAATCAAGTTTGTGCCAGGCTTGTGGTATACTTGTGTACAGTAGAATACGGGCCCAGGTTCGAGAATCCTACAGTTTTTGGACTAAATCCAAAAACTGTAGGATTCTCGAACCTGTAGGATTCAGAATGGCGGACATGTGGGCTAACAAAGTTATTGGTGCGGCTACTTTCATACTCGATGTACGCAACTGTGTGCATTCATACGTTTGTATGTGGTATTAAAAGAAAATGCAATCGGTTTTGTTTTTATAATACTTGCCCTTTGTTCGTCCAATGCTCGCAAGGTCTACAGCTCACAGAGCCACTCACTAGTATTTTATTTATTGTCTCCATATGAATACGGCGCAAACTATCATGTGAACAAAGCCTAAACGTCATATAGACGCTGCCAGTTACCGAGCGAAAGACAGTGACAGCATGACTATGAGTCAAATCTGACAGTCATGCATGTCTGGAGTAACTCCAATGGAGTTGAAGCCTTATTGTACAAAATGGCTTGACAGTATATCTCCCGGAATGTAACTTGGCCAGCGTACTACTTGTAACACAGAGACACACACAGCAAACGCTGGCCAAGCTACATTCCGGGAGTTATATCAGAATTGAATATTTAGAGCGTTTGTATTTTATAAAATAAATTTAGTGTAAAAACATAGAACTCACGAACAGTTTTGTCAGTAAAAAGTATATCTATTGACTTCGTATCGGTATCGTTTTATCGGTAAAATACCCAGTCGGTTGTGCATCAGTTACAGAGGGCGCAAATCCAAATCTGACATTCGAGATAAATGCTTCGGAATAAAATGTGTCACCACATATTCTGATTTGTGTTGCGGGGTCAATCGATGACACAATCTAGTTATCACGGTCCGGGGCGGGGACAGAATCGCCTGTCGGACATCCCGTATAAGTGTCGTGTCGTGGACAGATGACTTTTATCAGTTCATGTTGTGGCCAGTCGTTGAACGAAGAAATACTGGTAAAACTTTGAGACTCTGAGGTAGCCTAGGCAAAGATTAAAGTTGGCGATCGCAGTGAAGTCTAGTCTTCGTATTCGTAGGACGTATATCGACTATAGTATAATATCATCCATATATATCAGAAAAAATATGCAGTGTTGAATAGAACTGGTGATAGAAGTAGGAGCTGTACAATACCCTGAACCGAACCGAGATTGTATACGAATAACTGCGCTGTCTTTTTAACCGACTACTTCCCAAAGGAGGAGGTTTACAATTCGTCCGGATGTTTTTTTTTAATATCTAACTGAAACAAAAAGTAAACTTTAGAAAAAACCGACTTCCACAAACCCTATTTGATTAGATTGAGTTTAATACAAACTGTAACCCCTTATCCCCCCCCCCCCTTGGGGAATTAATTTTGTCAAATCCCATATCAGTGCTATGCTACCCCACGCTACTAAGGAACCCCTGTACAAAGTTTCATGGCTCTAGGTCCACCGGTTTAGGCTATGCGTTGCCTGCCCGTCAGCCACGCATTGTATTTGTACCTAGTATTGAGCAGATCTGGTGGCCATATGTGGTCTTCATCAGCAGTTCCGCATCACAATATTATGCTTACCATGTGCATTTGCACGAGTTATTATGAAAAACACAAAAATCACTATAGGTCTGCCTATAATATTTGAAGAGTTCCCTCGATTTCTCCAGGATCCCATCATCAGATCCTGACCTGGTGTCAATGGGAACAATGGGAAGGTAAACCCTTTCAAACAAAAAAATAATTTTCCAAATCGGTCCATCCGTTTAGGCGCTATCGGGGCACATACATAAAAAAAAAAAAACATCCGGACGAATTGTAAACCTCCTCCTTTGGGAAGTCGGTTAAAAACACCTGTCTTGGCCTCAAAAATGGGTCACGTAGTATGGCCGTGCGTTCCCTACTAGCTAGACGTGGGCGCCACTGTCCCTCTACCACCCCATTCGGGAAAAGCGTCACTATTTGAATGTTATGTCCCCGCTTCCTTTATTTCCCTCACATTTTCTGCATATCTGTTGTTTGTTTGTCGCGTACGTCACACAATTTCTCCTCGTGGTTCAAAGCATGATGGATAAAACATGGTTTAGTCGTAACGAAGAGGATCGTTTTCTTGGCTAATGTCAGTTGTCACTTTGTCTAAAAACAGTAACAATTAATCAAATATTCACAATATCCCCGAGCAATGAAAACATTTAACTCTATTTGACTTTTTTGACGATATCAGTGGCGCAGCGGTTGCGCATCTGCCTACCAAGCGAGAGGTCCCGGGTTCGAATTCGGGCTGGGGACAAAAAAGCTTTTAAAAAACCTCAGGTCTTGGATGTTCACATGTTTGTGATGTCGCTGTTTCTGGTTCCCACGACACAGGCATCCTAGTGTGGGGGCCAGAAGCTCTATGGTACCTAATGAAATTCTTTACGATTTCTTTCATCTCATCACCATTGGAACTGTATATGTACTGAAGTATATAACTTTTAAATGTCACAACTTATTTGTTTGCATGAAACCTCTCTTATGAGATCACGGTTCTAAGTAGATTACTGGCATACATTATTGTATTCCCAAGTCAGCGTATGAACGCTTTGAAGTTTAAACTTACTCGTATATTCCATTGCAGTAAATTCTAGGAACGCTGTTTAGTTCTGCTCTAGGGGTTCATCTGAGATTTCCATAAATTTCGGTATACCCACTTCACAAGTTATAAATGTCTTGCTGTTGATTAATAATTAATATGTATCACATTACGCGTCAGCCGAGCGGCGTTCACTATTCACACATCGGAAACGATCGTGCGAGTAGCAACATGTTGCCAGGACGGGTTTTCGACGGGTGATCCGTTTCCACGCGGCATTTGTTTCGTGTCGTTCGGACGTTACGAACTCTACGTCGTCGACTCGTCGCTCCTGTAGCCTGTAGGGTTACTCTTGATATGCAAGGCAATATTTCAAGCTTGCTTTCCTGTCAGTTGAACATAACACATTTGTTACTCTGAGGGGAGCAATGACAAATTCATACAAAAAACGCTAAGTTTACCACTAGGTGGCGCTACTAAATCTTTTTTTTTTGTTCTGTTCAAATGACGGGAAGGCAAGCTTGACATAATGCCTTGCTCTTGCATACTGTACGGACAACATGTCACACACGGGAAAGGCCCTTGTCGTGAAAAAATTACATTTTTTCTTGTCGGGTAAGAGATGTCTCTACGTTAGCCGTGTTAGGGTAGAGACATCTCTTGCCCGACATGAGAAATTGTCTGTGATGAAGACGACCGAGCCTTGTTTGACACATGGCAAGTAGTCCTCCCGACGTCGACCGAGAGAAAAAGACTGGCAAGCTGGGCACACTGGTCCACGCCTAACACCCTTCCATTTTCAAACTCAACTCTTCGAGTCTTGAGAATCGGCAGACATCATGTTAGTTTACAATAATTTAAATACTATCTTGGCTTTACCATAATTTCCTTTCAGCAGCGACTGCCAGAGCTGTCAGCTCAGTGCTAGGAGAAATATGTGTAGTCTGAGACTAAATGGGAATAATAAAGTTGCTTCAATCATTCAAACCGCGTTAGTTAGTTAGTTGCTGGCGGAAGAAGTGGGAACATCCCTCAATCCACTAGTATCCACCGACTCGATTCACCAAAGGAGCTAAAAGTAAGTTGTGGATTTGAGCCGGATAGCGGAACGGACTTGAAGTCGCAAGACCACGTGGTGGCCCTCCAACATTTAGGATAGACTGCTATATCCGGAATAGACGACGGAGTATTTTAACAGGTCTATATTTATTGACCGAGCGAGCGAAGCGAGCGAAGCGTCTCTGTTTCAGGTTTGGGCAAAAATGCTTTCGTATGTCCGGTTGTTCTCCTCTACAGGTCGCATTTATGAACCGATTCTCGTGAAATTTTGTGAGCAGGTTGGAAAAATAAATAGAATTTTTAACTCGAGCCAGTTTTTAGAGTTTTTTCAAAATGGCGGAGATATGGGGTTTTAAAATGTAAAAAAATCGCTACAACCCAAACGGCTCGATGGATATTAACAAATGAGGTGTCGTTGGATTCGTAAAGATCATGAGAGTGAAACAGACTATATAATTTTAGTAAAAAGTCAATAGGTTGTATTAAAGATCACGAAATGTAGTTTACAAAGTTATTGGTGCGGCTACTTTCATACTGCATGTACGTAACCAGGTACATTCATAAGTTTGTATGTGTTATTGAAAGAAAATTATTTGGGTTATTTTTTGACCGAGCGAGCGAAGCGAGCAAAGCGTCTCCGTTTCAGGTTTGGGCAAAAATGCTTTCGTATGTCTGTCCGGTTGTTCTCCTCTCCTGTATTTCAAATCGCAAAATGTAGTTTACAAAGTTATTGGTGCGGCTACTTTCATACTCCAACTCTATGTACGTAACTAGGTACTTTCATAAGTCACATTTTGGTCAGTTATACACTCTGCTTTTCACTTCGATTCTATTGCATTCTTTCTTACTTTCATACTCTATGAGTCCATGTACGTAACCAGGTATAAAGTATTGATTTTATTTGTAATTAATGTGTTTTATAATTTTAATATGCTCCTCTGCTGTTGATGTCCCAAATAAACAATTTTGGTAGGTACCTATCGTAGACCGTAACCAGGTATAAGTTTGTATTTATTGAAAGAAAATGCAGTCGGGTTATTTTTTGGCACCCCCAGATGGCGTTAGTTGTAGTCTGCCTCGCCCTATCGTTTGGTTTTCATCTCAGTATATATTTCCGACATGTAAATTGTATCAGTAATTATTTGGGATATATTATTGACCGAGCGAGCGAAGCGAGCGAAGCGTCTCCGTTTCAGGTTTGGGCAAAAATGCTTTCGTATGTCCGGTTGTTCTCCTCTACAGGTCGCATTTATGAACCGATTCTCGTGAAATTTTGTGAGCAGGTTGGAAAAATAAATAGAATTTTTTACTCGAGCCAGTTTTTAGATTTTTTTCAAAATGGCGGAGATATGGGGTTTTAAAATGTAAAAAAATCGCTACAACCCAAACGGCTCGATGGATATTAACAAATGAGGTGTCGTTGGATTCGTAAAGACCATGAGAGTGAAACAAATTATATAATTTTAGTAAAAAGTCAATAGGTTGTATTAAAGATCGCGAAATGTAGTTTACAAAGTTATTGGTGCGGCTACTTTCATACTGCATGTACGTAACCAGGTACATTCATAAGTTTGTATGTGTTATTGAAAGAAAATTATTTGGGTTATTTTTTTTATGTGTGTTAGCAGTTCAGCCTCAGTTCAGCTTTCCCACCGACATACTCGCGAGGTCTACAGCTTACAGAGCCACTAGTTTTATTAATGAACAAAATCACACAGCCATTACAGGGTGTAACAGAAGGATGTAGTCATATTTTAGGGGGTTGTTAGAGAGACCATTCTGAACAACTTTCACTATGAAACCGATTTGATAAGAGCAACTTTATTTTTCATTGTTCCATACGTTTTGGACCAGACGGTCAGCTGATTTGTAGAGAAAAGTGAAAATTAAAGTTGCTCTGATCAAATCGGTTTCATAGTGAAGTTTGCTCAGAATGATGTCCCTAACAAACCCCTAAAATATGACTACACCTTTCTGTTACACCCTGTATATTAGATAGATTTCTTTTATCGATATTAGTCAATCTGTGGGAGATTCTTTGCATGTATTGTACTAGTAGTGGTTCAATGTACAAAAGCAATAAAAATAATGTGTTCTAAGCATGTTTGTAGATAAGTACAAAAATTGAGAACATTGACGTAAATAAGACAAAGGTCATAGCTACATAGAAAGAGATGAAGAAGTAACTGAATGCGTGATTAAGATTGATTATGAACAAGTGGATCAAGTAAATGAGTTTATTGACCGAGCGAGCGAAGCGTCTCCGTTTCAGGATTGGGCAAAAATGCTTTCGTATGTATGTTTGTTTGTTTGTTTGTTTGTTTGTTTGTTTTCCTGTTCTCCTCTACAGGGCGCATTTCTCAACCGATTCGCGTGAAATTTTGTGAGTAGGTTGAACAATTAAATAGAATTTTTTTGTCGAGCCAGTTTTTGTTTTTTTTTTCAAAATGGCGGAGATATGGGGTTTTAAAATGTAAAAAAATCGCTACAACCCAAACGGCTCAATGGATATTAACAAATGAGGTGTCGTTGGATTTGTAAAGACCATGAGAGTGAAACAGACTATATAATTTTAGTAAAAAGTCAATAGGTTGTATTTTAGATCGCAAAATCTAGTTTACAAAGTAACTGGTGCGGCTACTTTCATACTGCATGTACGTAACCAGGTACATTCATAAGTTTGTATGTGTTATTGAAAGAAAATTATTTGGATTCTTTTTTTTTGACCGAGCGAGCGAAGCGAGCGAAGCGTCTCCGTTTCAGGATTGGGCAAAAATGCTTTCGTATGTCTGTTTGTTTGTTTGTTTGTTTGTTTGTTTTTTTGTTTGTTTGTTTGTTTTTCTGTTCTCCTCTACAGGGCACATTTCTCAACCGATCCTCGTGTAATTTTGTGAGATGTGTGTTAGCAGTTCAGCTTTCCCACCGACATACTCGCGAGATCTACAGCTCACAGAGCCACTAGTATACTTGGGATACTTGGGAAGCATGATTACGAAAGACGGGAAATGTGAGGGTGATATTGAAATGAGAGTAAGTGCGGGTAACAAAATCAATGGGGCATTGCACTCCGTAATGAGTAGCCAAGCGGTGTCACAAAAGGCGCGTTTGCCTATTCATAATGGAGTGTTGAATCCGACATTGATGTATGGGAGTGAATGTTGGGTATGTCAGAAGAAGCATGGAAGCAGAATAAACGCAGTAGAAAAATTTTGAAAGATAGATTGAAGAATGGGTTTATGAGGGAACGTTGCTGTTTGAAAGAAGATACCTATAGTGACTCGGATAGACAGATAGACAGATTAGATGGTTTGGTCAAGTTGAAAGGATGAATGAAAGGGGATAGACAAAACCGTCGTCGGTCGGGGACGCCCATAAAGGTGCCGTATAAAGACCAATTGGCGATTTATTAGTAATGAGGCAAATAAGAAGTAGCCGTAACCGACGAGCATGTATGAAGAGACTTATGAATGTAGAGGAAGCGAGATGTATGCCTGGCTCGCGGCACGAGCATTTATGAAGAGACTTATGAATGTAGAGGAAGCGAGATGTATGCCTGGATCGCGGCACGAGCATGTATGAAGAGACTTATGAATGTAGAGGAAGCGAGATGTATGCCTGGATCGCGGCACGAGCATGTATGAAGAGACTTATGAATGTAGAGGAAGCGAGATGTATGCCTGGATCGCGGCACGTGGAGGTCTTTAGTCCCTGCCAACCCCTCTTCCGGGGAAAAGGCGATGTATGTTCGTGTTCCGCCAAGCGAAAAATAATGATTACGATACATTTCAAATGGACATGCACCAAATGGGTAATTATTGGAGATGGAGATGCCGTCACCAAGGTTTATACCCATACAGCACCTTTTTCTGCTTATCTTTACCAAACAACGTAGTGAGTAAATGTAGCCCATTAATGTCCCCACCGAGGGGCACAGGCCTTTACCCAGATCCGAGTAAGATTGAGCCATACTCCACCACGCTGGCTCAGTGCGGGTTGGTGGAGGGGTTTTTACGACTACTAGATACTACGAAGTGGTGATAGTAGCCGGGACCTACAGCTTAACGTGCCATCCGATACACGGAGTCATCTCATTGGTACATGGTCAGCACCGGGATTCGAACCTGCATCTCCTGCGTGAGAAGCAAGGTGAAACCCACTAGACCACGGAGCACAAACATCGTAGTACTCCCGCAAAAAGTGCGTAGCCATACTGTATCGGTAATCGACGTCACTCCAAAAGTATTATTGACGTCAACTCAGAACAAATAACCATTGCGAAGTTAAATGCAATTTATGACGAGTTTTCAACGCGACACTGCGTTATGGCATCGTAACGCTAAAAATATTTAATATACTAGAGACTGTAAATGCCAACAAAACAAACGAGCATACAGTCTTGCAAATATATTTTGCCTGATAAGTGACGTTTACAGGGGGGCGCCAGCTCTACGCAACTTAATGCAACGAACCTGTCATCAACAGACCTTTCGTTACTCATAGCCGCACTAGGCGTAACTGCACTTCAGCGTCAGTTTTGCCTAGTTGCCCAACTTTGCCGCGCAGTGCAGTTCCGTTGCCGTTGTGCGGTTTGCCCCCTAAGATTGCCATGAAAGAATATTTTGCCGTGTCGTGTCGCGCAGTTCCACAGAAGTGCAGTTCCGCCTAGTGCGTTCGCACTTTAGTTCCCCTTGTCACCGCGCGCCAAAAGATCGTTGGAACTTGGAACGCTATAGCATGATTGTGTGTCGCTGTTTCTAGGTCACGTGACACACGTAGACATATGCATCCTAGTGTGGGGCCATAGTGTGTGTAGCAAACATATAGCTTCACGACTTTTCCCACACGCGGTAGTAGGGAAGAGACACAGCGACGGAGTTGTAAAAGAAAGGGCAATGCATGAGAGACAGGAAGATCCCTTTATCCCAATTTGATATTCTTCCGATGCGGATATCGGAAAAAAAATCCTATGTTCATTCATAGTCTAAAGTGCGACTAGTACTACTATTAGTAGAAAAAGGGAAATAATATTGTTTCCAAAAACACTTTCCGAAAAGTCGCTCAAGATGTATTGCGTAGTTTATATTTTCAACCGACTTCAAAAAAAGGAGGAGGTTCTCAATTCGACCCGTATGTTTTTTTTTTTTTTTTTTCTATGTTTGTTACGCGATTGCTCCGCCAATTATGAACCGATTTGAACAAATCTTTTTTCGGCGTATAGGTAATACCTCAAGGGTGGTCCCATTGACACCAGGTCAGGATCTGATGATGGGATCCTGGAGAAATCGAGAGAACTCTTCAAATATTATAGGCAGACCTATAGTGATTTTTGTGTTTTTCATAATAACTCGTGCAAATGCACATGGTAAGCATAATATTGTGATGCGGAACTGCTGATGAAGACCACATATGGCCACCAGATCTGCTCAATACTAGGTACAAATACAATGCGTGGCTGACGGGCAGGCAACGCATAGCCTAAACCGGTGGACCTAGAGCCATGAAACTTTGTACAGGGGTTCCTTAGTCGCGTGGGGTAGCACTGATATAGCATTTGACAAAATTAATTCCCCAAGGGAGGGGGGGATAAGGGGTTACAGTTAGTATTAAACTCAATCTAATCAAATAGGGTTTGTGGAAGTCGGTTTTTTCTAAAGTTTACTTTTTGTTTCAATTATTTTTGCGGAGATTTAGTTTTTCAGTAGTTTTTTTCCCGTTTGGTTAAATTACTAGAAAAGTGCATCCAATAAAAATAATTAAAAATTACTAATTGAGCCTCTTACTATTTGAGTCTCTTTAATTTACAATCTCTCTGTAGCACCCCGCCCACGATATTTCTGCAGAGATTCAGACTTGTCGTCGCGATGCCAACATGTAATATAAAACATAAAACATCGCAAATCCATTGCAATATTAATATCGCGCGACGAGCCGACTATCAAAATCAATTGGATTCGCAAGGAACCTAACTATTATTGAAAATGTTTATTGCCATCATCCATGAAATAAACGATTTGTCTGGTGCAAGACAGTCGCCGTTTCAGAGTTCTATGAAAACTCCTCAGGGCGCATCAAGTAGTTGACTGGTTTCACAATTTTTATTACTTTTTATTTATTAACTTATTATTAACTGACATTTACCTACACAAAACTATCGTGATATTGAGGATCCTTTTTGCACATAATTCATAAAGAGATATTAATCACCTATATTTGATTAACCCATTAAACTTCTGTATTGCCTCACTGTGAATCAAATTAAACATCAACTTCTACGACGAAGTTTTAAAATAGTATTGATTTCAAAGCCGGGATGCACAACTACTAATCTAAAGTTTAAGTACCTAGCCATGCCTGCGCGCCCCAGCGTATTCATTTGTTTAGATAAGATTTTTAACAAGTTTGGTTTGATTGGTAACTTTATTTCGATTTTTTATAAGTATGGTTTCGTCTCTATCCCGACACCCTCTCCATCACCCACACTAAGCAAATGTGGAGCTCAATTTTCATTACATTACGGACATTAATGGGCTGCATTTATTTATTATACCAATTTTTATGGACGTGTAAGTAGTTGTACGTAGCAATTAGTACGTTTAGATTCGTACAATGAATGTAATCACACTCTGTAGATAACGTAAATCGTGTATCAAAAGACAATTTAATCAGATTTATTCAGTGAAAGATAGGCATCTTCGCAATTTAGGCTTGTATGTACATGATAATAGATCTGCCAACAAGGCTACCGAATGTACACGATAACTAAATACGTACTAGTTGAGTATGTAGATACCAATAATTGTTATTTGACTGGGTAGTAAGTAAATGATAGCAGTACAAATACAAAAGGACTCCGCTCCTATAATATATTTCGTATATTTCCAGCAGGTTATTTATAAACCTCATTATCTTCTGTAAAATAATTAATTACTGTAAATTAATTATTAATTATCTTCGGGTAAAGGCCCGTATCATACGAAGACATAAAAGCATCCCTTCAATATCCTGTCCGAGTGATCAAGGTGGAACAAGGCTACGACTTTCAGCCGTATTAAAACAAGATGAAAAGATACAAAATGCAGCAAGCTCGATGGATTAATTACGACTTGCGACGAGTCGTGAACGTACAATCCTTTGAGTCCTTTAAAGAACCTTAGTTGGATATAGATTCTACCACAGAACAAATTGTACTGCAAGCGCCATGCTCATCATAATACATACATCAGAGAGATGATGTGGAGACTAATGACCTCCAGTGCCAATCATGGCATACATCTCTTGCTTCGTCAACATTCCTTCTCTCCATGCGAGCCCGCCGGTTACGGGCACTTATTATTCGGCACGCGCATTCTTCAGTAGTAAAATAACTAGTATGCAACACCACAGATAGTATAATATTATACTAATACAGATAGACCAGCTAGAACAACATATGACACCGGCGTAAACTGAGATGCTACGGAAGCTTCTTTAGTTCGAGCACAGATTCTGATCTGTTTTTCAACCGACTTCAAAAAAAGGAGGAGGTTCTCAATTCGACCCGTATGTTTTTTTTTTTTTTTTTTTTTTTTCTATGTTTGTTACGCGATTGCTCCGCCAATTATGAACCGATTTGAACAAATCTTTTTTCGGCGTATAGGTAATACCTCAAGGGTGGTCCCATTGACACCAGGTCAGGATCTGATGATGGGATCCTGGAGAAATCGAGAGAACTCTTCAAATATTATAGGCAGACCTATAGTGATTTTTGTGTTTTTCATAATAACTCGTGCAAATGCACATGGTAAGCATAATATTGTGATGCGGAACTGCTGATGAAGACCACATATGGCCACCAGATCTGCTCAATACTATAGGTACAAATACAATGCGTGGCTGACGGGCAGGCAACGCATAGCCTAAACCGGTGGACCTAGAGCCATGAAACTTTGTACAGGGGTTCCTTAGTCGCGTGGGGTAGCACTGATATAGCATTTGACAAAATTAATTCCCCAAGGGAGGGGGGGATAAGGGGTTACAGTTAGTATTAAACTCAATCTAATCAAATAGGGTTTGTGGAAGTCGGTTTTTTCTAAAGTTTACTTTTTGTTTCAATTATTTGTCTTTTATGTGCAATAAATATATACGAAAATATATACGAAGATTATTAAAGAGTTGTTCGAGGCCATTATCGCTTGGTGCAGCACCATCGAAAAATTGCAAATACCAAGAGATGGCGCTAAGATATATAGGATTTATTCTAAGATTAGCGCCACCTAGAAGTATGTTAACTGAAACCATGGCGTTTAAAGTACAAATTTTACTCCTCACTCCATCTCTTATTTATTTATAACGTTTATTCACGAAAAAAAGCACTTAATTACGTAATTTAGGTCTGCCAAACTGCTAGAACTCTTTTTTAAGAAGGGTTACTAATTCTAATTAGTATGGGATGAGCACCCTGTGGCAACACGCATTATTTAGCGGGATACAGTGGATCAGTTTGCCTCAAAGCTGCAATAAATGGCATCCTTTACTGAATGAACAGTGGGAGCTGGAGGTTGGATAGATAGATCGGATTGCGTAGATCCTTAAGGCGCTGAATGTTTGTTGCCCCCTAACAGAGGAGGACACGGTACCGACTTCCTCAGTTCATCGCAATGGGCAAGGTAGAGGGGAAAAGAAGCCCAGGCAGGAGGAAGTCTTGCCGATAAATCTATAGTTTTGTATTCGATTGTTGAACGCTAAAATCATATACACTATCGATAGTATCGATGTCTCTGTCAGTGTAATACTATCGGTAAACAACAAAACTATCGATAGTATCGATACAATCGATTCTATTCAATATTGAAGAGCAATACTATCGATAGTATCGATGTTATCGAAAGTTCATTGGTTGGCAGCGATCGAAACTATCCATACTATCGATAGTATTGCTTTTTACCGATAGTACTGTAGTAGAAGAGACATCGATACTATCGATAGTATCGATAGACTAGCGATATTATCGTGTTTTCTTCAACTATCGATAGGCAACTATATTTTAAACATTTACACAGCAAATACATTGCTACTGGCCCCACGTTAGGATACCCTGTGTCGTGGGAAGCAGAAACAGCGAACGGGACCTATCGCATGGCAGACAGAGCCACTAACCGCTGCGCCACGTCATCATCATATTTATGTAAAGGATTTTTTTTCACGTGTCGACTCCAGTGTTAGTTAATCCCGGGGCTCTTAGAAGCCTTCCCTTGGCGCTCGAATGTATTACAAAGCGGCGCAGATGAAAAAAAAGGAATTCTAGGAAGTGCACTTGTATACTTCTCGGCGGGACGTATTACAGTACAATTACAGTTGTAAGTGGAGGAAATGTATTTCATTTTTTCTCTAGATATTTTGTTTGTTTTATTATTGCCGTTTCTATTGTACACAATAAATTCTTTCGTTTCGCAGACTTGAATTTTACTTTTACGTTTTTGCGCTTGTCAGCCCTTAGACTTTGTCTTTCTTATCATATTGTTGGTAGTGGCTTTTTTAATAATTTCGCTAAGAGATTATTAATTCGAATTCAGATTCAAGATTGAAGCGTCCGTGACCGAAACGTATTCGCACATCGGGAACGATCATACATACCGCCACAGAAGAGATAATAGTACTCCGTACAGAACGGCCACTCCCTTCCCCGCGCTGATTCAGATACCGCACCTCACCCCGGAGTCGGGGAGCCTCTTCGGGAGACACTTTGTATAGAAGCTGAACGCACACATTCACAAACGAACGAATTTACGCACACATTTGCACGTGTACAAACGTCATTTGGTTATGTAGTAGTATTAGGTGATTATTTTACGAGCGTTCTATAAAGAACATGTGACCTTTCTGGTGTACTACGCAGAAATGCTACTATTCGCGACATTTTGTCAAAGAACATTTGTTGTTTGTAATTAAATTATCTATCAATGGACATATGTTTTATAGGTGTACACGAAAAAGCGGAATGTTAGGGTATGTATGCAAGTACCCCAGGATCCAAGGCACCATACAAAAATATTCGAACCTCTTTGTCCGAGATGCTGGGTGTTCTTTTCCATTTGGCAGTTGATTCAAGCGCTTCCGTCTTAGGATGACGTGTAAGCTGTAGGTCCCGGCTAGTATCGCTACTCGGTGTAGTAGTAGTAGTAGTCGTAAAGCCGTGTCAGAGGCTCTAATAAAGCAGCTGGATAACTTCTGACAGTCGTGTTGGCCACTGAGTCACCCTCACCAACCAGCAATGAGCTAGCGTGGTGTAGGCTCAATCCTACACATATACAAGCGAAGGCCCGTGCCCCTCGGTGGGGACGTTATTGGGCTACATATTATTTTATTTTTCAACCCCGAAGACGAGAAAGTAGGGAGTTATTGTTTACAGATTCAAACACACACGCTTATGGTGTGATTGTGTCTGTGTGCGTGTGTAACTGTCTGTGGCACTGCGGTTTTCTGTAAATGGTAGTAAACTCCTCTGAGGTAGACTTCCGTTAGGGTTAGGAGATGGCACACAAAGAATGAAGATATCTACATGTACTTGTACACACGTAGATTTGACTCCTCCGGCCCGTCTCCCACCAACCACTTGGTATTGATTTTCTGGTCTCCAGACAGAAGTAAGGATATGCAGAGAATGCATACTAAATACGTCGTAAACTTCCAGGCAAAGTTGCCTTGTCTGAGTAAACCAGGGATCCATTTTTTAAAGCAACTAGTTACAAGTTCACCCGGATCTAATTAACTGAAATTGACTGAGAGAGAGGTGTCGTAAAATTACAGTTTATTGCAGGCTGTCGCTGTTTCTCGCCCGGGCAATGACAGCTCCAGTTATACTTTGGGTCAAATGACAAAGAAAACCCAACGTTTTCTAATAATATTTGAAGGAAAATGATCATTATTGATATTAGCGAATTCAAAAAATCAAGCGTTTCCTTCCAATGTCAGTTAATACACTTCTTTATTAATTCGGCCTATCGAAAAAGTTTGTCAAGCAGCAGTCTTGTGCGTTCGTCCATACATTGTAAGATTGTAATTGTTATTTCGTAAAAGGAGCCACAGTAGTTAAGTTAAATTCAAAGTGTACTGTGACATCAAGGTTCCTTCTTGGTCGGTGTTTTATTTACATCTGCATAAGGTCTATATTTGCGTAATGCATATGAACCCTGATTGCACTAATGGCCGTCATACACCATCAAGCCTATCGTCAAATCGGCATGACGCTGCAGGCTTGATCAAATCTGCAGTTCGTCCATATACACCACAAACGATCAGTTTGATTGTCAAATCCGCATGACGGCGTTCAGTTGAAGCCATGGCGTCAGACGTCAAATCGGCATGATCCACCAATACACGGTCAAATCGGCTTGATCAAATCGGCATGATCCACCAATACACGGTCAAATCGGCTTGATCAAATCGGCATGATCCACCAATACACGGTCAAATCGGCTTGATCAAATCGGCATGATCCACCAATACACGGTCAAATCGGCTTGGTCAAATCAGCATGATCAAGCCTAATCGAAATTCGATTTTGCCGTCAAATCTAACTGTCAAGCCAAATCCACTCAACACACGGTCAAATCTAACTGATCAAATCGTTCGTCAAATCAATCGTCATGCCGATTTGACGATAGGCTTGATGGTGTATGCCGGCCATAAAAGCATATGTGTATTAAGAAACTGTATGAGCCGTGCTCCCAAGACTCTCTACATAGGCCATTTCTCACAAGCGATGGCACAGGCACAGATGCGTCGACGTTTAGCCATCTATTTGATACTCCGTATTGCGTGACCTGACCTGGTCCATCGCCACAGCATGTATGTAAATTTGGAAGTTTACTCATGATGTTGTCCATCAGCGTTAGAACGACCCAATAGTTTTGTTTACATTTATAGACGTATCGTTGTATGTACTAACGTCCCTGTAAACTTAATACGCAAAATACGCGCACTCCTTCTTTACAAGAGCTCTGAGACAATAACTAATAAATTGTCCTTTATATAAGTCAGGGAAAGCTCATAAACTCTGCCGTCTGTCTGTTTACATTTGCCCTTCGGTCCTCTAATAACATACCTAAGCAATCAACGACTACGGAACTAATAATTATAATTAAAATGGAATATTGTGCACAATTTGTAAATAGAAAGTGTGTTTTGCTCTCGACGTAGAGAGGACGAAATAGAGGTGTGCACAGTACAAGTTTGAAGCATTTGTCTGTCTGTGGCATACTAGCGTTTAAACGGATGGACGTGTTGTGCCAGATTATAAGTACGATAAAGATATCTTTACGCCTGATCCATACGTTTGCCAAACTTCCACAAGCCGTCACATGTGGAGAGCTTGGCCTTGTTGTGCGTAGGCTCGGTTGTACATTTACGTTTGTAGACGAGTGGAGTTTGCGGCGAAAGGCAAACCTCTGGATCAGGCATTAGATATTAGCAGATAGAGAACTATGAGAATCCCGAAAACATGTTGCGAAGCCGCGCTCTGGACAGCTAGTATAAAATAGATTATTACGCTCATAGATAAATAGGTATGCAAGTTATTCAGGTGTATTTAGGCGGGATGGGGGCGACTCTGTTCCAATCAATAGTCTCTGATAAGAACCACGTCTTGCGTAAGAATGAATGTGAAACGAATTGGGTCACCGTGGCGGTACTTACATGTGAAAATATTTTTTCGACTGATACGTTAAAATTGCAAAGATTTGTGCTAAATAAATACAATAACACACGACTGACAATAAGGAAAAACAACCGTGGCAAAGAAGAAAAGTTGCTCCCAAAATTATGTCTTCCGGTACAAGGGAAACTCCTTTAGCAGGAAAGAGCAACAAAATAATACCAATGACGAATTATAATGGTGATGCGTTCGTGGTTCTGCTTCTGAAACAGGAGGTCCCGGGTTCGAATCCTGAAGAATCGAAGACAAACATGTGATGTCACTGTTTCTGGTTCCCGCCACAAAGGGTTTCTATCTAAGTGTGAAGCCAGAAGCAAAATGTTTATGTCAAACATACAGCATACGTTCAGCATTACATCCATGAAACACTATTAGTAGCCGAATGTAGAGAAATTAAGTGGCGCTTATTTCTTGCGCTGTCAGTTCTCATGTGAGAAACTTACAGCCTGAGTTTAAGTTTTAAGTATCAAAATTAGAGTTTTTCTTGCTTTCAGGTTTAGCATTTTAGTATTTCCATTGAAATGAAATGGTGAAAGTTAGCTGGTGCTGTGTGTCAGTGAAAACAGAAATCCTTTCCTACCTAGCATGTGTGTGTTAATACTGTTATGTAGTACCTAACCTATATCATCACAAACACATACACAGTGTTTAACTATGTATGTAGTGAAAGTGTGTGTTTAATATACTACTCTAATGCTGAAGTGAAGTGACAAAGTGGGTTTGAGTGTAGGTACTTACTTTTAATTTCTTCGGTGTCATCTGATAAGACTGATGCTTTGTCATCAATTTTCTGCAACAAAGTAATGTTGTTTACTTTTCTTTTTGTACATTTACAAGAAGATTTGCGCAAATTATGACTTATTTGATAAATACCTATGAAAGAGCTGAAAGTTTTCATATGAGTTTTTATCTATTTTTTATTTTCACCTGCCTACTTCTGGATTCCATTAACGTTGTGCTTAAATAAAACAACTTATCTAACCATTTATGTACACAACAAATCATTCAGTAGGTAATTTAGTAGGTACAGGTTTAGTACAGTATAATATAAGCCTACATAGTTCTACATAACTACACAGTGACCTATGTAACATTCCTGCCGTATTATTATAATTATACCACAATTACCTAATTACATTCAATTTCCATAATAACCTATTACATACCATTTTCCATGATCGCTAGTTCCTTTATCTATTTTAAAGGATTCTCTGTACATAGCTTTAGGATGTGTGGATTTATTACCAAGAGTTATCATCATCATCAGATCCTATTATCATTAGTCAGCAAGGGATATACAGCTTTCAGCACACAATCTCATTGCTACATACCATATACCGGACTAAAGGTCAATGATTAAATAAGCATTAATATGATTAAAATTGCCTCTGCTACCCCGTATTAGAAAATGCATGATGCTGTGTTATCATATCATTGAAGTAGTAATTTCAGGAGCTTAAATTATTTCATATTTACTTTGAGTTAGGTATTATTTTATTTATACTAATATATCTATGACATAGGCCCAAGGACTTTCCCAACCAACCAGGGTAGTAGAGGCATCCAGCCTAGTGATTGGGATGCCGATTGCTGAGTTTTGAGTTTGATGGAAAAAACTTGTCTGAGGAACACTTGTCTTTGTATGGTAAAATAACATTGTCACTGCTTTACCAATGTGAGGTGGCAGATGTATATTTGTACATCCCACACGCACCCATTTTGTCAGGAGATGTGTTATAATTTTGTGTAGAGATAGGGCTACCCATTTTATGTCCATATCCCTAGGTATAGGTGTCCAAAGTGTAGGGCACAGATTACAATTAGGTATATACGGATAGTGTGGGGGCTTCTGCCCCCTTATCGACACTCTGACTGTTGCAGTGCAGGTACGTTTATATCATAAATTGGTAAACCAGCTGTGCGAAATACTATGGTATCCTATTTATAGTTTTACGATTACTTATGCAAATAAAAGTTTGTTTGTAAACTTGTTTCGCTATCTTAGTTTTCATTTACACCGCTGTTATGCGGTTAGGAAACGCGTACATATTGATAATAAACATAGTACTAGGTAATACTAACCAGAGTTTCTTGGTCACCGAGCTCTCGATAGTAAGACTCGCTACTACGTCGGCTTTCTATACACATTGCCCGCCGCAGCAGGCGCGACATATACGCACAGAATCCACATTGCTGCACATTCAGACCTCGACCAGGACTGGATAATCTAGACATTGTCACAAGCTGTGTAATCCACTCAAATTCCTACACCCGCCACCAACACTGTTCGTTCGTTCACCCTAGCCACTTACGAGCGCAAATTCTAGCGTTTCTCCTCACATTTTCGAAATGTTATCACTAATTGTACACATCAAACTGGAAGGAGTAATTGCTAATTCATTTCATTGTTTCGTTCGATTCACAAATGTGGTTTCTAATAAAGTTGTTTCACTAGTCCACCCCTAAACACGACAAGCCCGTGCCAAACAATGTTGGAAACTAAACGCTAAACGAACGGAGGCGAAGCGAGCGAACGAGCGAGTCGAGTAGATTTGCTTGCGTGATTGGCGAACTTTGCTTTGCTTCAAACAAATCGCGGGGCGCTCGCTCTAGCCCGCGAGCTCACGAGCTGACTCGAATCGAACGAGCGACACCGAGGGTCAAGAAAGCGAGCGCTGCGCTGCGCTAGGCGAATCGACTCGGCTAAAGCTATCTGTGGTGGGTGGCTATCTATAGAGATCTATAGCCGCTATAGTAGCCTACAGTTAGGTACAGTTGAGTCTCAGAGTTGAGTTGAGTTGTCTGTCAATGGTTGTCAAGCGAAGCGAAGCGAGAACGAGCTCCGACTAATGATGGGTCGCGGAATAATTCCGTCGGAAACATTCCGCGGAATCTTTCCAAAATGGGTTAATTCCCGGGAAAAAACCCAAAATGGGAATTTATGCGGGTAAAAACGATTGGCTTCGTTAGAATTTCAAAAAAAATACCGTTATAACGTTATGTCTACTTCTAATCAATATTCGATCAACGTTACATTTGGAAATTTCAGCTGGAAGCAGACAAACTCGCGTTCTTGAGAGTTTTTCGTTTTTGGGGCTTTTAATTATTGAGATTTCGAAGCTTTTGGTAAAAGAAAAACATTTTTTCTCACCGTTATTGGTAGACCAACTGTCTATCCTCCTCTCAGACTCAGATGCAAAATCACCGAGCTACCTGTGTTTACCTGTGTTTAAGTATTGCTGTTTAAGTACCGGCACGGAACTCTAGCGCTGACCTTGACAGCGCAAGCGAGATATATGCATCTCTTTAGTGGTGATAGAGAGAGCGAGAGCGTTCCCCCACTACGTCCAACAGCGCTAAAGTTATTTGCCGGGCGTTATAGCAATAATATTAATTCACCTGCGCCAATCTTCCTAGTTCAGAACCCGGACGGTTCCTACTTATTTTTATCGATGATGATGTCGTTAGGATGGCAACACTGAAGAATACGGTACTCGCACTATCATTTCATTCGTCGCTTGTCTCTTGTGTCATGCGCTCGGGTGTTCTATTGTGTTGACTATTTAACGACTTTATTTTTGACTCGGACTTCGATAATGGCTGTGTGATTTGGCTGCTGTTTTGCAACAGCAAAACAACTGCCTTAAGCCCATACATTTGGCCGCATATATGTTGGACCCTAAGACCCAAGGTGTTGAACTGCAGGAAGACGAAGAAGTTGCAGCCATGGAATTTATCCATGGCATTGGATGCCAGTTAAATATTGAAGTGATGGCAGACTTGGCAAATTATAGAGCCAGAGAAGGCTTTTGGGGAAAATCCTTCGTGTGGAGTAATTTAGAAAACATTGACGCAGTAGTCTGGTGGAAAGGGATTTGTAAAGCGAGACCACTGAGCAAAGTTGCTGTGCGAATATTAACAGCGCCCTGTACATCGGCAGCTACTGAACGGTCTTTCAGTAAACATGGGCACATCCACAGTTTAAAGCGAAACCGATTGACAACTGAGAGAGCCGCAAAAATAGCATACATATCGTATAATTGGAATTTGCTGAACAAAAAACAAATACCTGAAGAAGAAGAGGAACCAATGTCCAGTCCCCTCCCAAGAAGTGAAATGACAAGTCCTACTATAGATTATGATCTGTAGCCGTCAACATCGCAAGGACAAAGCCACGATGTGGAATTTTTCGATATAGGTGCAGGAAGTTTTGACACAGATAGTGATAGTGACTAAAACATTCATTAAGTTTTAATTATGTATAATAAATGTATGGTGATTGAATTGTTGTAGTATTTTTTGCCTAGATGTGATTCCTTCATAAAGTTTAACCTGCGTAGTTTAAACGTTTTTACCCTCGAAAACCAATCAATACAGCATTCCCTTGGCCGCCTTCCGGCTCCAGCATCAGATCAGCTCTATGTTACAAAAAATACTCTTGGACCATAGTATTTCTTAAGACGAGTCAAACGAGCTCAATCTCGGTGAAGTTGCGTCGTTTTATGACAAAGTTCCTATGACCACCTTCCATCTCCATCACCAGATCAGCCCCAAGTTAGAAAAATATTGCATTGTCATCCAACTTACATGTGCAACTTATATATTGCACTTGCGTATGCAAAATTTTAGCTCAATCAGACAACGGAAAATGGGTCAAATGCAAGACCAGCTTAGCTAAACGTTTTTACCTACGAAAAATCCCATTTTGGAATTATTCCCGGGTAAGAATCCCATCACAACTAATGACATCATCATCGATAAAAATAAGTAAGAACCGTCAAACGGGGTATCTTACTTGTAAAAAGTAAACCTATCTTGGGAGATTGGCGCAGGTAAATTATCATTTTTTCTATAGCAACAATTAAACACAGGTAGCCCGGTGACCTTGCATCTGAGTGGAGGCTAGACAATTGGTCTACCAATAACGGTGAGAAAAAATTGATTATCTTTTACCAAATCTCAAAAATTTCAAGCTCTAAAACAAAAAACTCTCAAGAACGCGAATTTGTCTGCTTCCATCTGAAATTTTCAAATGTGACATTGACTGAATATTGATTGGAAGTTGACATAACGTTATAACGGTACTTTTTTGCAATTATAACGAAGAAAATCGTTTTTACCCGCATAAATTCCCATTTCGTATTGTTTCCCGGAATAATTCCGCGTTTTTTCCCAAAATGGAATTATTCCCGGGTAGAATCCCATCACAAGCTCCGACCTCTTCTTGCGCGTGCGCGACGCGAGCGAGCGACGCGATGCGCGTGGGAGAGCGAGAGGAAGGAACTCAGGAAGGAAATTCAACCATCGACAGTAGAGAAGCGTATTGTACGGACAGCGATTGCAGTACCTACCTACTACATACCGGCATATTTCAGGATCCACGAAAAATTCAAAAGTTAGGGTCTTTTTCATCTCAGTTTTTCAGTTTTCAAATCGTGGTCGTGAAAATTGGGAATTTGTATTGTTGACTGACTTGTTGTCTGTCTCACATTCACAACTACTTTCAAGTCACAACTTGTGTGTTGTTTTGGTGTATGGTGTTTACGATAAATGCCGGTTTTTATTGAAGTTTGTACACCTCTATTCTTATTGATTTTTGACCGAAATCTATCTTGTCTTTTCTCATTGTCATTCATTCATTTTAATGTCACCAAACCAAACAGCAACAAGAATGTTGTGTTTTGAAATGTAAATTGTGTACTCAAAAATTGTACTCAAAATTGTGCTTTTCGCTGGTGTAGTAAAGATGTATGCTAAAATGTTACGTGCAGGGATGCACTGGTGTGTCATAATGATTACCGTTCTGCTTAACCCATTCCCTGTGATCGCCGACGTTCCCAAGGACGACCAAAATGGATCTAGTAAGTTATCGGCTTTTTTGTTAGAAAACCACTGGCTCAACATGGGTATAACTGTGCCCCTGCCCCCTGTATGGGAAAAGGGGTGACGCCAAGCTATGTTGTAAGGTACCTGTTGTTTTCAGCTGACGACTTCAAGTGCGCCCTCCCAGATGTGACCAGCGTCGACACAGAACTGGACCTCACTAGGTTCAAGAATGACTTCACTAAGATTTCCGAAGTGAAATTCCCGAGTTTGATTGGACCACTTAACGAAGAGCTTATTTGCAAAATCAAATGCATAGATGGAAACTGGGTTGGCCCGCTTTGCTCAACCTCTGAAGGTGAGAGAAGATGTTATTTATTGTAAACTCTGAACTTGATTTTTTCAATATTAGGTATTTGACTATTTATTTAATTACCTTTTATATCCATCCACCCAACCTTAGAAGAAATTACTTGTTTAGGAAAGAAAGAAAGAAATTACTTGTAAGGTAGGCTTGCCTTTGTTCTTTTTTATTAGGGTTCCGTACCCGAAGGGTGCCAAACGGGACCCTATTACTGAGACTTCGCTGTCTGTCTGTCCGTCTGTCTGTCACCAGGCTGTATGTGATGAGCCGTGGTAGCTAGACAGTTGAAATTTTCACAGATGATGTATTTCTGTTGCCACTATAACATACTCATATATAACAACAACAAATACTATAACAACAAATACTAAAAATCAAAAGAAATTTAATATTAAGGGGGACTCCCATACAACAAACGTGACTTTTTTGGCTCATTTTTGCTCGATATTGATAATAGTAGCAGGTAGACGCTTAAAATGTTCACAATATATTGAGTATATTACTTACTTAAAAAATAAATAATTTAATTAATATTTAGTGGGGCTCCCATACATTTTTTTTTGTGGTTTTTTATAGATAATGGTATGGAACCCTTCGTGCGCGAGTCCGACTCGCACTTGGCCGGTTATTATTTTTAGTTATCTGTTTCAAGTTGTACACAAAAGAAATTCCAATTCACATGAAAAATTGATAGCAATTAATTTAATTTTCTCATGCAGATGGGCGATTCCAACCGATTCTCCGTGAATGCCACTACAGGCAGAACAACACACTTCTCTCCATTACATTCAAGAACTCGTCAATTATTGTACGTACGCCAGAAAGAATACTGCAAACGCTGACTTAAAATTTACAGGTCTTGTCTGGTAGCCACAGATTGCATTTTTAAATACAAAATTGTTTTAGTTTAGTTTGTATCGCCTCCCAAATCACAGGCATTGACCAAACCTAGTTTTATAATATCTGTGACCAAACTAATAAATCACACAGTAATCTGCTAATTTGTCTCTTCGGTCGCCATTGCCTACGTATTGCCAAGCTGTACATTTATTTAATATTTCCATTGCCACAGAAGCCGACGCAATTCCCTCATGGGTCCGAGATTTCCGCGCGATGCCGTTTCTTCGGCCTGTACAAACTGAAGGGCGAGAGCTCGCTGCGGTGCGAGAATGGAGAGTGGACACCCAAACTGCCAGAGTGTGTGCCCACCACTCTAATCACCAACTTTAAGGGTGGGTTTGATTGGACCAAGCAAGCCGTGGTTGGTGCAGGTTCGAAACCCAGTGCCGATGCTGACCATGAGCTCTATTTTTGAATCGCACTTTTGCAAACGCTTTTCTACTGGTTTTCCTTTGCCAATCGAAATTCCGTATTTTTCACTCATTCACCCTGCAACAATTGGTCAGACCACCACTCGTTGCGCAAGTCCAATAATAGAATAGACGTCAAATACGTCGCGCGCCGTAGTTTATGTCCGGGGAAGTCCCTTGACACTTTTGGCTGGCATACCCCCGGTTTCCTGGTCGCTGATTAAGTTCACAGGTTGGTTAAATCAGTCTCTAATTATTTAATTAAAATAGCGAGAGTTGTGATTGCTCGAAACTGATTTAACCAACCTGTTAACTTAATTAGCGCCCAGGAAACCGGGGGGGGCAAATCAGCCAAAAACTGCATTGATTTAAATCGAGAGATTAAAAAAACACTTGTTTTTAATCACGATTCAAGTAACATCTATCCCCAGGCGACGCGCCCCCCACCATCCTCTACACCCTGATCTCGGGCTCCGGGTCTGTGGAGCCGTCGGGCGAGCTGCACGTGTTCCCCGACAGCATGGTGCGGCTCGACTGCGTATGCGCACGTTCCGCCGCGCCGCCCGAGTGGACCTGGACGCAGGCGCTCGGCCAGCACCAAGCCGGTGATTGTTTCTGTTTTCCACTGTGTTTGTTTGCTTGAAAATGTATATTAAATATTTTATAGACAATTTTATGCAATGACACACCACACACACACACACACACCCTCACACACACCCTCAAACAGAGGCATGCCATGCAGCATGTTATACTCTGGCCGCTGAGAGATTGGGATCTTGACAAATGTCTATGTCCCTATCGGTCCCGCGCTACTTTTCACTCTATCTCACTCCCACGAAGGTAGTTATTAAATTGTATAACGCAAAATGATAAATTACTTTGTTGGGGACATCATTCTCAGCAACTTTCATCATAAAACAACTTTATTTTTCACTACTCCATACAAATCAGCTGACCCGCTCAGAATGTACTGGGAAGTGAAAAATAAAATTGTGATTAGAGCAACTTTATTTTTCACTTTCCAGTATATTTTGGCCTGAGCGAGTCTGATCAAATCGGTTTCATAATGAAAGTTGCTCAGAATGATCTCCCTTACAAAGTAGTTTCTCATTTTGCGTTAATACATTTACACCTTATATAAAAGATTTCTGATTCGCAGCATGGTCGACGGACGCCGCCGAGAAGAACACCCACTTCCGTCTCACCCTGAGCAAGATGTCCGCTCGTCACAGCGACCAGTACACTTGCACCGCCGGCGGACACACCAACACCGTCACCATCCGAGTCGTCAGTGAGTGCTACTACTTCTTCCACTTCCGTCTCACACTGAGCAAGATGTCCGCTCGTCACAGCGACCAGTACACTTGCACCGCCGGCGGACACACCAACACCGTCACCATCCGAGTCGTCAGTGAGTGCTACTACTTCTTCCACTTCCGTCTCACACTGAGCAAGATGTCCGCTCGTCACAGCGACCAGTACACTTGCACCGCCGGCGGACACACCAACACCGTCACCATCCGAGTCGTCAGTGAGTGCTACTACTTCTTCCACTTCCGTCTCACACTGAGCAAGATGTCCGCTCGTCACAGCGACCAGTACACTTGCACCGCCGGCGGACACACCAACACCGTCACCATCCGAGTCGTCAGTGAGTGCTACTACTTCTTCTTCCACTTCCGTCTCACACTGAGCAAGATGTCCGCTCGTCACAGCGACCAGTACACTTGCACCGCCGGCGGACACACCAACACCGTCACCATCCGAGTCGTCAGTGAGTGCTACTACTTCTTCTTCCACTTCCGTCTCACACTGAGCAAGATGTCCGCTCGTCACAGCGACCAGTACACTTGCACCGCCGGCGGACACACCAACACCGTCACCATCCGAGTCGTCAGTGAGTGCTACTACTTCTTCTTCCACTTCCGTCTCACACTGAGCAAGATGTCCGCTCGTCACAGCGACCAGTACACTTGCACCGCCGGCGGACACACCAACACCGTCACCATCCGAGTCGTCAGTGAGTGCTACTACTTCTTCTTCCACTTCCGTCTCACACTGAGCAAGATGTCCGCTCGTCACAGCGACCAGTACACTTGCACCGCCGGCGGACACACCAACACCGTCACCATCCGAGTCGTCAGTGAGTGCTACTACTTCTTCTTCCACTTCCGTCTCACACTGAGCAAGATGTCCGCTCGTCACAGCGACCAGTACACTTGCACCGCCGGCGGACACACCAACACCGTCACCATCCGAGTCGTCAGTGAGTGCTACTACTTCTTCTTCCACTTCCGTCTCACACTGAGCAAGATGTCCGCTCGTCACAGCGACCAGTACACTTGCACCGCCGGCGGACACACCAACACCGTCACCATCCGAGTCGTCAGTGAGTGCTACTACTTCTTCTTCCACTTCCGTCTCACACTGAGCAAGATGTCCGCTCGTCACAGCGACCAGTACACTTGCACCGCCGGCGGACACACCAACACCGTCACCATCCGAGTCGTCAGTGAGTGCTACTACTTCTTCCACTTCCGTCTCACACTGAGCAAGATGTCCGCTCGTCACAGCGACCAGTACACTTGCACCGCCGGCGGACGCACAAAGACCGTCACCATCCGAGTCGTCAGTGAGTGCTACTACTTTCACGCAAACCACCCCGGTTATAATGGTCGGAAATCAACTTTGCCAGCGTTTGACGGAGCGGGGGTAAATTTGAAGCGTAGATGCGCAAACTTTCCCCCACTCCGACAAACGATGGCCATATAGTTTTCCGATCATAGCTACCACGCTATGTTTGCAATACATATAGAAGCACGGGTAGTCCTAAGCTTTTGCTCTCAGAAAGAGGCCTTTTAAAAAAGAAAAAGATAGTACCAAACGACTTGATAGGTAGCGCAGCCTGCGCAAGCGGCGTCAAAAAATTACCCAGATTAGAAGCGAAATAAATGATCTGAGCTCAGAACCTAGGTAAGTCCGCTCAGAAGAGGCCGTGTTTGTCTTTGGCACCGAGCAAGAAACAAATTAATCTCGGTAATTTTTGACACCGCTTGCGCAGGCTGCGCCACATATCAAGTCGTTTGTTTTAACCGACTTCCCAAAGGAGTTAGTTTACAATTCGTCCGGATGTTTTTATTTTTATGCAGTATGTGCCCCGATAGCGCCTAGACGGATGGACCGATTTAAATTTATTTTTTTTGTTTGAAAGGGTTTACCTTCACATTGACACCAGGTCAGGATCTGATGATGGGATCCTGGAGAAATCGAGGGAACTCTTCAAATATTATAGGCAGACCTATAGTGATATTTGTGTTTTTAGTAATAACTCGTGCATCTACTCACGGTAAGCATAATATTGTGATGCGGAACTGCTGATGAAGATTACATATGGCCACCGGAACTGCTCAATTCTAGGTACAAATACAATGCGTGACTGACGGGCAGGCAACGCATAGCCTAAACCGGTGGACCTAGAGCCATGAAACTTTATAAAGAGGTTCTTTAGTAGCGTGGGGTAGCACTGAGGTGGGATTTGACAAAATGTGGACCGCAAGGGGGAGGAGGGGGAGATAAGGGGTTACAGTTTGTATTAAACTCAATCTAATCAAATAGGGTTTGTGGAAGTCCGTTTTTTCTAAAGTTTACTTTTTGTTTTAATTATTACTTTTTAGTGGTCTTTGAAAAGTTCGCATTATCAGATGCGTTCCAACCGTTCCCCAGACATCAGCTGCCCGTCCCTGGGCGAGACTGCGCCGCGTCTGCTCGCGTTCAGCGAGGGCTCCCGAGTCGGGCACTCGGTACACTACAGCTGCTCACCCGGACACCACCTAGAGGGCGCTGCTGTCATTAGCTGCATGGGCGACGGTGAGCCAACTATTAGTTAGACTATTAGCAAAGATACTATAATATTATACTAATACAGATAGACCACCTAGAACATAATATGACACCGGCGTAAACTGAGATGCTACGGAAGCTTCTTTAATTTGAGGCTATTATCGCTTTTGAATTTCGAAAGCTAAACTAGTATATTCTGATTAGTTTGTATGTACCGGTTGGGCCATTATATCTCCAGATTCCCATTACCCACAATAATGCGCTTCAGTCCATAACATGTAAATGTCTCAGGCTGTATATTAAGCCATTATTCATATCTGTACGCCGTGGGTAATTTTTCCATAGTAATGTTCCCAATGTCCTTTAACGCTCTAATCTGTAACCGACCCCCCGCAGGCCACTGGTCAGCCCCCGTCCCCTCGTGCGTGGCCACGGTCTGCCCCCCCCTCCGCGCGACTAGCCCGCACCTCTCCGTGGTGGAGTACAACTCGTCGCACGGCGGGCGCGTCCAGTTCCAGTGCGCTTGGGGGTATCGGCTGGTGGGCGCTCCCGGGTTGGAGTGCGAACTGGACGGCGCTTGGAGCGGGGACCCGCCGTTGTGTGTGCGTGAGTGAGACTTATACTGATGATGCCCAATCTCACCAACAGGGGACACTTAGCTCTTTTTCTTAGCCGTATCACAGATGGGTCAATCAACTATTTTACCCACAATTTGCTGTCAACGCACGCACTCCCTCTGAAAGTTCTTCGAGGACTAGCAGCTCAACGACGCTATCAAAGGACACCACCGCGCCTCCGAGCAAAAGCAAACACAAACGAAGCTTCTTGTGGCAAATAGCGCTCTCTATGTGTTTCCGGGTGAAATTTACAAGGGTAACTCAGCATACACATTTCTGTGAGGGACACAGTCTAGATAAAAAAATGAGGAAATTATTAGGGTTATTTATATTTTCTCATGCACGTGATAAACTATAATATACTAGATTGTTGTATAATAAGAAGTAACCGAAAGCAAAAGGTCTACGTTCATTTAAACTTAAAGTTTACACGGTGAATGTGGTCTATAACAATATTTTGTATGGAGCGCATTTTTCGTGTACTGAGTTACCATAAAATTTCATGGAAATTAAAGATCTTCGAGAACGTAATCAAGATCCCCGTAGTGCCGGCTAGCTTAGATACTATTCTTATATTCGTCAAACGTGTAAATTTAACCATTTAGCGTATTTTAATAATAAATGGTCGGGGACAGCAAATTGTGGGTAAAATAGTTGATTGACCCAGAGACTATATAGTAGATTGTACAACAAGGGCATAAAACGCACCTTTAAGGACGATCCGGCAACGCTAGGCTATGTTCCTTACTGAAATATGACGTGACTACACCTTCCTGTTACTGTAGATATGTCGCAGACGTTTTAAGTCAGGCACTTTAATTAACCGACTTCCCAAAGGAGGAGGTTTACAATTCGTCTGGATGTTTTTTTTTATGTATGTGCCCCGATAGCGCCTAGACGGATGGACCGATTTGGATATATATATTTGGGTTTACCTTCCCATTGGTACCATTGACACCAGGTCAGGATCTGATGATGGGATCCTGGAGAAATCGAGGGAACACTTCAAATATTATAGGCAGACCTATAGTGATTTTTGTGTTTTTCATAATAACTCGTGCAAATGCACATGATAAGCATAATATTTTGGTGTGGAACTGATGATGAAGACCACACATGGCCACCAGAACTGCTCAATACTAGTTACAAATACAATGCGTGGCTGACGGGCAGGCAACGCATAGCCTAAACTAAAAACTAAACTTTGTACAGAGGTTCCTTAGTAGCGTGGGGTAACTGGGGTAGCACTGAGATGGGATTTGACAAAATTAAGTCCCCAAGGGGAGGGGATAAGGGGTTACAGTTTGTATTAAACTCAATCTAATTAAATAGGGTTTGTGGAAGTCGGTTTTTTCTAAAGTTTACTTTTTGTTTCCATTATTATCCAAAAACTCTATCTAATCTTTTTGATTGAACTAAAGCGTTGTTGCTCTATCCAAAAGCAGGCCTTGTTATTTGAATCAGGTTTCGCAAGATGGCGTCAACGCAACGGCATTTAATTCAGCGTCAACTTAGCTAAAATGTGAAACGTGCACGCGCTTGACATATCTCTGCCCCTCCTCACCTTCTGCGATAAAACATCCCCCGCACTCGTTTCGTAACAAACGTTTCGTGTGGAAACTTCGACTGATTTGATCATGACATTTTTTTTTTCTATCCATTTTGTTTTCCATCTGCAAGCAGCTCTTTGTGGCCTTTATCAGATTGCATGTCTTGCGTGGCGTGTGGAGGCCCCATCCATTGATGCAGCCTCGTTCAGGGCTTTACGACGATAGATGTGTGAGCCTCAGCGTGTTAGGTCGTTTCAACCGCACCACCTCTCCCTTCGTGTTGACCTTGACATGACACTGTGTTGATCTTGACATGACACTGTGTTGATCTTGACATGACACTGTGTTGATCTTGACATGACACTGTGTTGATCTTCCCCAGCGATATACTGTCCCAAGCCGCTGGTCCCGAAACACGGCAGCCTGGTCACGGAGTCCGCTTCGAAGGAAGGCAAGTTCCCGGTGGGCGATCTCATGAGCTACACGTGCCAAGAGGGATTCCAGGTAGACTATGATGATCATGTTTGTGATGTAGCTGTTTCTGGTTCCCACGACACAGGGTGTCCTAGTGTGGGGCCAGAAGCAATGTATGTGCCTGTACGTAAATGTTTAAATGTAAAAGAAAATGTTATGTTATTATGTAATGACTAATGATACTACTTACTTACTTACTTACTCATACCACAGATACTATAGTATTATACTAATACAGATAGACCACCTAGAACAAAATATGACATCGGCGTAAACTGTGATGCTACGGAAGCTTTAGTTCGAGGCCATTATCGCTTGGTGCAGCACCATCGAAAAATAGAAAATACCACGAGATGGCGCTTGCGAATGCACTTAACACCAAAAATATCATAAACATAAACCAAATATATATGTATATATATATGTATATTTTATACTTAAATTAAAAAAATATGTAAGCCTATGGGCTATAACTAGTTATTGAACTAAGAGCGTCTGCCAACAAACTGTTACGCGGTTTGGCAGAAAATAAATTGTAATAGTCATAAGTTTTCTGATAAAAAAATGTCTTAAAAAAAAGATATATATAGAGTTTATTCTAATATTAGCGCCACCTAGAAGTATGTTAACTGAAACCATGGCGTTTAAAGTACAAATCTTACTCCTCACGCCATCTCTTTTTTACGAAGGGTTACTTATTCTAATTTGTATGGGATGAGTACCCTGTGCTCATACAATACAACAATACAATACAATACAAATTTATTTATTTGACACATTACAATTTGTTACAGAGGTTTTACATTGGATGGTTTCCTAGTAAGAGTTTGAGATGTAATTAATTAATGATTATTCGAGATCTAAACTAAGCAGAGCCTGTACTATAGATCTCAAAAATCCTCAGCGCTTCCATAATCAAACATGACACACTTTGTCGCATTTCTCTTGTAAAAATAATAACAATACAATTAATTGGTTATGTTATAACAAAAAGAAATAGTTATGACTATTAATAGTAAAAAGATGTTTAGTGTTTGTGTATGTATGTGTATCAATGTTTTTGTGGAGTGTAGTGCATGTGTGTTAATGTGTGGGGTGTGTGAGTGTTGTGCTTGTGTAGTGTGAACAATTTAAGTAATATGATAAGAATAGGTAGTCCTTCCCTAATTACGTAGTGCTTCTGAGTAGATTTTCTGTTGTGTCATAATCAAGTGACAGGAGCCAGTTGGTCAGTTTCATTTTGCATTCATAATAATCAAGAGTGTATAGGTTAGTTATGTGCATACTAGTTTTGTTGTATAGAGCTCCGCTTAGGTAGCATGGGAATCTAAAGGCAAAGAATGTGTTGAATTTTGGTATATCATATATTCTATCTTTCCTCCGTAAGTTCTGGTATCTGTGTAAGTCGAAAGGTGAGGAGACGTGCTTGTTCAGAACAATTTGTTTAATAAACAGTTGTCTCACCGTAAGAACTTTGCAGTCACGGTAAATGCTAGATGTCGGGTAGCGAAAAGGTTGATTTGTAGCAACCTTTAGAACAGCTCTTTGTGCTCTTTCCAATTGGAGTAGGTGGGTCTTTGCAGCTCCTCCCCAGCATGTGATACAATATTGCAGAATCGACTGGCATAGAGAAAAGTATATTATTCTCAATAGTCCACCATCAGCGATATGTCGAATATTTTTAAAAATGTATATTAGTTTTCGTACGCGTTGTGTTACTGACTGTATGTGTTTTTTAAAAGTTAGACCGCAATCTATTTCTATCCCTAAATATTTAATCTCGTTGACAAGCTCAAGGCGGTTGCAGCCACAGAGTGGGGGAATACCGTCGGATAAGCAAGATGAAGTGTGAGAGATGATCGGTTTCCTTTGTAACGGCTCAGTTGTTTTTTGGATTGAGAAGCACATATACTTGGTCTTTTCCGTATTGAGAGAAAGTAAGTTCTTTCTTAGCCAATTTGCAACTGTGTTGAATCCATATTGTGCAGACTGAAGAACCTCTTCCCAACTCTGTCCCTGAAATATCAGAGCTGTATCGTCAGCAAAAGCAACGATTTTACCATTTGTAAGGTTCTTAAGACAAAGGTCATTAATATAAACCAGGAACAAAGTTGGGCCCAATATGCTACCTTGAGGCACTCCAAAGAGCACGTTTAGGGGGCCACTGTGAAACTCTCCAATCTTAACTGTTTGTTGCCGGTCCGTTAGGTAGTCTCTCAGCAGTTGAAGTTGGACTCCTCGTACTCCGACGTGTTCTAGCTTATTCAGGAGTATCGGGACCGATACCGTGTCAAATGCCTTGGCCAGGTCTAAGAATATTGCCAAGCTTTTCTTTTTTGAATCTAAACCTCGCACGATATACTCTGTGAGTTCTTCCACGGCATCGGTCGTCGATCTACCACGACGGAAGCCGAATTGATTTTTGGAAATAATGTTCTTGTTTTCAAGGTAGCTTACCAGCCTGTTGTTTATAATTTTTTCTAAAATCTTTGAAAGTGTCGGCAGTATTGAGATAGGACGATAATTATTAAAAGAATCCTTTTTTCCACCTTTGTGTATGGGCAAGATAATCGATTTTTTAAACAATGTTGGAAATACTCCTGTTTTTAGACTTAGATTGCAGATGTGACATAGTGGTTTGACCAGTGAGTTAATGTTTTGTTTAATAATAGCGCTCGAAATCCCGTCCCAGCCCACAGCACAATCTGTTTTAAGGGTTTTAACTAAAGTCCTAATTTCATCCTCATCAGCATCTAACATTACAAGTGAGTCTTTTCTAGCATAAGAATAAAGACTAGGAGGATGTAGGTTTAGGTTATCATTATTATTGCATTGTATTTTTTCAGCTAGGTTTTTTCCTACATTTGCAAAAAACTCATTTACTTCATTTACTCTTTTGTTAGGAGAAATAGAACCTTTCAGTAAATCTTCTGCTAGTTGTTTTATTGGTTTATAATTGGACAAGTTATTAATAGCTATCCAAGTTTTTTTTAAGTTCGTAGCAGAAGCTTTTTGTAGTTCTTCCCTATCATAGTTTCTTTTGGTCTTTTTTAAAATTGTATTGCAAAAGTTCCTATATCGAACATAAGTCATTTTTAAAATATCGTTGTTAGGTTGTTTTTTACATCTCTGGTGCATCCTGTCCCTATTTCTCATGCATCTAAGTAGCCCAGGTGTAATCCAAGGCTTTATATTGGTTTTACGTCTAGGAAGAGTTTTCTTCTGCGTGTTTGCCTTGATAATGCTAGAAAGAGTCGTAATTAGTAGGTCAGAGGCTTCATTGCAGTCTGTTAGAGATAGGACTTTGCTTAAACCTGCCCTACTAATATCATCAGCAATTCCTATATAGTTAATTTTATCAATTGTTTTCCTATGCGCAATTGCTCTTTTGTTAAGTGATAAGAGACATGAGTCATGATCCGTAAGTGTATGATTTATAACCAATGTTACCGCGTCTAAGTTGGTTTTTATCATTATGTGGTCTAGGCATGCTTCTTCTCTAGTAGGTAGGGTATGAGCAGGCAGTAGGCCATACTCCGCTAACATGTTAAGATAAATGTTAACATAGTTGACATCAAGTGGAGGCCTAATGTTTATGTTAATATCACCCGCGAGTATCACAGTTTTAAATTTTTTTAATGATGAGAGTATGTCAGCAATTGAATTTATAAAGCTTTCCAGCTCTTTTACTGATTTATAGGAGGGAGAGCGATAAATCGATACAATTGCAACTTCGTTGTCAATTTCAGTAACTAAACAGTTACCATTGACAAGGACAGGTTCATAAGTATGTGTCGAGATGTGGTCTTTAATGTAAATTACGACGCCGTCGTTTTGTATCGGATTATTGACAGTATAGTGGCAATTATAGTTCTGTAGAGAAGGTGGATGGGTGTAAGCTTTAAGTCGACATTCGCTCAGAACAATAAATTCTGGGTCTATTTTCATTCTAGCCAATAGGGTGCTAAGACCGTCAAAATTATAAGATATGCTTCGTATATTTTGGGTAAGAATTGTGTATTGTCCGTGATTCTTCGGAAGGAAAGAGACACATTCTTCTGGTGTGCAGCAGGCAGATTTGGACACCGTATATTCATCAATGTCTTTGCAAATATCTATTAGAACGCCTTCTTTTAAGCCGAGCGGAAAAGATACACATGAGTTGTTGACTATAGATGGAAAGAGTTGAATTGTACAGATAATTTAGAGTTTTGACTTTAGCTGGTTTTAGTTGATTATTTGTTTTTGTGTAATTGTATAGTTTCATGTGGATTGAAGGGTGAGTGTATTGTGCAGTGTTTGATGTGTTGTTTAAATAAGAGTATAAAAAAGGGTTTTCTAAATACAAAAAATAATAATTGAGGCTTAGTAAGGAATAAATGATCTCGGTTAGTCATTGCGGTGTGGTTTTGAGCTCGTTGAGATGTGCTTCGGATTTTACCATGATGTACGGAGCTTCGTGATGTTTCCTTACGTAGACCCGTCCGTTCGAAGTCCAGCAATAGTCAAACTTCTCGTCTTTGGCAAAGTTTCGCGTTTGGTAAAATAGCCTTTTGGTATTTTTGGTAAGCTGCTCTGACACATAAATAGGAGTGTCAGATTTTTGAATTCCCATGTGTGTAGCATTCAGTTTTTTTTCTTTTGGTTGATCTTTGTTGAAGGCTTTTGTCGCATTCAGTATGTTCTCTTTTAGCAAAGTATTGGCGACTTCAACCATAAGAGTGCTTGTTTTACTGTCTTTTTTGCTGGGAAGTCTTGCGACATCTCTTATCTCAATTTTAGTTATGTCCACTTTTAATGTTTTTAAAAGTGCCTCTGTGTGGTCATACAAGTTATCTTTGGTCTCCTTATGCAGCTTTGGGACGTTCCGGATTTCCAGAGATGTTTTTATTGAGTGCCATTCAATGTGTTCAATCTTCTCTTCGATCGCCTCGATGTATTTCCTTAACTGAGCTTGTTCTGTCTGAAACTGCGTGATTTTGGTTTCGAAAAGAGTCAGCTGCTCAGTTATAGAGTTCATCGACTTTTCTATGTCTTGATTACTGGTTTGGATTTGCACATTAGAAGATCTGATTTCTTTTACGTGATCTTCTATAATGTCGAGCCTGGAGTTATTTGCCGCCATTAGAGTTGTTATCATCTCCCTGAGTTCGATTTTTAGAGAGGTCATTTCCTCGGCCAATAGTTCACTTCCACTTATAACTCGGTTTTTCGATCTTCTTGTGACATTACTCGATGTATTTGCATCATCAGCATCCGTAGTGTTCAGATCACTTGTAGACTCTCTTGGTTTTGGAGGGCTGTGGAACACACCTTTACTTTTCCCCATGATGGTTAGAATATGCGTCTTAGCAGTGATGCGGGTTAGTGATTGTAACGAGCTTTGCTATATGTCGGTGGCGTAACGCACTACTGTAGCTCGTAGCTGCAAACGCTGTTGTGCTACGCTACGAGTACTACGAGATCGTAGCAGCGGTACATAGTATGTTCGCTTTTTTTGCCGCGCACGTTCACCGCCTTGTTGGTTCAGCCGTTAGACGCACCGGCCGCAACGCAGTCACGCCGAGGACCCGAGTTCGAGCCCAGAAAAAGCCAAAAAGTAGATTCTTCAACTCACAGTCACATGTGTAGTGGGTGGCGCGCCAGTGCTTGGGAGTGGACATGCAGTGTGGTTCTTCGTGACGAGTCTTCAAACTGGTGTTATCCCTTTCTAGGCACGCCCCGTGGGAGGTGTTCTTGCATAAATCACTTGCAAGAGTAACAAGGATTACAAATTGCGGGGTATTAGCCAATCACGATTTTACAATAAAGATTTATGGAAACTAAATTAAAAATTGTGTTTGAGATTAGCGACACGTCTAGTATAGTTGGGCGCGCTGGTCGAATACATACTCCAATGGCTGTTTTCACAGGGTGTAACATTTTAGGTCATTTGAGCAAAGTATTTTACGTCATTTTGAGCAACTTTCTCTATGATACCGATTTGTTCTGATCAAATCGGTATCATAGAGGAGTTTGCTCAAAATGATGTTCCTAACAACCCCTTAAAATATAACTACTACACCTTTCTGGTTACAACCTGTTTATGTGCGTTCCTTTTCCACGACATTACCGTTCCTTTTCGGAGAAGAAAAGAGACCACTAGGCAAATATGTTTTGTCTACTGTTCCTAGAGATCGTCCGGATAATCGTATACTCAGCGACACGCAACGCAGGCAGAAACCAGATTTTATTGTCTATGGAACAACTTTGAAAAACTTCTTCCCCATTTCCGAATTACTGTTCAAGCAATTGGGTGGAAAACTGTCGATTCCTCATGCTAGGCGCATTCGCGATTGTACCTTAGTACCCGGGAACTGTCAAATTGTATGTAGTTTTTTGTAAACAAAGTTTTGAAACCTTCCAACCTGAATGCAGTGCTTTGAAATGTAAAAGTGGGCGATACATTTGGATATACATATATATATTGCACATAAAAGACAAAAAACAGAAAATACAAAGTAGTCATTTACAAAGGCAAGCATAACTCTAAAGAGAGATCTCTTCCAGCAAACCCAGGATGGACAGAGAAATATAAATACAGAACAGGTAGGCCTATGTGCTCCAGTAAGAGAAAAATAAAACATAAATAAATCATAATATTACTTATCTACTGAATATACTTACTACATAAAGAAGTACATGAATATTACATAAAATAAAATAAATAAACCTAACATAAATAAACTAATACATATTAAAATACCTTCTATATTTATGGTAGAGAGATAATGCTCCTTTAACCGATTCTTGAATATAAAGAAAGATGGACTGTCCCTGATGGCGCAGGGAAGCGCGTTCCATAGAGAAATATCCCTCATTCGGAAGCCATTAGCCAAGCTACATTTATTACTATTATACTGCTAGCGAAACATACCGTCGAATTCATTGCATGTTTACGTTTCTATTTGATTACTTTTACTTCTCTTCCAGATCGTAGGCGAAGCATCCATAGTCTGTACCGAGAACGGATTCTGGTCGCACCCCCCTCCCTTCTGCATGACCCCCTCCGAGATCCGCAATACGGACACCATCTATCTTGGCAACACCACCCTCGTCCACGTCGATGAATGAAATTACATGCAGATGTGTGCACCTACGCAAGCGGGGCACATAATCTGTAAGATGCTGCGAACGAGGAGTCTGCCTATTGTGAGAGTTTACGTATCCAAACCCATCTACCTGCGCATTACGAAGATTCAGTGGATCAAAGGCACCATCTACGTGAGGAGGATTCGCAGGCCGTCCATTGTACTGGTTAAGAAGGTCTTGCTTCTGATGCGTTATATGTGGAGGGTTCCGATTTGGATGCTTTTGACCCATGAGGTCATTAGGCGTTGGCTATTCAGGATGGTGTTTGATTGATTTGAAAAAATAAATAACTGCAAGCACTCGAATACGGAATAGAGTTGATCATATTTATTGGCGAAATTAGTGTTAGTATGTGTCTATTATTTATTGGCAGGGTCTGTTTGTCATTTATTTTCTGAATCCAACGTCTGTGAGAGCAGCTCACCAATGATTGCCATAGGTACTTCCTATCCTATCCTTAATGCTTGACAATGTATATCGGTAATGCATTCATAATTTCATAATTTCTTTATTGCACACAAACAGTTACATAGGACAGTAAAAAACATAGAAAACGTGTACAAAGGCGAGCTTATCTCTAATAAGAGATCTCTTCCAGCAAACCATTCCTGTCGGTAATGCTTGACAATGTATATTATTGCAGTAATCAGTGTTATTTGAACAATTTTCTGCAATTATCTGACAATACTAGTAAGGTATACCATGAACATATCTGATTAATTTACACATTTACATAATTTCTGTGATATTTTGTAAGTTGTTTGTTTTAAGTATTTATTGTTGTCTCAAAGACTATTAGAAGTTACTTTTAAAGTGTTTATATAAATTATTATATTACAAATGAAACGGTCAGTCTAGTCATGATACAAGAAACAATTAATCAAAAATACTTATTTATTATACGAAAGAGATATCTACTGTCTTATAATATTCACACTAGGCCCAGCCTAGCTTGCTTTATTTACAATTAAAAGTATTTATTATGAAAATTATATATGTATTTTTAAATGAGAGGAAATTCGACTTAATCAATGTGATGTTAGATCTAAATTATATTCTAAGTTTACTTTAGTCGTAAAATAATCTATTAGGTATTTTTTATACCTATTTTGTCCTACGATGTGCTTTGTCAATAGGCAGGTGTATTAGCCTACCTAATTTAATTTTAACAAACATTCTAAAGCGATGTTCTAAATTTTCGTAGCAGTATTAATTGCTCAAATGCAAACTTAGATATTGAATTTAATTATCTCTTCCAATGATGTGTCCAGGTCTTAGGATCTCTGTCTTTTTCTAGGCTTATTTATACAGGGTGTTTGGAATATGGAGCCACAAAATTGTTGGGGAGTAGTTCTTACCATTCTTAACAACATTCACCATGAAAATGATTTGATCAGAGCAATTTTTTTTTGACATCTCAATACATTTTGGGCCGAGCGGTTATCAGATTATTTGTCTAAAATGTGAAAAATAAAGTTGCTCTGATCAAATCGGTTTTATAGTGAAAGTTGTTCAGAATGATGTCCCTAACTCCCCAAAATGTTTTGTCGCTCCATACTCCATACTCCAAACACCCAGTAGAGTACCTAGTCATAGAAGTAAGTTATATTATACAGTCTTCATAAAAATCCCTTATAATAGGTTTAAAACGTTCAATGGTTCGTTATTCATAAACGCTCAATAAACCTATCATAGCTAACATGACTTTAGATGATACTTTAGCGTTATTAAGTTGTCGTTCTAACGAAAGCATAGTCAATTAATTACGCTCTAAAGGTCGATTCACACATATCAGGGATCCCACCGATCCGGCACAGGTCCGGCAAGGTCTGACAAGTGTGACTACTCTCATAGAAAATGTATGAAAGAATATTTTTCACTGACACGGACCTGTGCCGGACTTGTGCCGGATCGGTGGGATCCCTGATATATGTGAATCGACCTTAAAAAATAAAATATCTGACAATCTCAGATCAATAAAACTCTTTACTTTTTTACTCCTTGAGTGTGGTCATAAACGTCAAGCTCAACCAACCTAACCATGGAGTAAGAAAGTAAAGAGTTTCATTGATCTGAAAACCTGACATGACAATCAGCTGTTCATAAAGTCGGCCATTTTATTCTCTATTAGAGGTTTAAAGTACGGCCGGACCTTCTATAACTTATGAAGTTTTATTGAAGGGTTATAGGAAGTTTCCCTTTAAAATATGACCACACCTTTCTGTTACGCCCTGTATAAAGTTTCGTTCATGTTTTTCCGATGGCTTGTTCATTGGGAATCAAATTACAATACACATTACAAGTGCTATTGATCGTTTATGAATAATGTTTTTCATGATGAACCCTCTAACAAGTCATTAACCTCTCATAAGTTTTTATGAATAAGACTGTTAAAATGTATTTATTTACTAAGCCATGACGAAATTAGAACTGAAGTCTAGTAAACGTGACTCATGTCCTTCGATGTATTGTATTTACTCTCATTGGAAACAAATAAAGACCACGGCAGCATATTACAAAGATATTTTTTTATTCTCAGGTACAGTCGAGTTCATTAATATATGAGCAAATCCAAGGATTCAAATATAAATGTACATAGAAGGGTTGTTGTTTTTATTTATGAATCTGCTTTTATTTATTATGAATGTAAATTTATATTTGAAGTCTTGGATTTGGTCATATATTAATGAACTCGACTGTACCTCTAAAGCTGGACGTACATTAACCGACACGCAACGCAGGCAACAACCGCGTCCACACTTGTGCCTTCCGCATCTGTCACCGCCGGCAACCGTTGCCTGCCTGCGTTGTGTATTGTTGTGTGTTGGTTAATGTACCGTCCAGACTACAAATACACTGCGACAAAGTGGCGACAAATACATAGGTAGGGCGCTTTTCGACTAGCCGGCCCGGCACCGGCACCGGAGCCGGTACCGGCAAAAAAAAATATACGAAGACGGGTCGGCTAGTTGAAATCCGCCCATTAGTATATTGTTCAGATCCAGATAGATCTTCTACTAAAACCATGGCCGCTGAGAGAATGCGATCCTGACACATGTATATGTCCCTGTCTGTCCCGCGCTACTTTTCGCTCTATCTCACTCGCACAAGTGAGATAGAGTGAAAAGTACAGGTTGGCAAGAAAGTCTAAATGATGGCAACATTCACAGACTACTGCGTGTTTTCTTTAATGTCATATTTGGATTGTCTATCAAAACACGCAATAGTGCTCTAATATGTCACTTATGTTGCCATTATTTATTTTCTAGGCTTTCTTGCCAACCTGTAGCGCGGGACAGACGGATTATAATATGTGTCAGGCAGGTCAGGATCGAATTCTCAGCAGCGGCCAGAATATAGTACCTCTCACTGGAGGTTCGCTTCGCAGTCGTCTCTGAATAAATAAGTACAGACAGCTACTAAACTGCTCCATTTCATAATATCCTACCTCCCTATCCTCGTCTGATATTTGAGACCATCCATTGGGCTCGCTCGTTGCATCTCTAGTTTAGATTTGAGCTGGCTTTTGTCAATCGAAAAGGATTGGTTGCGCTTGCGTCACGCAAATAATACAAGTACTTTCATACAACACAATACCTACACACCACGTAGCGCGAGTCAAACAAATAATACAGTGCTGTTGGTTTGGCCTGCGCCCCGCTGGAAACATGCGTCCGGCCGGCCGCGTGCGTATCTATTAGGGTGCCTCATATCTTAGGAATTAAAGAATTAATTCTAGTTCTTGATTATATTATAGTATCTCCATTCTCCATCTATATCTATTCATCTTCCACTTCCATCGAAGAATTTCATTGATCTGATCTGAGGGACCAGGGGCATGGATGGAGTCTCAGAACAATAAGTAAGTAAAGAAAAGAGTTTCAAAGGGACAAAACGGACATCATTCACTCACTCAAGGACCACTTTTCCAGAGCCGTCAAATTGTAAAAATAACAATTCGCTCATAGGTTTGTCGAGGCTCGAGGGTCGAGGGCTCACGTAAAGGGAGTATAGTATAGAGATGGCACATCGTCAGAAAAAAAAGAAAAGAAAGAGATGACATAATACGAATCATTATTGTGTAAGCGAGAAACAATAACGATCACCTGTCCCTTACCCGCGTATGCGTTTTTGGTTTTTGTTGTTGGCCACAGAATTGTCAAATGCTTGTTTGCACTTGTTTTGACAGATGTGTGGCAGACAAATCTCTGATTTTGAACCTTATGCTTATTGAGAACCAACTCTATCTCCATCTCAAAGGTATACGCATGCACTCCGTCTATTCCTTTCTCTGTCTACGAGGGCTCAGGTCGAGGGGAGGGTTTGTCAAGTCCTCGTCAAGTCAACTCCAGGGCCGTAAAAACCAATTAAAAAAAAGTCAAGTCAACTATCAATGTGTCAATGACTGTCATCCAGTGAGTGGTTCCTTTCGTTCCGTTCCATCTCATTTACATGGAAAAATCGTAAATTTTACGACTTCGCAGTCAAATAATTAAAATTTTGTTGTAATTAGTAATTATGTGTTCAAGAAGAATATGAGTATATCAGATTTGTAGGTTAACTCAATCACTATGAATACAAAAGTTTCTAAAATCCTCCTGTTAGTAGTTGCAATGTGGCAAGCGTATGCGTGTGCCGAGATAAAACATGCCGAGTGGAAGTGGCCTACAGTTTTTATCGCCATTCTGGTCCGCAATAAAGCTCATACTTTGCCCTACTTTTTAACGTGTTTACACAATCTGGACTACCCGAAAGACAACATACACATATGGTAAGTACATTTTCTTCTATGCTATGGCGGCTTTTTTCGATACCATGTTTTCTGGAACTTATTTTCAAAAGTTTAGGGATCGCCGCTTCTTGCTATCATATCTGTTTTGAGAACCTATCACCGATCAGTTACCTAGCTACCTTGTAGTTGCTAAAACAAAGTACTAAACAAGCCATAGGTCCATATTTAATCAGATTGAAAGAGTGATATTGATAATTTAGTCTTTACTTTGTTTTTCAGGGCATACACTGATTACACTGAAGATAACAGCCTAGAGCAACTAGAGAAGTGGTCATTAAAATATGGAGCACAGTACCACGGAGTCAACATCACATCCAATGAGTCTATAGGTCCACTTCATGAAGATGAAGAAAAGCCAAGTCATTGGAGCCCGGACCATTTCAGACATGTTATCCGACTTCGAGATGAAGCGCTGGATGTAGCCAGGAAGAAATGGGCTGAGTACATTTTTGTGAGTGATCTCTTATTTTGAACTTTTGAATAACTTGCGTTCAAATAGTATATTGAAGTACTCAATCAACTTTACTTTACCAACACATTGTTTTGGTGCATCAATATGTTTTATTGATTTCAGATGCTGGATGCTGATGTATTTCTTACTAACCCAAACACACTAAAATTACTGGTGAGCAAAAACCTGAAGATTGTTGCTCCTATGCTTATTTCTGACGGAGTCTACTCAAACTTTTGGTAAGCTGAACTATCTTGTGTAATACATTAGCAAAAAGATTTAAAAAGCTTTGCTTGGTTAACCCTTTCACTTGCAGAAGCACACCACTTGATCAACCAAACAATGGCGAACTATTGTTATACAAGGTGTAAATGAATTAATGCAAAATGAGAAACTACTTTGTTAGGGACATCATTCTGAGCAACTTTCATTATGAAACCGATTTGATCAGAGCAACTTTATTTTGCACTTCTCCATACAAATCAGCTGACCGACTCAGGCCAACATGTACTGGGAAATAATGAAAGTTGCTCAGAATGATGTCCCAGAGTAGTTTCTCATTTTGCGTTAATTTGTTTACACATAGTATAAGATGTGTTGGCGAACCAGTTACAAGGTTTAACTGTCAGCCTGGTTTAATATCCCTGATTTATTGATCAAATCTCACATTGCATCAGGAGTTTGATTCCTTAACTCAAAGATCATACTTCATTAGAAAGGTCTAATTGATACTTATTTCACTAATCATAATAGCTTTAAATTGTCCTCATTGGTAAAACATCTTCTATTTTAAAGTGATTGGGTTAAATTTTTGAGAAACAAACTGCAAGAATCTAACTGGTCTTTATTTTAATGTTATTTGTCTAACTAAATACTCCATCTTGCATGATTTTTCGGATTTAATAGATAGTGTAGAGTAAATATGTTTGCAGGTGTGGAATGACTGAGCAGTATTACTATAAGAGGACCGATAAGTACAGACCGATATTGTCAAGGGATGAAATTGGCTGCTTTCCAGTTCCCATGGTACACAGTGCAGTACTGGTCAATCTGAAGCTAATCGTGTCCGATTCAATCACATATGACCCGAGGAAAATTAAGAACTACAACGGCCCTGAAGATGACATTATAGCTTTCGCTATAAATGCTAAAAACCTTGGTGAATATTAGATAATCAATCATATGTAGTAACTAGTTCTTAATTTCGAATGAAGTTGTCTGTCACTTGCCTATCCCACCATCAATCAAAAGTGAATTATCTCAAAGTTGAGATTTCATCATGTCTCCTAAATATCAGTGAATGCTGAGATGCAGGCGACCGACGGCCACGCAGCATAGATTTTGCTAGACGGGGCTGGCGACGTCTTGTTTGACGCGCGAGTTTACAATGCCTTACAAATGATCTGCGTCTCCAAACGCCTAGACAAATAATCAACTTGTATCTCTCCAGGACTACCCCTCAACATATGCAACGACAATATCTACGGATTTGTCCCAGTACCTCTAGACGACAACGCCGACCTTACAGTAGACAAAGAACAACTCCTAAATGTAAAACTGGAGGCCATAGGCCAGGGCCATCCCTTGCCTTTAGACCCTATGTTCGAAGACCATATAGCCTACCCGGAGATGTGGAAATTCAACTGCGATCAGATATACATGATCAATCTGGAGCGGAGAGTAGAAAGGAGGACGATGATGGAGCGTAGTTTGAAAGAGCTGGGTATGGACGCAAAGATAATTAAAGCGGTGGATGGAAGGTATCAGTGTATTGTATATAGATGTATATTGTATGTTTTACTAACTGGAAAAAAAGTGGGTGCTTGCTTTATAATATTATAAAATAACCATTTGCAAACACCATTTTTTTATTGCTACTGGTTGATTAACTTTCATTAACTGGCATGGTTTAGTAGCTAGCTGTATGGTGTGTAGCATTTGTTTGTTGAATTCAGAGAAACTTACATAACAATCCTACTGTTGTAGAAGTAGTAGTACTGCAGCTTGGTGATGGTTTGAACTAAAAATGCAAAGTATGACAATATTAGTTTACTTATCAACATGGTACTATCGTTAGATCTGTTTAAAAGCACAGGTTTAATGTCTGTATAACTATTTCCTCAATAATTTGAGCTTTATAGTCTTATACTGTTGCAGAGAATTGGACTTGAATCATTTAGAGAAGTTTTCCGTAACGTTTATGCCGAATTATGAAGATCCATTTCATAAGAGGTATGTAAAACTGAATTTTTAAGTGGATATTAACTAAGCTTACGATTTAGAAGTCTCTGAAAACTCTCGGACTTTGATGCGTACCTTTTACCGTCCCCCTTTCAGTATACGGGTGACTGTCTTTATTTATTTATTAAATATCAAATCTGTGGGTTAACCTAATGTAATTTGATTTATATTTTCAGGCCTATGAAAGCCGGTGAGGTTGGTTGTTTCCTGAGCCATTACAACATATGGGAAGAGGTATGTACGAAAGAATGTAAGGTTAGACGTTAGACCGCAGTAGCGACAGCGGAGTGAGCGACCCGACGCGACGCGACAGTTTTTAATGTCTCGCCCTTCAGAGCTTATTACATTACGCTGTCGGCAGGGCACGATTAACACGATTTGTATAGACGTCTCACTCATGATGGAACGACTAGAAAGAGACAGCGAGTCAAACAGGGCCCTGCCGACAGCATAGTCTAATAGTCCCATTCACTCGACCCGAGAACGAAAGGGAAAAGAGAGTAGAGGTGGGCGGGGGGCGTGAGGAGGAAGTATGTCTCCATGTTTCACAAAACACTCGCCTCTCACTATCTACGAGAATAGGCTTGCGTCCTGTCTACCAGTCAATATAGTTACTTTTTAGAAACTGTCACAACTTTTGTTTGTTTATTTATTTATTTATAATAAGTACCTACACAAAACAACAACTAATCCTTGTTCCTGAGTTCTATGAAAAAGCACTGCGTGACGTCATGTGGCCTGTGCAATGCTGTCTTTTTTGCATAAAATTGTCTTTATAAAATAAAACTGCTGGAAATATACAATTCTGAGAATGTCAAGTCATTTTGTACATAATGCTTCAACTTGTGACGTGTTCCTGTATTTATTTGATTACCTTGGACACAAGCCATATTTACTTTTCTGAAAAATCTCGAGATAATTTCTTTATTCTTGCAGATAATAGAACTAGGCTACGAGACTGCCCTAGTTCTCGAAGATGACGTTCACTTTACGCCGTTTTTCCGACACAAATTCTTGAACTTGCTCAAAGAGCTAGAAGACTTTGATTGGGATCTTGTGTAAGTATACAGAGTGTTGATTCTACTATAGATTCTTCAAACACTTCCCTATCGCTCTGCTCTCATTGACAAACGTAATTTTTTTAGGATTCCTGTGGCATAGAGATCGTGATTGTCTCACATGACGGCTCAGGTTCGAATTCCAGCCAGGGAGTAACTAAAATTCCCGTGTGTGTTTGTAAAGTCCCTGTTTCTGGTTTCTATGACACAGGGAGCTAGACGTAATTCGCCTCCCTCTCAGTCGCACATCTTTGATCGCTATTGTTATTTTGTTTCTAGTTTCTATGACACAGGGGGCTAGACGCAATTCGCCTCCCTCTCAGTCGCACATCTTTGATCGCTATTGTTATTTTGTAAAGTCGCTGTTTCTAGTTTCTATGACACAGGGGGCTAGACGCAATTCGCCTCCCTCCCTCTCAGTCGCACATCTTTGATCGCTATTGTTATTTTGGCCGGCGCGAGCGAACTGAACATAAAAATGTTTGACACTAAAATGTTTTCGTTCACTTCTGACCTAGGCTTACCGGTATTTCAGTAACATTATATATTGTCACTGTAAACCTCTCCTATTCCAGCTACATCGGCCGCAAGATCCTATTAGACGCTGATGAGGTGGCCGTCTCCAAGAGTATGGTGCGGCCGCTCTACTCCTACTGGACCCTGGGCTACCTGGTCAGTCAGCGCGGTGCCAGGAAGCTAGTGGAAGCGGGGCCCTTAAGGAAGATGCTGCCCGTCGATGAATATCTGCCCATTATGTTTGATCAGCACCCCAAGTGAGTTCCTTCAATGTCCGTTTCGTAGATGATGGGGGCTATTTCGGAGGAAATTGCACTAAACTAAAAAGACAACGAAAGCCTCTAAACGTCACAATGACGTCATTTTAGTTGTTATCAACAATTAAGATGACGTCATTATGACGTTTAGAGGGCTTAGTAGGTAACCTTTTTAGTTTAGTGCATTTTCCTTCCAAATAGCCCCCAATATTAATCTTATAATATTGTTTTCAACACACCTGCTCGTAAAATGACCCTTGTGACGTGGGTTTTACAATCATAATGCTGCCTATTATACACGCGTGCGGTCATAATATTACCCCTGCCCCCCTAGACAAGATGCAAAACGCTATTATCGTTCGCACGAAACGCTAAGAATATGAATGCGATTTGACATTTGGTCACGCTACGCTAACGTCAAATCGCATAAATTTAGAGTTTTCGTTTCGTTTCGTTTTCGTAGCGTTATTAACTTTGTCTAGGCCTACTGGGTCCACTAGTAATATGATAGTTTTTGAACCATTACTCTTTCCCCGGGGCAGCTTGTTAACTTTTAACAGTCGGGCTTGTCACTAGCCCGACACCTCCATCTACCCGCACTGAGCGAACGTGGATTATGGCTCTTACCGAGTAAAGTCCCGTGCCCCTAGGTGGGGACATTAATGGGCTACATATTATTATTATATTTTATGCCAGCGCGACTTGGAAGGCGCACTTCCCTCACCGCTCGCTGGCCGCCTTCTCCGCGGCGCCGCTGCTGGTACACCCGACACACTACACGGGCGAGCCGGGCTACATCAGCGACACGGAAGACTCCACCGTGCTGCCGGCAGGCGCGGCCGCTAGGGGCGAGAGGAGCGAGCTCTAGCCTGTAACATTTCTTGTAATACGGTGTCGATTCCGTTCCGTTATGAATGTTGAGGAAGCCAGCGATTTATGCCAGAATCGTAGAGTGGAGGTCTTTGGTCTCTGCCGATCCGTGAGACGTGAGTATAATGTATTTGTCGTTTCATTAACCATTGAAAACGACAGAGCTCTGATATAGTACACGAGTGGTATTCGACGGCAGCCTTGAAACTTGTCGATATTTTTTAAACAATTATTGTAATTAGGGCAGCCGTCGACACGTCTTAAGGCTGCAGTCGACAGCTGCAGCCGCCTGCTTCTCGAGTGTAAGGGCTCTTATTGAAGATGTAACGACGAACTATGGTGTAGGTAGTTACTGTACTAATAATGCCATAGAACCTAAGTGCCATTCCTTTCGAAAAATATTTCCTGCTATTCACTATTATAGTCCACCCGATGTATATATGCACACGGGAATTCCTGGCTTCTGCAGCGATGCTGAAGACTCCAGCTTTTTACGGCCAGAGGGCGCGAAACAATCGAGGGTATGCCTCGCAGAATGGTAATGCGCCAAACGTCAAAGATTTGACAGTGTCATAAATGAACATTACGAGCTATGTTTTATCAAAATCTATCAAATGTATGGAACTGGTCATTACCATGGGACTGAGACTTTATAATTATAGTGTGTTTTCTGCAGGTAGACGCCGCCGTAATAAGTTCCGACTTTGCAATATTATTGATTGCATATTGTATTTATCTTTACACTTAATCGAGTTTTACCAACGAAGAGTAACTTTTTACTCGAGAGTATCTTCTACGTTTTCATATGACCTCATTTTGAACTGTCATTGTCATACAAATTGTTCCCGGGATATTTATTCTCGCATAACTTTTTGTTGGTAAAATCCAGCCTAACTGATTTTATTTACCTGATGTATTTTTTGCATTTATAAAACATATCGACTTACTTCTAAACACAATCAAACTTTTATAATTTATTAAACTAAAATAAGATATGAATCTATAACATAATACTCGTAGGGTACATTTTATTTTTTACATTTGTTGTTTTATTTACTTACGTTTTATTACATACAACCTAATCTAAAAATAGATATAAGAAAGTCAAATAATTATAATAATTTTGTCTTTTACTGTTATTATCGCCATATTTTAAGGTTGTGTGTGTTTATGTTCAGGGACATCATTCTTCATAACTTTTCTGGTGGAACATTATCGTCCGGCAAGTTCACCTAACTTTTGATATCTTGATAAAAGTGTTAATGATGTCCTTGATAACTTGAAATATGGCTAGACCTTCTGGTACACATTATGGCGAATGCACAACCAACTGCTCAAATAATGTGCCACTTTATCTCTGTCATGTTCTGAGCGAAGCAGTGTTATGGCCTACGCACACTGGGACGGCATGGCAAGGGATTTTAAGTTTTTAACAATGGACATTCAAACGTATCCCCCGCGAGATGCTTCGGCATTATTTGAAAGCATATCTATTTATGTCTTATTTCTATACGATACGTTTGAATGTCCATTGGTAAAAACTTGCTATACCGTCCCGGTTTGCGTAGGCCTTTAAGCATCAATCACTTGAGTAACTGTCAAACTGAGTTTGCACCCCCCTGTAATATATTCTTGTATAAAAGAAATATATTAGAAATATATTCTTATACATAATATTTAGTGTTACAGCAAAATGTACTATACTATTAATAGTAGTTCAATGTATACTATGCTCGTTGTATTCCGCTATCTATTGTTTGTCAGGTTTCTGTAAGTACATGTATTTTTATTTCAGTTTTATTAATTGTTGTTTTAAAATGGTGACATAATTGGGTGTTCCTTCCTACAAGTATATTTTACATAACTAGATGTTCCTACAAGTATATTTTACAGGAACACATTAAACTGATTTGGTATAACATTTTGAACTTTTAATTCTATCGACCACCTTGATTTTGACGGATTTAAGTGATTTCCTGTCGTATGGCTTTTATAAAATTTTAGTGTTATGTTTACTTGGGGTCATTATAATGACAAAAAATATAATTCGCGACCCAAAATCTCTATATCCACGAAAAATTATAAGAAATCATGTTCTCAAGATAGTTCAGCTTCTGTGGAGGACCAAGTTGGTCTAATTGTCAAAGAGCACTATAAATTGATGTCAGAGTACATAGCGGAATTCGACCCAGTGGCAGGTGGATTGGCGAGTAGCTTACCCCCTGTTCCAACCGTATGTAGGGACAAGAGAAACTCCATACAGACCTGCTATGAAGCTCATTTGCAGCAGACACTCAAATGTGACAAAATTGTTAAGGACTTTGTTCATTGTGTTAGAAATATGGCTTTAATAGAACAGTGTGAAGATTTTGGCAATAAAGATAATTAAAAATTAGTTTCTTGGGATACCTCTATTAGCTCAGCGTAGTTTTTAACCTTCATATCTTCTTAACAGCGGCGGCGATGGGCTAAGCGCCTGTCACAGACATTTCAGTAGCTGCGTCTCTGCCACCCCGTGAGACAAGGCGTGAATTTGCTGAATCGTTTTGGTTCGGTGTCATACTGAACTGATTCTTGCTGCAGTGATACTAAGAGCAGTGAAACGAAACAATTGTTATGTTAAAGGTTTTTTATTTTTGGCCAAAAATAACGTTGATTTAGCGATAATTCCTTATGTTTAAAAATTATTGACAATAGACGATGAACATTTGAGAACAAGGGGACCGATTCACCTAAAGATTTCACAACAGACAGGGTCTCATAACTTCTGGTCCGCTATTAGCTGGTAGAGTAGTTCTATTATCGTCCGGGTGGGCCGGCCGGTCATTCCGCGTCGCAGGTATGGGAAGTCGCAGCCTTTTGTGTAAGCCACGTTGTAAGTGTCTAGATGGAGCCACTGCGAGTCGCATACGAACTGTTTGAGAAACGCGGCGCAATTAGGAGAGTCGCCGTACTCGTGTCGACCAGTGTTAGCTATGTCAGCTGTTCTGACGTCTCTGATTCTGTCTTCGTAAAACTTCCATAGAGGCATTCGCCAAATACGGTCCCCTGTTTGGGTGCTTGCCGACTCCAGGTAGCAGAACAGCTCATCGGAGTTACTGTACGCACCGCAGGCAGCGGCCCCGAGCGTGCTCATCAGTTCCTTCGACATGGTTCCAACGTCCAGGATGAACTTAGGCCAGTAGTTCCTTGCGTGAGTTAAGCTGTCTGCGAGTAAAAGCCGACCTTCGCGGGATGGAAGGCGTATGAGCACTGATTCTCCTATGCCGCTGTTGACGACGTCTCCGAATCTTGGTGAAGCTCCATTGGGCATCAGTTCACAGAGAGGTAAGATCCCTCGGATATTAATGGGCAGCTTGAGTAACGCCGCTGCCCTCACTACGGCTAAGACGCAGGCTGCACCGGCCATGTCTCCCCTCATATGCCTTATTTCCTCTCCAAACTTCAGGTCTAGACTTCCACTGTCAAAAGTCACTCCCTTCCCAATAAGCACGATGGGTCTTGTACACACGTTTTGACCGTAGTAACTGATTTCAACGTACAGCGGGGGTTGGACGGATGACTTTCCTATGGCGACGAAACCGCCCATATCATGGCTGGCCGCCCAACCTTTAGTCTTCACCTCTACGTTGATATCGATCTCACAGAGTAATTCGACGGCGATTTTAGCAAAAGAGGTCGGATTGAGTAGATTGGCTGGCATTTCCTGCAAAAAACGCGCTAGGTTTTGCGCCTCTGCTTTTAGTAATCCACTCTTCCATCCGTCGACGTCACAGTCGTCATACAGTTGGAGCCCCGGAGTGATCATTTGGCTGGAGTGGTCCCCCGGGGAGCGGTATTCCTTGAACTGCCAGAGGCCGAGGCTGGTGCCCTCTGCAGCGGCCTCTGCGTTTCCGAAAGACTCCACGTGTAGTTGGCGCGGGAGTAGCGGCTGCAACGCCTTCGCTGCGGTGCCTGCTGCGATTCTGATCGCCTCTTTGGCTTCATCTAGTTGTTCCATCGCGTTGTAAGCGAAACACTCAGTCCCTAAGCCGGCTACCGCTACGTATCCAAACCTGTCGTCGACATCATAGAACACTCTCACTTCACCGAGCCTCGGGACTTGTGACAGGGTCAGCAGTTTCCAGAGTTTCCCGTCGTGTTCTTTGTCGTATTTGGCTGCGGCGGGGGTCAGGACGGCCGGTTGAGTCGGCACTGAGTCGTTGCGGTAAACTCCTAGCACAAGACCAGTGTCTCTCGGGGTACATTTTCGAGGGTCGACGACCTTACGAGGGCCTACACCGACTATGCAGTCGCTGGGATTTAAACGGAACTCTGATATGTATCTAGCGCACCTTGTAAGCCGAGGAAACAACCGGTGTTGATATTGAAACATTGTTAATTTTGAAAAAAAAAAACTTTTTTGCCAAAAAAATGCGATGTTATGCACCCATGACGGGGCGTCGCCCACTAGATTAGGACAATTGAATTTTTCGAACATTTTCAAGTACCATGCGTAACTTTTTGTATAACTTATTAAACCACAATATCACACAACGCACACTGTTCATATTACAATCAATTCGCACCACGATATGTCTTTTGGAGGTCAAGATATTTTCTTGGTGATCCAGGCTGGGGTATGGCGTCTGACCCAGTGGGGTAGATCCATACACAACGTCTCATGCAGCTGTCTGTAGATGATGAGTATTAGGAAGGGAATCGCGAGCCTCTCATCCTTGAAGAGATACACCCAGAAGGCCAATAACAACAGGCAGACGTCTACCATGTAATCTATCAAAGACCGCACATTTTCTTTGGCCTTTTCTTCCAGCTCTTGGTAGTCTATGGGTATAACGATGGTGGCTCGCTCGGCAGTCTTTAGCAGTATTTGTGTACATTTGTCAATATTATTTTCCTGTTTTTCAGCTTTTTCTTGTTGCTTGGACGGGCCGAGGACCTTCCTTTCCGATTTTGTTTTTTCAGCTGGTTTTAGTCTTGGTTTGGCGACCGAATTTGGTTTTGATTTCGCCTCTACGTGATTTTGTTTGACCGCTACACTTTTCTTTGCTTTGGTGGTTTGTTTTACTTTTTTTTCTTGTATTTTTTGTTGCTGTTGTTTCTGTTGTTCTTCAGCAGCTGATTTCAAGTCTTCTGTCTTGAGGTACAGAGTTGGGGCAGGTTTCTTTTGTCCTCCATACTCTTTCACTATATTGCTGTAGTAATCTATTACCGTTCGTCCTTCATCGCTTATCTTATCTTCAGTTTCTTCTACTGCAGGTGCCGTCTTTGGTGATTCCTCTGGCGTTTCTTTGACAGGCTTCGGATCTTTCTTGTTAAGAATTTTCGGGAATCCCATCTTTTGGACTGGCATTTTTGTTATTTTCTTAAACATGGACATTTTCGGTTCCTTCTTTGGTTTCTCCGGTTTTTCTTCCACTTTTGGTTTTTCAGGTTCGGGTTTGGGGTCTGACTCTCGACGCTTGAGTATGGGTTTGGGTATGAAGTTGGGGTCCAGTAACGGTAGGGGTTTAACGGGTGCTCTTTCTGAGTCTTCTTCTTCCTCCGGGGCTTCTCTGACTGGGGAAGGTCGCACCGCCTTCTCTCGTGGGTTATATGTATCTTCATCGTGAGGGTAGCTTCTATCCTCGTAACTGCCATCATCTGAGAACTCCTCATCAGTAGTCACTGTGCTAGCTGTGTAGTCCTCTTCAAAGGAGTTGCTCTGCCACTTATTGAAAGTAGTATCTGATGGTTCGGAATCATGTGAGGCTTGTCTTTTTATTTGATCGCCAGAATCGGATTTGATGATGATTTCTGGTGCTTTGAATGGTGAAGTTTTGTCGACAACTACAACTTCTTCAACCTTTTTGTCGGGGTGTCGCGGAATGTCATTTTTCGGTTTGCGTTCGTGCTTCTGTTTGGCGTCGTGTTGCTCCTTCATCTGGACGGCTCTGTAGAAGCGGTCCATGGCGCGCTCGTGGAGTAGCTCCGTGGAGCTGACGGAGTACCGGAGCGGCTTGAAGGGCGGCGCGCCCAGCGAGCTCAGCTCGGGCGCCGAGAACGAGATGGGCGGCGGGGAGAGGACGTCTTCTAGCTCCAGCTGGAACGATCGCCGTTTTTCTGAAACACCAAAACGAGAGGATTAGAATCCTGTAATAAGTTACTTAACAGGAGAGGTATGTTGTCACGTGGAAAAATCTGGGCGTACTTTTATGCACAAACCATATTTGTACACATTTGCTGGTTAGAGGACCTTACGTAATGGCTTCACGAAACCAAGTGCACAAATATGACATTGATGTAGGTAACCTTGGGAATGGATTTCGCTTTGCCCATTTTATATTATCTACGCGCTGTCTTACACACACAAAGATGCTGACAACAATGAACAGAAACCACGCTGATTCACTTTTGAACTATTAAGCTCGGGGATAAGGTCGATGGTATCGGCGTGGCTTCTGCTGAAAAGATGTGCTTCAGCCAAATCGCTTTGCGTGTCAAATAGCAAACAATAAATCTTATTGATCTGTAGACTGTGAGACCAATGTATTTAGAAAAACAACCCTCGATAGTGTGGCTGATACATCTAGCTATTTAGAAGATGGAGTTCAGCCTTCTAGAATGTAGTCCGTATATTCTCTTTGTTTGTATCATATATTAGTGTTTTCTTACAGGCCATATACATCCATCCATATTTAACTCTACCACTTTTAGGGGACCCATACAGGCCTCAGACAGCATTATTCTTCTGTCGGCGGCCGATCGTAGAATCGGGCACATCATGATGTGCCCGATTCTACGATCGGCCGCCGACACTAATAAAAACAACAAAATCAATTTCGCCAAGAGGACCATTTTCACCAACTCTTACATATGCCTGTGCGCTATGGAACAGACTCAAAAGACAATCACTTCACATCGCAAGCTAACCTGCCTGCATCTACCCATCTCGCACGTAACGCAACTAAATACAGTTCAGACAAGGAAAGGTGGATGTGTTCTCGAGTGTACATTGTGGCTGTTCATAGCTGCGTGCGCGTATTTATAGGCCAAGTATGCGCGCCGAGCCAGACTGATCAGACGGGAGAACAATAAGGGCAACTGGACGTTTCCATTCAGAACGAATCCTTATAGAAGGAGAATGGTGCTATTTGATCATGAGTTGACTTCATATAGAGTTTAATAACATAACATAGCGTCACGCCTTATCCCATACAGGGTGGCAGAGGCACAACTGTGCCCATTTTTGGTCAGTTATTCAATACTCCATTTTGCGTGATAAGAGGCTATTGGGTTAACAAAAATCTCTATTTTGGATTGGACGTGTTTGATGATACACCAAGTTGAATCATTGTTTTCTGTTACTTCTACAGCGAAAGTAATAAAATAAGTTTATCTCATGCAGGAATGCAATATTTTGAGACTTTCCTATTTCTATATCTCATTATAGTTAGATACCTATGCTTGATTGAGTCCATTACGTGGAATTATGTTAACATAATTTATAGAGGAAGTAGAGCCATTAATTTTAAATATGAAAATCTACCAGACAGTTCCGTTTATAACCGAGGATGTTTATATCGTGGCATGGAAAGTCGTTCGCTGTGGTTCGTTTAGTTTTTATGAGTTTCACCCGTGCGGTGGAGATTTAGGCTGACCGGGATGTATGGGTTTAGATACGAAATTCAAAGAGAGATGCAGATGGTGACTTGGAATCAACTTCTGAACTTTTGCGAAACACGAAGAAATTAACTGGTTTTATTATTATGGGACTGAAGCGTGCAATAAATAATCTTGGTTAAATTTTAACAGTCCAGAGAAATTTTAATATGGAATATGAAAGTTCTCTCGGATGCTTCATTCTATCTTTCGGTAGTCGTATGTCAAGGTTAGTATCGACCGTATCGATCATCGATTCACCTACCAATTTGTTCAATATGGATTTCGAGCTCGGATGAAACACCGACAACTCCAAGATTTTGCTCAGCTAGGAACTGAATCAGTATGACATTTAAGCGACACTAAATTCGAGTAGCAGTCTGTGAATTTGACCACGAACTGGACGAATCTTTACACTCACCAGGGACTGTAACGGCCTACTAATAATTCAAAAACAATTTCAACCAAAATTCAAGCAACAAATGAGCCGGCAGCTACTAGCAATGGTTTATTTATCGGATTGTATTCGCGATGCGGCAAACAATGATGCAAGTCTTCATAATTCATCGCGCTGACTCATTCGCTTGGCGGGGTGCGAGCAGCAAAGAAACAGGGTGTCGCAATGTATCTGTCGTAGCCATAACGGCCAAGCCATTACTGGCCATATCATGATAAGGCTGGTTTTAATGAAAAGATGTCTTTTTAAAAGCTGTTAAAAAGTGTTATACATGTCAAATCAACACGAAGACTATCCGGGAGCTTCGCTGCGCTCGCCCCCTTTAGGCCGGGACTCCACCAAAGGGGAGATGTGCGGAGATGTGGAATATTTGAATGGCGCGATGGAAGCGGAGATGTGAGCTGTTTCCATCGCGCATACAAATATTCCACATCTCCGCTTTGGTGGAGTCCCGGCCTTAGTCTTCACCTAAGCTACCGTGTTTGCCCTGAAATATTTCATCGCTTTATGATATTTCACGGTTGGCCATTTCATGATATGCCCAAATCGACGATATGGCTGCGACATATCTACAAAAGGATCGCCCACCATGGGCCATATTGTGTAGAGGCGTCATACATAACATTGGCGCTGGCGCGGATTGGATCATATTGTGTAGGACGTCATACATAACATTGGCGCTGGCGCGGATTGGATCATAATGTGTAGAGGCGTCATACATAACATTGGCGCTGGCGCGGATTGGATCATATTGTGTAGGACGTCATACATAACATTGGCGCTGGCGCGGATTGGATCATATTGTGTAGGACGTCATACATAACATTGGCGCTGGCGCGGATTGGATCATATTGTGTAGAGGCGTCATACATAACATTGGCGCTGGCGCGGATTGGATCATATTGTGTAGAGGCGTCATACATAACATTGGCGCTGGCGCGGATTGGATCATATTGTGTAGAGGCGTCATACATAACATTGGCGCTGGCGCGGATTGGATCATATTGTGTAGGACGTCATACATAACATTGGCGCTGGCGCGGATTGGATCATATTGTGTAGGACGTCATACATAACATTGGCGCTGGCGCGGATTGGATCATATTGTGTAGGACGTCATACATAACATTGGCGCTGGCGCGGATTGGATCATATTGTGTAGAGGCGTCATACATAACATTGGCGCTGGCGCGGATTGGATCATATTGTGTAGGACGTCATACATAACATTGGCGCTGGCGCGGATTGGATCATATTGTGTAGAGGCGTCATACATAACATTGGCGCTGGCGCGGATTGGATCATATTGTGTAGGACGTCATACATAACATTGGCGCTGGCGCGGATTGGATCATATTGTGTAGAGGCGTCATACATAACATTGGCGCTGGCGCGGATTGGATCATATTGTGTAGAGGCGTCATACATAACATTGGCGCTGGCGCGGATTGGATCATATTGTGTAGGACGTCATACATAACATTGGCGCTGGCGCGGATTGGATCATATTATGTAGGACGTCATACATAACATTGGCGCTGGCGCGGATTGGATCATATTGTGTAGAGGCGTCATACATAACATTGGCGCTGGCGCGGATTGGATCATATTGGATGGACATTTGGCGCCAGGGCAGGGAGATTTGAGCCCCAATTCACTAACTCAATTTGAACAAAATTAATGAAATAGTTGACTGCTGTCTAACTTACCAAGCGTAGATCTGACGATTGTTTGAAGTTACTGAATAAGGCCCGACAGATAGAACGCGAGTTATATCCGTCAGGAAAGACAGTTTTGTAAACTTGTCTGAAGTTTAGGATTAACTTCATGAACTCCATATAATGTTGTATGGAGTTCTCATGTTCTATATGTTGGTCCGGGAGCAAGATTGTTAAGATCTACGTAGGTATAATGAAATGGGTGGCAAGAAGGTTAAGTTATAGTTCAGATTCAAATAGAGCTATCCGTTTGTATGAGTCATGAGACGTGTGTTGAAGCAGAAAACGATTATGACCCTATACTGCGTCCAGGATTAGAATGCACCTGAAGGGTGGCCGCGTGACGGTGTGGCGTGCGAGTTGTTCTATGGTATGGCCAGTATTACTGGCAATACCATAGATAGAACGACAAAATCGCTACCCCTACGCATCAAATTAGTACGATTTCTCACCGCACGCATCCTTCACGTAGATGTAGTCTACAGATCTACAAACTTATCTGTGAAATTACAGACGTCAAAACTACGTCCGCCATCATTGAATTGCCATTAAATGCTCGGTACAATTCCCCAAATATGGCAAAGTACAAATGAGGTTGGTTATCAATTCGATCCTTCCTTACGTATTGATTTGCAATGTTTATTGATGAATCTGTATTAGAATATATCCGAAATGAAGATCTCATCGTGAGATGTCCTATCTCTATACAAACCAGTGGTCTAAGATCAGGAGTTTCCGACGTATGAAAGCTTAAAGTTTGACTTAAAGATGTGTCATATCTCCATACAAAAAAAGTGGTCTATGATCAGTAGTTTCCTAGATATGACAGTTCTTAGTGCCTCGTCCTCCCTTTTGTGCCAACTTATCCGGTGTCTCTAGTGACACCTGTCAAAAGTAGTGATACCTGATTTCCCATTGAGCAATATGGGTATACTCACCCTGAATACTTGGTTCAAAATTCCAATGATCTTCATTTCCCCACAAGAAATGGCATATTCATAGATTTATAGATAAAGGCACCGACCACCCCCTCTTTAGTGCCCTGTGCCTGTAGACAATGTTAAACGCTAAGGATAGCGAAACGAAACGATAAATTTTTATCTATGCGATTTGACATTTGGAATCGCTACGTGACGTCACCTTAGCGAAGCCAAATGTCAAATCACATACATAAAAAGTTATCGTTTCGTTTCGCAACGGTTAGCGTTTCATTTTGTCTAGGAGGGCTGGGATAAATGGCAAATAGCCCCATTTGGTCGCAATTCCCAAAAAGGGCAACACAGGATGGACAAGATTCACCTGTCATTTCACAAACAAGTTGGTAGATCTGTAAGTTTGTTTGTACTATTTTCGGGCCCCTTTGACATTTTTATGATGTACCTACTAACAAAGAGTATATAAACTTAAGACCACCTTAAGACCTACTAAGGCCTCGCCGACTAACAAGAAGGCGGAATATTTCAGAATTACGTTGACGTTTGTTGCGATACGTCATTGGAATGTCAAAGATAACTCGGGAATGCCAGCTACTCACACGCCGGCAGCGGCGGCTGGGGGGGTAATATCAGAATAATAATAATAATATTATTCTATGGGTAATCTATGGTGAAAAAGTTTGTTAAACTAGAGCCGCCTGCTGAGTGTGAGTACACCACTCCAACCGCACACAGCAGGCGGCTCCAGTTTAACTCAATTTTTCATCTTAGATTGCCTCTGCAGCAGGTGTGTGACATGCAGGGACATGCACAAAGGCCCCGCACATGTGGGCCACGTGCAGGCACTTCAGCCCCCTAACAGAAGATAGAAGATAGAAGCAGGTGTGTGAGTTACCCACATAACGATGACAGAACGCCAGCAAATCGAGTAAAGTTCACTGAACTCACCTTCGTCATCGGCGACCGGCGCCTTCTCCTCAGGATAAAGCACCAGCATGAACTCATCCTTAACCGCGGAGTCATGCGGGGGGGGCGCCTCGGCGGGGGCTACCGCGGGCGGGGGGCGGCGGCGGCGCGGCGCGGGTGACACGGGGGGCGCCTCCTCCCCGTCCTCCTTCAACAACACATCGGTAATGATCCTCGACTCCACAGCCAGGAAGTCCATATCGGCCGCGCGGCCCGGGATCTTGACAGCTGCCGACTCAGCACTAGGTGCGCTCATGCCGTACGGAGATTCCGCTTTCACTCTGAACTTGTATTCACTGCCCTCGATTAAGTCGAAGAGGGTTGCGGTGGTCTTTCGGCTGGTGGTCGCTTTGAGCCAGACGTTCCATCCGGTTCTGTAGTATTCGAGGACGTAGTTCCCGATGCGGCAGCCGCCGTCGTCTGCTGGCGGCTCCCAGGCTAGTGTCACGGATTTGTCGACTTGCCGGGTGACAGAGACCCGGCGCGGCGGCTCCGGTGGTGCTGTCACGGTGACTAGGAACGCCGCGGTGTCTTCTCCGATGCTGTTGCTGGCGTGCACTTGGTATTCCCCACGGTCGCTGCGCCGCGCTGAAAGGATCTTCAGTACCGAGAACTTTGGGGTGTTAGTGATTACGATCCGGTCGTCCTGTGTGACCGGTTGACCGTCGTGTCGCCACTCGATTGTCGGGGTTGGTTTGCCCACGATAGCAGTTTTTAAGAACACTGTTTCGTTGATCTCGTAGAGGAGGCCGTCTTCGTACTGTCTTGGGTAGCGCAGTTTCGGTGCTGCTTCGAGGGACAGGCGGGCTCTGGTGACTGCATGGCCGGCTCGGTTGGTCGCAGTGCATTTGATCTCGCCCTCATCGCTCGCCAGCGTCTGGTGGAAGACTAGTAGGCTGGAGGAGTCATCAGTGGTGATGGCGGTGCGTCGCGAGCTGAAGATCTCGTAGCCGTCCTTGAACCAGGCGACGGTCGGCGGCGGCGTGCCTTCGAACGTGACGCGGAACTCTGTCGTTTCATTCTCTAAGACCGTCATGTCTTCGAGGTGCTGCAGGAACGCTGGTGCGTGGTTGCTGCCGCGGTCCGGTCCGACAGTCAACACGTCGCTCAGCTCGCTATACTCCGAGATCCCGACAGCGTTGATGGCTGCCACTCGGAACTGGTACCGATGCGGCGGTTCCAATCCGGACAGGACCAGCTCAGGACGTAGGACTATGGGGGGCGCGGTGCGGATCCAGACGGGGGTGCCGAGCCGGTTGCACTCGACCTGGTAGCCTCGCAGGGCGGCGCCCCCGTCGTGCGCCGCCCCCGCCCACCGCAGCGTCACCGCCCCCGGCTCGTCATCCCCCGCGTGAGGGATGACATCGGGCTTCCCCGGCGGGCCTGGCCGCCCTGAAACACAGATACGGGCTAATTAGTTATTAATTTTTGCCGGTGATTTGGGGAGGAAAAGAGAACGTCAGCCGTTGTCCGCTCATCAGAGAACATTTGGCATAAATCTCCTTACAGAATTAGACGTGTGATAATAGTTACATGAACGCGGACGAACCGTCTTACGATTTGTTTTGTTGTGCCACGCTTTAGGAATCGTTGCGCGAGGTTAAAATAGAAGCTCGGTTATGGCTCGAAGTGTCATTAATGCTAGCCGCTTCAGTCCTGTTCTTCTTTCTGGTGGGATGTAGTGTTTGTTTACCTGCTGACTTCCAATGGACGTTCTTCCTGGGCTTGTGTGCTGTTTGGGAGCCGGAGTGGTGATTGCCCATGGCGGCGGCGGCGCGCGCCGGCTCACACTGATGACGGGCGCACCGGCCCCGCCCCCTCGCCCCCGCGCCCCGCCCGCCGCCGCCGCCGCCCGGAATAACTCTGCCCCGCGCCTGCGCGCGTAGCGGATGGGATCTAGCTAGATCCGTTTGATCGACAGATTCTCTTTATTGACCAACCGTTAGGTTACGACCTTTGGCGCGCGCGCAGTTTTGGGGTTTATTGATGATTTTATGCCAAGATAAACATTTTCATATTGATCTTATGTAGGTTATTAGACCGGGGTTGACTGATATCAATCCGAGCTAATGTTTTCGGAGGCGTTTAAGTTTCATAATCTAGGGGGCAAAAATATTATTGTTTTAAACACAGACCTATATTTGCTTGTATCGAAACCCCTATGAAACCTGGCACAAAGTATACTAACAAAGTAACAAATCATTCGTTGTTGGTTTCGCAAAGCCCTGCCTCATCTATTCCAAGTTTCCAACGAGATCCCGCCAAATCGTAAGCAATCAGCGCCATCTATTCACTCGACACTGGATGTCGTGAGTCCGAGCCAAGCTTGTTTCTCTCCGTACGACGAACTTCTCTGAATCTCCGTCAGCTGACGTCACTAGTATCTACGCAAGCGGGTGACCAGACGATGTCTCGTATGAGGTGGCAGAGGTAACACTGACGCTTTCGTCCTAGATAATAGACTGATCTAATCTAACCTAAACTAACCCTTAAGTTCTTCTAAGTTCTAGAAGGACTCGAGGGTTTGTTGTAGTGGTCCTGTGTAATAAATATGTTCTCACACATTCATTGGACACCGTAAGATAACTAGAAAAAAAACACAAACAATGAAAACTTAAGTGTTCACTTGTGTACCTACTTGCTAAGTGTAACATTCGAACTTTTTAACCAATTTCATAAACATGGCCATAAAACCATCGCAGGGAAGTCCTTTTACGAAAAACCGCATTACCACGTGCGACGGACAGACAGACAGACATTCGGATCAGGGGCCCTACCGCGCAGCCGCTGTCGGCATCGGCTTCGTGTTTGAATTAACAAACATAATGATAAAGTTCATTCTTGCACGTTTAAACACGATGCCGATGCCGACACCGGTTGCGTTGTAGGGGGGCAGAGTTATACTTTTTTCGTCGGAAGATTAAACACCTTCTGAGCTGCGGTGATGGGTTATATTGCAAACTGAATAGCCATCACGTTTGTTATACTTTCCAGGCGCGGACCCAGGATTTGTCTAAGGAGGAGCGGGATAATCTTAACTTACGGGGACGGGGGCAAACTGAAATTGTCATACTTATAGAAGTCTTGTAATAAGTATCAAACTCAAGCTCAAAATATGTATAAGTTTTTCATTTATCTCCGTTTACGTTTTGGAGCAAACCGCGACAGAGCATCATTTATTATAGCTAACATAATGGCAGCGTAAATAAATCTTCAGTTTGTTCTATATTATTTCTTGCGTATTCTATTTTAATGTGTTTAATACAAAGACTATTATCCAATTGACTGCGCCTGCGGGGGAATGCGGCTCGACAAAACGTTTGTTGTATTCAACAAACGTTCGCATACGCAACCTATGTACGATGACGGGCCGCCAGACAGTTTCGCAGCGGCAGACCAATCACAGCTCTCTTACCTCGTCCCCCGCCGCCCGTAAATTGGTGAGTTGTGTTTTAAAGGAAAATGTATCTATGCGCTCTCCACTGGATAAGTGCTCCCTGGTTTAATATGTGGTTGGTCAGTGTACGATTTTGGCAGCGGACATTAGCTAAGATATTTTGATAAGATATTTAATTTATTTTACCGCCCCCGACAATACCTCTTCCCCCGCCCCCTGAATACGCGCATGACACAATGTTTCAGGTCAGACTGTAGTCCCGACAGTAACTCATCCGCCGTAACCCACGCAGTTAGCCGTTACATCTGAACGTATCATCAGCCTCCGATTCAAGATATAGGAGAGATTATTTATTTATAACATTACATAAAATATCATAGCGTCACGCCTTTTCCCATACAGGGTGGCAGAGGCACAATGGTGCCCACTTTTAGTCAGATTATTATTAGATTACTAGCTGCCCGTTGCGCGACTTCGCAGCGCGTTTTAGGTATTCTCATAGTTCCCGGAATCCCGGCCACAAAACGATTCGTTCATCATTTTGACGTGTTACGCATCTATCAAGAGGAAAACTGAAAGCTAAAACCCAGATGGCGCTTTAGTGACTGTACCCTTGTTTACGTCAGTATCAAATACAGGGTTTCGATTTTTGTGCTTTTTATTGCGATAAAGAACCATTAAATGTATTCTCTGATGATTTCGAAGGAGAAATGCGACAGTAGCTGGAAAAAAGCTAATCTGGTAGAAAGGTAAACATGCAAAGAATCTGACTTTATGTTTCGCTAGCGGTTTATAATAGTAACACATGTATCCTCTACTTTTACACTTGAAAGCACCGGATTCAGGTTGCAAAGTTTCAAAACTTTGTTTACAATAAACTGCATACAATTTGACAGTTCCCGTGTCATACTAAGGTACAATCGCGAATGCGCCACCTAGCGTGAGAAATTGATAGCCACCCAATTACGTATACGCTCAAATTTACGAAACTCTTTGCTTACAAACTGTATGGCTCGCACGCAACGCACAGCTGCCCAACATAAGTTCCGGTTCCGCGAGTTCCGCTTCTAACAAAGAGTTTGAACGAAGTACATAGTTTGAGTGATGCTAAATGGCTGGCAATCAGCGCCATCTAGCGAAAGAGAGTGAACTTCCCATACAAAAGTTATTTAGAATTTTTGGCTTTTTCTCTACGTTTTTCCTTATTCTCTTTTTACCTAAACCTCCTCCTGACTGACACAAATAAAACCCAATATGCATTATAACATCGGTTGGGCCAATTCACAGGAAAAGGAAGACTATAGTGGATCCAACATAGGATGATGCTAAACATATGTTGTTTGCCCTTTTAACTTAAAATAAAAGCTCGGGTGGTAACGCCGCCGCCGCCGCCGAGCCAGGAATAGCACAGCCCCAGGCCCCAGGGGGTAAGTAAGAATGATCTGCATTAAACACAATTGTATACAATGCACCTATACTTTATTTTTACTCGTCATGCCCAAAGCTTTTAAAACAGATAAATAATAAAATAACCGGCCAAGTGCGAGTCGGACTCGCACACGAAGGGTTCCGTACAATTATCTATAAAAAACGCAAAAAAAAATAATTGTATGGGAGCCCCCCCTAAATATTAATTTAATTTAAATTTAATTATTTATTTTTTAAGTAAATAATATACTCAATATATTGTGAAAATTTTAAGCGTCTACCTGCTACCAATATCAATATCGAGCAAAAATGAGCAAAAAAATCACGTTTGTTGTATGGGAACCCCCCTTAATATTAAATTTCTTTTGATTTTTAGTATTTGTTGTTATAGCGGCAACAGAAATACATCATCTGTGAAAATTTCAACTGTGTAGCTACCACGGTTCATGAGATACAGCCTGGTGACAGACGGACGTACGGACGGACGGGCGGACGGACGGACAGACGGACAGACGGACGGACAGACAGCGAAGTCTCAGTAATAGGGTCCCGTTTGGCACCCTTCGGGTACGGAACCCTGAATATGTTAAACCATTAAATTAAATTAAATTAAAAATTGTTTATTTCAAAAACTTTTTACTTATAAGCTTATAACTAATACAAGGTAAAGACCTCCATTGACTACGTATTGACTTTGACCAAGCACATAAACGTCTACTCGTGTACCAAACTAAATAATTCAAATTAACAATACATAATAATAATAACTGTAGTATATTGCATAAATTCAGTGGCAGAACAGAACTATCAAGCATTTTCGCGCGGAAACTGCCACCTACCGTTCAATATCCCTCCATGACACATCAGATAAATCCATCCTATCAAAACCATTAGGAAATAACAATTTTAATCCTTATTGATTGATTATAATAAAGGAATCGCTAATACCATTGATAGGTCACTTCCATATGGACAGGGGGGAAATTCTGGCGCTATAATGACCATCTCCATGATCGAAATATCGATTCGAGATACCCAATATATCCATCAAAAACAAAATAAAAGCTATTCTCACGACCCGCCTTATGCTAACCGAGATATCTCGCCCCACCCGTTTTAGATTGAAATAAATATGAATCGAAATAGTTTTCGTTTCGACGGAGAAAACCTATATCTCAATAAAGAGATGATATCGATAGCGCGAGAATTTCCCCCTGGTCACGTGTAGGGACTGAAAATGTCCCCCGCCCCGGGCAGCTATCAGGTGGAACAGGCGATTTTTTGTTCCGACAGCTTCTGACAGCTAAAATAGTTCGGAAAGCTGCCAATAGATGGCTTTGTATCGACGTGTATTCATTATGATACAATCGCCCACAAGCGTACAATAATGACAATAAGTCATAATTGTGCATGTTACTTTTGACATTTTGTTACGCCGATTTTCGTAGCAAATTATGTTTCGTTCACCAAAATTTTATAATTTTCATTTTCGAGTTCCAGATAAACTACGCATTTCCTCGCAAAAAGAAAACCTCTTTGGTATGAAAACTGACTGCCAGCTATCCATTAAACACCTTTTTATAATCAAATTAAGGATCAACGATATAAAAGCCAACCCCGCGTTTCGCCTACGACATCTAATGACGAATTTGGAACTACTGAAGTTTCTTTTTTAAAATCCCCCATCGCGTCGATTTCATTTCGAATTTCCGACGGCCAGTGGATCCATTTGCTTTCAATCCCTTCCATTTCGCCAACTCTTTTATACCATAACTTTTTAGTTTTAGATCATCGCTTTTGAAACCATTTGAGTTCAATTTCAATTGGAGAATACAAAGGGGAATTTTGATTGGTTTTTCTTTATTTGGAAGCTCTGGGAGAACGGTAACAGTAACAGTAGAGCTTACGTCGTCGACACGAAATACTTGGATCCCCTGCACTTTCTGGGTAGTGCTGCACAACAAAATATTCCCAAGAGTCTAATTTTCAGGTGCTACAGAGAATATGACCAGGACCTTTACAATTGAAACAAAAAGTAAAACTTAAAAAGAACGACTTCCACAAGCCCTATTTGATTAGAAACCAATGTCAAGTGATTTTTGAGTTTAATACAAACTGCAACCCCCTATTTCCCCCCCTTGGGGAATTAATTTCGACAAATCCCATCTCATTGCTACCCTACGCTACTTAAGGAACCCCTGTAGAAAGTTTCATATGGCTCCAGGTCCACCGGTTTAGGCTAGGTATGCGTTTCCCGTCAGCCACGCATAGTAGATTGAATTTGTACCTAGTGTTGAGCATTTCTGGTGGCCATGTGTGGTCTTCATCATGAGTTCCGTCCAGATCACAATATTATGCTTACCGTGAGTAAATGCACGAGTTATTATGAAAAATTTCAAAAATCACTATTGGTCTGCCTATTCTATTTGAAGAATTCCCTCGATTTCTCCAGGATCCCATCGTCAGATCCTGACCTGGTGTCAATGGGACCAATTGGAAGGTAATCCCTTTCAAACAAAAAATAATAATTTTCCTAATCGGTCCATTCGTCTAGGCTCAAAAAAATATAGAAAAAACCTTTTGTGAAGTCGGTTAATAATGCACTGACTCTTTGACACTGGCAAACTTTACATCAAAATGTTAGGCACTATCTCTAAGAAGAAGAAGAAGAGCTTTTGTCAAACGACCGTAATTGAAGCTGAAGAGAATGATTCATTGTCGACATAGTTATCAGGTCATGAAAAGTAAATGTTCGTCAGTAAATCAATGGACCGTAAGTGGGTGCACAACACATTAATTACAACTAGATAATTAAAATTGGACTTGATACGCGCCTATTCTAAATTTCAGAACTAGGAAAGGTGTAGAGCTAACATGTAACAATAACTCCTAGAAATTAGCCCAGCTTAGACTCCTAGAAATTTCAGAACTAGAAAGAAATTTGCATATATAGTGAAATATATATGCAAATAGTATTAGTTTACGAGCAATATGCATTCATTATTATGTAAAAATTGTTTATATACATACTAGTTTTAGAGTTCATATTATTATTTTTAAATCTTAGACCTTTTGTGATACGCACTCTTGTGCGTATAAATATTATTCAATCTATCACTTCAATAAAGTAAATTCTCTTGAAATTGGCTATGTTTCAAATCATATTTCCGGGTGATAATGATAAGATTGTGATTACTGTGAAAGGGTCAACAGCTTGTTACTAAGCTTTCAGCTTCAAACCTTGTCCGGTTGCCATAGTTTTATTTATATTTTTCAAAAACAATTTTGTAGTCGAGGTCTGACACCTCTGGAAAAGGTCTAAGTAAGTGTCTGAGTGTCAAGTCAGTCTTACAGCCCAAACGACTAAGTTATACGAGCACCAGTTGGAATATCTCATGCTAATATACAGCACCGTCCTTCAGGTAAACAAGCCAGGTTTATTAACAGCCACTCAGTCATCAAAGTGTAATCCACCTGAAACCGCTGTTTTTGTTCCGAGAGTTAATTAAACCGAATGCGCGTCCCCAGATCTCTGCTTCGACCTAGTTCGCTTGGAGTTGCGCCAGCGACGACGGTGGACTACGAGAGCTGTAGGACAGGACTAAAAGTACTGTAAGCACTCACAGAGAAATAACAAACAAACATGAGCCTTTTATCCTGAGTTGCAAGAAATAAAGCATATCCTTATACTTATATCATTAAATTATAAATGACAATCCTGAGATTCTGGCCAATAAATTAGTTAAGTGACAAAAATTTCAAAATCGTTTCGAGCTCAGCTTTAGCTAACTCTTTATTAATCTGTGGCTTTAGTAATGTATCTAACCCCGCACCCTTCGAGTGAGGAACCCTAAAAAGCAAACAAGCTGATAGTCCAGTTGATAAGAGCTGTGACTTAAAAGTTCAGACTTAAAACAGTGCCAATGCACTAATGCTGTAACACAAAGATTCCATGTGCCTGTAGACAAAGTTAAACGCTAACGCTAGCGAAACGAAACGATAACTTTTTATGTATGCGATTTGGCATTTGGAATCGCTACGTGACGTCACCTTAGCGAAGCCAAATGTCAAATCGCATACATAAAAAGTTATCGTTTCGTTTCGCTAGCGTTAGAGTTTAACTTTGTCTATGGGGGGGGCTGGACTTTTAGCTTTATCTTATTCAGGTCATAAAAGTGAATGAAAGGTATGATTGTACCATTTGCGAATACTGAAAATACAGCAAGCGAAAAAACAAAGTAAACTGTTTACGTGACCTAAATCCTACGTACGACTCGGTATCTGAAACATTCCTTACTAATTACTAATTAATTACACAACGACACTCAACTCATCTCATATTCAAAATAAATACAACATGAAAAGTTTGCGAGATTTTAGACGTAAAGAGAGAAAGAAAGTGCAAACCAGAATTGCTACCAACTTGTTATGATTAGGTATGACATATGCATGACTAATTAATTAAAATACCTATTTAAGCTTGATTTTTACAGCTGTTTCAACAATATGCATGACAACTGTGTCGTGAAAACCAGAAACAGCCCACGCACTTATAATAATCATCTAAGAAACGGGGATCATTCTTTTTCATTCTTGCCGACCGGGATTCGAAACCTGATCATTTTGCTAGTGAGGCAACACCTCAGCCTCTACTCCACAGAAGGTATTTATCCATAATAAGCATGTGCCATCAAAATACTGTAACAATTTTAGAGGACCACCAAAGAACAGCGTAAAATTACTTGAACAAACGCCAAAGTAATGGGCAATTTTCCAATGAGTTCACATTTTATCATCGAGCTGGGTAAAAGCTGTGGGAATGCGCTGCTGATCGGATTAAAGCCGACTAGTGATGAAGACTTTGGCTTTCTTAGTGGAAACTGGGAAAGACGTTTTCGGAATTGATGTTTCACGTCACCGAGGAAAGTGAGCGGTCTGATTGTTCACGGATGTTTACAAGTGTATGTTGTTGACTTCACTAACTAGTATTATGTTGGTAGCTTAACCCACACAGAAAACCTTATTCAATTTAAATAAATAGGTAGTTAAAAAGACTAGCTATCTGCATATTTTACGACAAGAGGGGCAATTCTCGCCCATTAGAAAGCGTAGACGTAAAATATTGTCATTTTTGTATGAAATATCTTCTGTTCATTTTGCTACCTTTACAGTAGCGATTGCGACTTTGCGACTTCCACATAATGCTCTCGGATCGAAGATACCTAAGTTTGAGGAAATGTGCTAGTTACTTTTCTAATGTTTAGCATGCGGGAGATACCGGGTTCAAAAAAACGATGTTTACATGTTTCTGGTTCCCACCACACAGGGTATCCTAGTGTGGGGCCAGCATGTCTTGAAACCTAAATAAAGGTGGCGCATATTTGACCGAGCGAGCGAAGCGTCTCCGTTTCAGGTTTGGGCAAAAATGCTTTCGTATGTCCGGTTGTTCTCCTCTACAGGTCGCATTTATGAACCGATTCTCGTGAAATTTTGTGAGCAGGTTGGAAAAATAAATAGAATTTTTTACTCGAGCCAGTTTTTAGATTTTTTTCAAAATGGCGGAGATATGGGGTTTTAAAATGTAAAAAAATCGCTACAACCCAAACGGCTCGATGGATATTAACAAATGAGGTGTCGTTGGATTCGTAAAGACCATGAGAGTGAAACAGACTATATAATTTTAGTAAAAAGTCAATAGGTTGTATTAAAGATCGCGAAATGTAGTTTACAAAGTTATTGGTGCGGCTACTTTCATACTGCATGTACGTAACCAGGTACATTCATAAGTTTGTATGTGTTATTGAAAGAAAATTATTTGGGTTATTTTTTTTATGTGTGTTAGCAGTTCAGCTTTCCCACCGACATACTCGCGAGGTCTACAGCTCACAGAGCCACTAGTTTTAAAAGGCATAAATTTTCATTGCACTGCAAATATCTTATCAATCACAATATCTTATCACTACATCAATTAAATATTTTTTACATCAAAATAATTATTTCACTTCAAAAAAAACAATTCGTTGAACAAAACTAGTGCTAAAATAATTCGAAAATATATATCAAATCTATAGAACGTTTTTTCCTTTTGTGCTCGACGGAAGTATGCGTTTCATATTAGTACCAGTTTCGATGTAACATGTAACACACATTGAACATAATAAACAAAACATACAACCGAATTGAGAACCCCCTCCTTTTTTGAAGTCGGTTAAAAATTAACGTTTGAGCTTTCGAATAAAAGTAATTTATGACTCCACAAACATAGTGAGGCGATTGTGCGTGGTCGGACCCGCGTGTGAGATGCGAAAATACTCTGTACTAGAGTAGGCTAGGCATAGTCGATCAAGTCTAGTTACACCATAGACTTTAGCTTAGTTCTATCTAACTAAATACAGCCGAAAACTCTAATTTTGACGGACACTTACTCCCAGCTTCTGCAACTTTTTAACAACTTTGATCCATTTGCATCTTCTAAGGCGAAATTACGTCAGGATATTATTAAAACTTTACGCAATATCGAGGAGGAATAAGTGAAACACACACACTCACACACCCTCTCACCCTCACACCCTCTCACAAACACCCATTCAAACACACTCACACACTTCATACATGTTACACGCACGATACTTAATATTCAATTAAGTATACATACCTATCTATAAACATTATTCTAAACATAATTGTCCATAAACACACGTTCCTATAAGAATACTTATTTAATAAGTTTGCGCACTTGTCTATCTGTTTAAGTTTCTCGATCTAAATTTATTTCTTGTATTTTTGTAGATATCTGTTATTGGCTTTCATTCTCTATCTTTGCTCTTTGGAATTTGTTTGTCTATGTGCTGTTGATGTCACAAATAAAATAAAATAAATAAATAAATGTAACGGGAGATTAATCGAAGATTAATTCAAAATAGCGTCACGTCATTGGCTGAAATGCGTTTAACAACATTTTAAGACAATTATTGACAAAGCCAATTTTTCTTTCGGAAACCAGGCCATAAAGTCATCATGAATCGCACGCTCAGGGTGCCACAGCGAGTATGGCATTTGAGAGGCACCTTATTTGAGCAGCGTTCTGTGCATTTGGCCGTAAGGCTGTACGTGACCGTTTCAATGAGCTCTTAGTTATAAGTTAGGGCACTGTTCATGGAATGTAATTAATATAGGAGCAGATTCCTAGAAGATTACTGTGGGCTTCCGAAATCCGATACGTCAATGTTTTAGCAAGATTTTCATACAATTAGCGAAAGGTCACAAGATGTACCACATTGTGTACCGTCTGTTCTAGATATGTATGTTAGATTGCTTTAAAACACTGATATTACGTACTGTATGTAACTCATTATTTTATAAGGAACAGAATTTTCCAGGCAAAATTCTAAGTAGGAAAATAATAATATTTTGCTATCGCACAGTTATTGCTTTTGAGCTCCGTCCAACACTCTCTCCTGGGAAAAAGCCCTGAAAATATCTGCATTATATTATAGTATGCACATGTTTGCAGTTGAACAAGATTTAAACATAACACACCTGCTATTATTTATTCAACAGTTAATACAGAGAATTACATACCAGTGGCAATTTCCTATACTGTTACGAAGAATACCAGCATATTTTCTCTATTCCACCGATACGAGGCTCGGGCTGCAAATCAAGCTGTCATGATCAATCACTTTTGTACGAGCGGGCGTTAGAACGAACATGACTTTACATGGCTTTTTGTTAAATCGTGTGACAATTGTCAAGTCAATCAACGTATGGAGGGAGACCTCTACGATTTGTACTCGTTTTTATATTTACTTAGGTAGCAATTATCATAACGAAGCAGGAAGACTCTGCTAATGAATGTGAAAAACAATAAACATAGGATATCAATGGAAAGTTATCAGAAAAAAACTATTCTCTTCTTTTACTTTACGCCATTTACTAGCATCTTTATTATTTTGGTACATCCTTCGTTATTTGAGTAGATAGATAGACTAGACAGAATAGTTTTTCCAAAGTTGTTTTCTTTATAGCTGCGGTGAAGGGCTAGGAATGTGTGATTGAACAACATAGCCTACGCCTTTTCCTAATACGGGGTAGGAGAGGTACAATAGTGCCCACTTTTAGCCAGTTATTCAATACTCCATTTGCGTGTCGCTATATTGTTGTTGTTAGTCTGAACACAATCAAAGACTCTCCAAAGTCATTACTGCCGTATTTATGACGAGTATTTGCTGCAGCAACTTCAGACAAATTCTTCGCGCATTGCAGAACACCGTTAGCGTCATACCGCCCCATCATTCTCCCGTTGTGTCGTGAAATCGCTATTTTCGGCATAACCTGAGAGGATTTGTTTGTCGGCATGCGAGCTGCAATTCGATCGACATACTGTTTACGAGGCACTTGGCAACTTTTCTCTGTAGGTGGACGGTATTCTTGGATGGAGAAAACATCGCCCACGGCTCTGGAAATTACTGTAGCTGAGTAACGCATTGCACGTATACACTTCTGTACATTTCTGTAAAAAACGGTAAGTAACATTATCGGTGCAACCGGTTTATTGAGTGACACTAGGCAGCGTGCATAAATATTATGACCGTCTACTTATGGATGTATGTGTACGTACAAATAATCAATAGAGATTATTAGAGATGTTCTAGCTCATCCATACGTATAGATAACATTGCGGAGCAACACGGTAAGCGAATTTATAAAACCACGCCAATTAATTAAAACGCACGCTCGATCAAATAAAGTCACGCTCAGTACTTACTTTCATACGTGCTTACTAGCGTAATTAATTAGGTATTTCTGATCTCAAAGGGGAAACTCACGACGATGACCGCAAGGTCGCAAGGACCAGCTTTCAACTCTTGCGGCACCGCTGTTTACTACATAGTTGTGGTTACTTGGGTATCCGCACATTCCGCGTGAATATGAAAATCGAGATATAGCAGTAAGTATGTCTTTAGACGTCGTACACGAAATACCTCCGAATGGGGTGATTATCTCGGATCGATAACTAACTTCTGTGGAACCAACGTGTAATAGGTACCTCAATTTCTCTCACTTGAGTTAGTGCACAAAGAGGCTAATCATGACTATACCACTGCTATCACCTACCCTAGGACTTGCGATTACCCTAGATTTAAATTGATGTTGTGGTCACATGTTTTGCTAAACGTGTATGTATCAAAAATACCATTGTAAATTGGTATATTGCTGCACCTGCACACCCCTTCGCTAGAGGACAGAAGAGTCCTTGCCAGTGGGTACCAAGTCGTCAGTGTCTATAGCAAGGAGATGAGAACTTGATTTCCCCTAATTTTAATGTAATTTTTATTCCTTTTCGGCCAGGAGAATGACAAGCTCTAGTCCGAAAGGGTGGCCCCTCTTTTTAGGATATATCGGCATAATTCCATACAGTACATACAAGTTGTACATAATAAGTTGTTTAAAATTACACAGAGATAACCGTCGTCAGCGCCTCATCAAAGATGATGTATCTGCGTTCTGCAACCAAGTGGCGAGGTGTGAAACATGCAATTTGGAAAGGCATCCATGAAACGCGATGCCACCTCGCGAATTGCTCATCCGACGGACGTCGTCATGGTCTTATAATAACTCTCAAGACATATCATTTCATTTCGCCTGTCTACCTGTGCTGTGCAAGTGAAGCCCACTCCAGTACCGAAATAACCCGGGGACATACTAAAAGACAATTCTCATTCTAGACACCCAATTACAATATGACCACCTTTTTTGTTTTCGTGTTCGTTGGCAAGCGTTTGTTCGCGAGTAATTTTGCGAGACTTTTATGACTATATAAAACTAAACATAGACCCTGTCTCATTGGTTATGCCAATGTAAGTCACTGGGCGACAGCCAAACAGTCCTGTCTTGTTAATCATAGTTGGTAATCGATTTCTGGTAATTGACTATGGACTTCCGACTCATAATTTTGTCACTGTGACGCATATGGAATGTGCACACAAGGGTGGTGTGTAGAAGATATCTTATGGGCATATGAATAGGTGAAATCCAGATGAAGGAAATGAGATACCATTATGTAATTGTCATATCAATACATATGTGATATCAAGGTGAAGGAAATGAGATAGATACCTAATAACTAATGGTCAGTAGACACATGTTTTTCTTTTCTATTTTCTACTTTGTCATAGATTGATCGATTTGATGAATTGTGAATGTTTTGCGCGTCTCTAATTGATGCAAACACATGAACTCTGTAAATATTGTTAAATTTAATGTAAGTGTTTGCATTGTTGATGTGCCTTGTTATAAATAAATAAATAAACTAATAGATAGTCAAATCAAAAACAGATCGTCCCATGAAAGAAAAGTTAAGCGACAGGCAATGTGAAAAAGACATAAGTACCATGATGTTTACTGCCAGTTTCTAACGATGCAGGAAAGTTAGCGACCCATCTAAAGTGGTGATAAGTATTCGTATTCATTCAATCCGTTACAGCATCATACCCATTTCTTAGGCGCCAATTGAGTTGAGTACCTATTTGAAATGGTGATGAAACTCCACATTTGTCCCGCCCACTCGTCCGAGAATTTTCCAGAGATTAAACAATTATATCGGGAAAACAAGCAAAGTTGCGCATAGCAGCGGCATGTTCACATGTTAAATAAACATATGCAGCGGGGAAGTCTGGTCTGGATTTTAGAAATTTTTGCGATGTTCAAGATGATCTAAATTATTTTTGTAAAAATTGTAGTTTAGAGGTCTCCGTTGTCTCCTCTGCTAAACTCTCTGGTCGTGAAGCTTAGTTCTATTTCAATACTACTCAATACTTCAATAGTTCTACTTCAATTTAAGAAGAAAAATATGAGGAAACATGTAACGCTACCATTATGAAATGTTCATGCGCAAAAGAGTCTTTAATTTTTGTATGCAGACTGGCATACTTACGTTCCATAGAGCAACACGGCCTCCTAGCGATAACGTTCAGATATTTTTATAAATCTTGTTATAGTGACCAAAGTTAAAATTGGAGTCCAGATCTTGTCTCTTAATCGTATCATTAAAGTTTGAGATACTATATTAGTGCTAATTGGCTCTCGGTCCTAAAATACAGTGGTCGGCGTTAAATAATTCACATTGAGCTATGGAAAGAGATTCTTGAAACTACACGTATCACCTAGCTGATACAAATGGATACTAATAAGTTTTGACTAGTTTCGGCTTCTAAGAGATTGGTCGTTTGCTACGTGTATTTTCAAGAATCTGTTTCCATATCCCCACCACTGAATGTCAAACCAAACTATATCAATGCTTCACACAATTTAGGTTCTGGTAACTATATTTCCACCTTATACGTTTCCTGCAGCATAGCAGTTGCCTCAAAAGGAAATTACCTCTCAGCTCAACGTGATCGATTAGGTAGTTAGGTACCCTACCTACTCTTTGTTTGGTACAGTATCGATACTGAACCGAACACCGACTTAACGCTGCTTGCTTGAATCTTTTTAGTATGCAGCGAATCACTTTACTATTGATAGAAAGAAGCCATACATTTTGAGCTGTGCAAGGAAAAACACTGCGAAAGATATGAGTTTCCAAAAGTAAAATAAAGTATTGAATGGAGAATATGGAGATAGTACAAAGTGGGGACATGAAATGCCTGTGTGTTGTTTAGTTTACTCACTCTTTGACCTTACATACAAAAGGAAAGTAAAGGGTGTCTCGTCTACTTCGAAATACTTTGAATCTGCAAAATGTACAGCAAAAGATAAACTCATTTAAGTAATTCCAGTAAAGCTACAGCTGCTAATCACGTGATTAATATACATACATATGAAACGTATTGTCGACATCATCGTGAGGAAACCCTCATCTCTATAGCTGAACGGCGTACTTGAAAATGAGTGCCACTACGTTTTTTACTTGATGCAACTTGTTGCAACTAATTATGAAAACTCAAACGTATTCTCTAAAAATATGCCACGTCCCAGAGGTTAAGAAAGCTCGGAATCCTGCAATCATGACACAGTCATGCGCTGACGCACACATTCGGGATATTTTTGGGATGTACTACAAGTGCTAACTGCTTGCATGTCAGCAGGGGGTCGCTAGTGGGGACTTGGGGGGGTGGGGGAAGTGGGCACATACCGGGGCAATGAGACACGCCCGGTCCCGTTACCCCGTTACTTCATCTATGCTATCCTCCTCCACGACTTTGCCTACAATGCGAGAGGTCCCAGGTTTGATTTCCGGCTGGGGATGAAGAAAACAAAAAAAAACAGTTCTTGATTTACATGTTTGTACATGTATGTAAATGTTTTCTGTTTATGCTCCTATCCGGAACCACTTGGGCCTTCCCCGTTACCGAGGTAGATGGGAGGACTCTCGGACGACCCCACTCGGGGACCACTGGAATGCTTTAATGGAAGACACAAAAGGTGGTTTCATATAATTACACATAGTAGTAACGTATACGAATCAAAACATATGTCTTGAATGTCTGACGAACGGCTGTACATCATTCAAATAGTTTAGTCTAGCTTGGTACAAACGCAAGATCCGCGTGTGTCCTTATATGGGCGAGGGGATTTATATAAATATTTGCTGAATTATGGTTCAGTCAGACTCAAGATATTTTTGTGCCTCGCTTGCTGTAATTATTCTTAGGTAAAGTGCAGCAGGAGCCATGGGTTTGTATATCCATATTAGGTCTTATCAGAAATCGCCGTTTTGCAGTGTAGTGTAGAACGTGTTTGCTATGGTCAATTCACATTAGGTGTTTAGTCGATCCTTTGTCATTAAAAAAATACAATTTGGAAAAAAATGTCTAGTCGTCTCAAGTTTCCCGTCTAATAATTTTCTTGGCAGAGCTACAGGAGCAACAATAGAGCAACGCTACATTTCCTTCTAACTACCATAATAATTATCAAAACAGCTTCAATAGTCCTTGCAGTAAACCTACACTGGCACAATTTAATGTTATCTGCCCATAGCGGCCACTGTCACAGACGAGGGGTTAACGGTAGCTAATTATAAACTAGGGGATATATATAATAAACTACCCGAAAACGTTCGTGAAATGGTGACCATTAACCAATTTAAAAAAGAAGTGAGGAAATTACTTATAGTTAAAACATACTACAACATCAAGGACTACATAAATGATACTGAACTGTGATCGTTTCTTTGTATACATGTTACCCCGTCCGATCGATTTATATTTCTTTTTTGTTATGTAAAATTTAATGCATGTTTAATGTCATGCATGTGTAACCAAATATTTGTATGCCAAGTGGCTGAAAATAGTGAACCTATACGAAACCACTATTATCTCTTCTGTGACGAAACATCATTTTTTACCAACAGATCTACCCTACTTATCACAAATAAACGATTTGATTTGATTTGATAGGTATTCAGAAATTGAAATGCATGCACAATAATAATTGAAACAAAAAGTAAACTTTAGAAAAAACCGACTTCCACAAACCCTATTTGATTAGATTGAGTTTAATACTAACTGTAACCCCTTATCCCCCCCTCCCTTGGGGAATTAATTTTGTCAAATGCTATATCAGTGCTACCCCACGCGACTAAGGAACCCCTGTACAAAGTTTCATGGCTCTAGGTCCACCGGTTTAGGCTATGCGTTGCCTGCCCGTCAGCCACGCATTGTATTTGTACCTAGTATTGAGCAGATCTGGTGGCCATATGTGGTCTTCATCAGCAGTTCCGCATCACAATATTATGCTTACCATGTGCATTTGCACGAGTTATTATGAAAAACACAAAAATCACTATAGGTCTGCCTATAATATTTGAAGAGTTCTCTCGATTTCTCCAGGATCCCATCATCAGATCCTGACCTGGTGTCAATGGGACCACCCTTGAGGTATTACCTATACACCGAAAAAAGATTTGTTCAAATCGGTTCATAATTGGCGGAGCAATCGCGTAACAAACATAGAAAAAAAAAAAAAACATACGCGTCGAATTGAGAACCTCCTCCTTTTTTTGAAGTCGGTTGAAAACAAGCGTATTTCAATAAACCTTAACTCAGTGTCTAAATTGTTTTGCGACTGTTACTATGTCCGTTACCAAATATTATGGAAATTTTGGCAAACTAAAAAACACGTTGGTTCCAAGTTCCAACTAGATATTATTTACATATTTAGTTTTGGTCCTTTGAGAAGTAATTATATAGTTTTTAGCAACACTATCTGTTATCGAACCATGATCGGCCATAATGACCATATTATTCCCTTTTAGCACTGACCTTTTACGAATTTATTGTTTGAATTATAATTACAACAACAATCAATTAACGTTATCCTTTTCCCACAATAATTACCAGTCATTAAAATACAATAATTTTCTAATGATCCATCATATTGACATCTTTGTAACAATATTTATGTCAACATTACTCCCTTGAGCTCATGAAATCCAGATTATGGACCTGGGTAATTACAACAGTTATTACTTATATTTTTAAATGGTTTCGGTATGAAGTAATTATTTTGAAATGTCTACCGACCGATCTACAACTGAATGTCGATATTTTTTTAAGAGTTGTTGGGTAAAGGAAACTGCATTGGAAATCCGCAATTCGGGTTGTGTTGAACCTAAAAGATAGGTGGTAGAATGCTAATGACAGCCCCTCAAGTCAGGCCAACCCGGTTCGGCTCCCGAAGACATCGAAGAAAGAGAGACCGTTCCCTGTCTACTGGTGCAGGAGTCAATATTTCGGCTCTAGCCAGAAACTTTCCTGAAGACTCCAAGCGGGACGCCAACGGCCGCGGGGAGGGGGGTGCGCGGGAGTGCGCTCGACTCAAAATAACCGGGCATATTTCGGTCGCACCCCCCCTCCCCGCGTCACCCCCCTCGAGCGTCGCCGGCGCACCGCACGCTACAGCCGCCTCGCACTATCCGCTAACTATTCGCAATCGACCGACGTCTTGGTAGTTGGACTTGGGTTACAATGACTTGACTTCTGCTAAATGAACCCGTGGACTAGTATAAGTTTTTCGCAGTGGCGCGTTTATTTATTTTCGGGCGAGCGCCGCAACGACGATTATCGCACGATATCGAGGACTAGTAGCGTCGAGTGAGAGTTTTTCTGTGACTGTGCTGCGGTGTGCAGCGTGGAGCGATGGAGAAGCAGTCGCGCTGGTCGGAGCAGCGCGTCGAGCAGCAGAGCTCGGAGCGGCGCGAGCAGGTCACTCAGCAGCGCACGGAGCACCACTTCACGCGCCAGATGATGACCCAGCAGCGAGGTCAGTACCCCACCACCCCCCCGCAGACCCACCCGGCCCTGACCTACATCCCTCACCGACCGCTAGCGAACTCATGCCATCATCATCATCATCGGCGGTGGTAGCGGAGGTAGCGCGCCGCTCCACCACCCGCCTGCGAGTGTCTTTGGTTTCTTCCTGGTGCGTAACTTTATTTGTGCATAGCGCTTTTCCACCGCGAGCGAGATAGCGAGGCTATTCTGGGTACTGCGTGGGCGCGCCGCCCGCCCGGGCCCGAGGAATGCTCCCCGCCGCGCCGCCCATAGCACAGTTTTCACACTTGTTTTTCGTGTTGACTACAGATTGACCTCACTGTCTCCGCTCCAGAATAAAATGCGAATACACCCATGTAGATATTGAACCAGTAAGTGAATACGCGCCAGAAACGGGCCCGAGGTTGTGTTTGAGTACTTCGTTGTGACCCTAATTTTTATGCAATTTCAAAATCTTAAATGGACGACAAGCGGTGTCGTTGCGGCGCGGGCTCGCTCGTCTCGCCATCAGCTGCAATGCGAAATCACGTATTAACAAAACCTGTTCGCTTATAAGGCCTAAAGTCCTTCCCCTATAAGGAAACTCAACGAATGTGTTTCCATATGAGGATTTAGTCTCCTCATGAAAACTTTTAATCGAAGAAACTAGGTCGAATGCCGACTAAGTAATCAGCCGTTTACAATTACGAGAACATCGCAGAGATAATAAACGTGTTAATAAACAACAATAATACATACGAGTTAAATGATTACGCCGCTTTTATTACAATCAAAAGTGCAAAGAACTGCAACTGTAAGCAGATGCAATATCTTATTACGAATGCCTATCTCCGCACTTTATTACTTTTTGCTAATGAAATGAAAATATGAAATCGAGCGGCCGCGTATAGTTGCGTGCGTCTCAGATGAATACTCTCGTAAAAACTCACAATATAAACAGTGCAGCCTGCACTGTACCGTAAGTGACGAGCGTACAGCGAGAGAACCATCGGAGAAACCTCTAGAATTCTAGATCATTATTACGAGGAATGCCGCAAATATTTACAAAGTGATAGGCATCTAAATTGGACGATTGGGACACGCGCGCCATCAAAACTCGTGAAATCAAACAAAAATGTGATTTCGATCAAAGCCGCATTAAACTGTAGAATGCTTAATTAATTTGAGCGTATGCTGCACACGTCAACGTCACTAACATTCTAATCTTAATCTTTCTTTGGATAACATAACTATATCGTGTCACGTTTTAGATAGAGCACAATTGCTATTCGTCGTTGTAGCGTTGACGATCCATCGTTTTGGTATCGTTTATCTGTATATCTGTATACGTTTACTGAGATCTTTTTCTAAGTTTCCGAAATAGAAATGAAATTTGAAATTGAAATTTGTTTATTGACAGATAACATGGTTTACACAGGGTCTACTTACTAAAATAAGGAGATACTTAATTAGGAGCATTTTTCGTAAAATAGGAGGGATCAGTGACAACCGAACTAGGGAAAACACCGTATCGGTTGTCAAATGGTGCTCAATAAATTACATGTTAGGGATGAGCAACTTACTTCTCAAGTAAATTGCGTTTGGTGGTAGGTACTGGGGTGAAAAGCAAAAATTATGAAATATTAATTGTTAATTATGAATAAAAATTAGGAGCATTTTTCGTAAAATAGGAGGGATCAGTGACAACCGAACTAGTGAAAACACCGTATCGGTTGTCAAATGGTGCTCAATAAATTACATGTTAGGGTGAGCAACTTACTTCTCAAGTAAATTGCGTTTGGTGGTAGGGTACCTACTGGGGCGAAAAGCAAAAATTATGAAATATTAATTATTAATAATTATGAATAATTAGTTAGATATAATTTGTTCAGATAAAATTTCTTTACATTAAATTGTGCACGAAAGCCAAATCTTCTTTCGCTGACCATTTATTTGGGTTTAGTTTATTAACACTTTATTCATCATCATCATCGACAGATTGCTCCCGCCCACTGCTGGGTTTAAGCCTCGTCCCTTTTGTCCATATTTGCGTGTAAATAAATCTGAATATGATGGGAAGAAACGTTACATGCCAGTTTTTACTACCGCATTGTCGGAGGAATCTTTTTCCAACGTCATTTGTCCATCATCCTTCATTCATCATCATCCATTTGTCCCTCAGCCCACATCATCCCACTGCTGGGTAGCCCCTTCTTCTCTACAGCGCTGATATTCGCGGTCCCTGTGCCAACTGCAACCAGTGAGATCCTACTTGTACTTGATGACACCGTCGGATATTGGCGTAGCTCTAGGTCTAACGCTGAGCTGTGGCGGAGAAATTGGCACTTACATCATTTCCATTGATCAGTAAAGACGAAGAAAGAACATGACGTCGATTTCCCGCCAAAGCTACACGATACCTTTTGTGATATGAAATAGATTCAGCATATTCTAGCTGGTTTGTCTTTCCCAATCCGAGTATTAGTATAGTGGCTGAAAACTGGCTCCGCCGAACCCATGACCCCAAAACAAATGTTTCGAGGCCATTCTCTACAGTTGTTCAAACCGAGCAGGTAAATACAACATGGTATAAAAATATTATAATTTAAATGAATATGGTAAACAATCTATTGGTGTAATACTCGTATTCGCGGGAGTGATTCACTCCTTGGTAACAATCGGACAATATTTTCGTTCAAATCGTGATCATATCTCCATTGCCCTCCGTTCTTGCAAACATGGAGTATTGAATTATGTACTGCTAAACTTGGGCACAAATGTACCTCTGCCAACACCAATGTGAATAACCGTGATGGTATATTTAGACTTTGCGCCGGATGCAACCAAATACAGAAAATGTTGACGATAAATGCTTCTGCGCGGTAGGTGGTACAAAATAAGAAAGTTTAAGATTTATCTTTGGTATTCCTCTTTTATAGGAAAAGAAATACGTTACAGTCAAATACACGTAAGAAAAATATGTATGTACCTACGGTTCATCGATAAATATCTGGTGACCATTGTAAAGTAAACCATACTAGTTAGATTATCACAGGGAAAGTAGATTTGTTATTTCATTAGGTATAATTCACAAATATTCGTGTTGTAAGCTAAATTTTCTACTACTACATTATTTACATTGCGTATCAGATAGTTATAACGAAATAATGAAGCAGCAAATCTACAACATTTCCCCCCACTTCCACCCTACAAGCTCCTGGGCTGTTTCCCATCAGTTCTTGCCGTGGTCCCTCAGCTCATCACTCTAACGTTTCCTGGGGCCATCACGTCCGCGTTTTGCAATTGGGATCTAAAGTTCGTAAATACAAAGGAATTGCATCACGCCTTTGCCATATGGGCTCCCACGTTGAGTTGAGCCAGATATTCTAAACGCTAATGTCAAAGTGATCCAATAACTTAATTGGTTAAATTCCACCCATCGTAATAAGGGGCGTGTCGCACTCACTGTTTTTGCACTCTATCGGTTTAATTGTCAGTTTTCTATTTCGACGTACTGAGAAACGTGGAATAATAGCCCCATTAGGCTTCGATGCGAAAAACTTAAGCGAAATGGCAAAGATGTTTTCACTTTTTCCTCACGATCGACGTTCAATAGAAACGGAATATGATTATTCAAGATCTATTATTTATCGCTTTTTGTGTTATGGAACAAATAATAGTGATCGGCTGAATGCTAAGATCGATTATATTGCAGCCATTCAAATGAATAAATTGATGCTGTTAATGATACAAAAAGCGTTATAAATATTGGCGGAAACTATTATGCCGCTGTTGTGGGTGGCTATTAGGTCGCTTTGTTGCCCCATGTGTTCTTCTCATGGGTTATCGAAATATCTATAATGAGAATTGTAATAGTCGAACACATTCGCTAAGTATACAATTAGTGCGAAAGTGGAATGCAGCGGTGGGAGAGATGTCAGGATCGTAGCCAAGGACTAGTCGATGTAGCTTGACTGCTGTGTAGTTGTCTGTACGTCAGTAACCATCCCTTGGTATTTATTGATACACAATAACACAGCACACACATTTCTAGTAATGTTGCAGTAGAACCCGGTTTACTAGCTGTCGAAGAAGCGACGCAGCTCCATCCGTCTCAGTCTCAGACGTCTTTCTATTTTAGAGAGCTGTTCACGAACACAACTCTATAATTTGCAATCGATTGTACAGGTATTTTATCTTTTTAAATAGGTCTAGAAAACATGATGCGTTATTTTCAGCCTAGTGCTTCGATGGATATTGGAAAACGCTTAAGACTCGCTTAAAGTCAGATCTCACCTTTCGTGATCTAGAATTCCATAGTAAAGACTTTACACTTACATATTCACTTAAAATATGCTCGGTTAAAGAGAAATCTTAGGCTTTTGTTATGACCGCAGCGTCATAGGCGAGCATATATTAAAAGTACGTCATGTTTATTGCGAAGACCTACATTAATTTTGCGGGTAAAACGCACAGTCACGTGATGAAGACGACTCCGTAGTACAACACGGGCGCATTTTCTGCACCTCGCTCCGTAATGACTTCACAATCCCTGACCACAGATTGTTACCGGGTTGTAGGTAGTAAATTCCGCGACTTTATTGCATCCCTAAATTGGCAACTTAGTAAGCAGTGAAAGTCCGTAAGGCCTTAGCTCCATACTCAAAACAGAGTTGAGGAGTTTTCAACGACAACCCGTAATCCGGGCACGTTCCGTCTGCCGGTCAGCTAGTTCATCAAAGATCCGCTCATTAAAACGCTTAACTGTAGCACGTCTCGGTAGTTGCCCTCACATTATCTCGTAGAAAAAAAACATATTAATCTGTGCTAGACATGATTTGATTAGAGCGTGCCAGCCAAACAAAAAAATCCGCCTGACAGACATATCTTCAATAACGAGTTAACGAGCACGATCGAAATATTTAGTCGGATTTTTCAAACGAAAACGCAAGTCAAGGCGATTAGAAAATATATCCAGTCAACAACTGGCAGACATTAGAAAGTGTTAAATAAATAACATACTATATTGTTTGTTACAATGCAGCAATGAGTTTTGTTGCATGACAGTGATTAAATACCAATAGAGATGGATCGGATTACGAAGTGTTGATGAAGAGCGACGATTACTTGCTCTTTGCGTAGTCATTTGCTGTGAATAATGCCACAACCGATATGGTGGCTAAACTGTTTAATCACTTAATCACCCGTATAATAAATAACTATTAGTTATTTAAATTAAATGGAAGTAACTCTTTTATGAATCCTAAGAATAATAAAACACGTGAAATGTCATTGGTACAAATGCACGAAAAAAATCAATGACGAGGGTGTAAACTTACATACTTTTCGGCTTTAAAAAAATACAACCCTGACTTGAGTGCTAAATATGCCCTCTCATTAAGACCTTCGGCTTGCCCTTTGGGCCACAACTTAATTATCCAGCAAGATCGTGCTACCGAGATAGCGGTTGTAACGTACACTCGCTTTTCCTTATCTCCGAATGTTTAATCTTGAGAGAACAGTTAGTAAAATGCTCGAATTGTCGGCCACTTTCGCCGGTTCCCAGCGCATGCGTTTCGACTCACGTGGCCTGTGCGGGCGCATGTATTGTTGCGCTCTTATTGCAGCCGAGCTCTTGGTTTCGACTCTGGGTGGATGGAGGTGGGATATTTCCAGTCGGATCCTCTAGCCTACAAACCTGCACTGAGTCAGTCAAAAGCGATTTTGAAAGACAATATTGGTTAAAAGAGTATAGACCCATCAATTTTGCCATTTTACATGTAAAATGTTAACTTGTTAACTTGCTACAGGACCCACATGCACATGTGTCTCGTGGCGGGGGACATTTTTATTGGACTTGCTGTATGGGCACAAATAAACCAACTTAAAGTGTAACGGTTCTGTTAAAAAAGAAGCATCTTCCACAACACATGTTTGAGTTATATTAAATATAGTTGGATGTTTTCGAATTGCAGCGTGCGTGTCATGGAAACCTCACAAAGTTTATTTGCCTCTAAGGAAACTGTGATCTCTCTCTCTCTCTCTCTCTCTCTCTCTCTCACGTAGGGCGAATTTGGAGAGAAATAGACAGCTTGCTTAGAACCAATATAGTTTGGGCCAAGTTGTGCTCAAAAGATATCCGAACGGCATATTACCAAGAGTTGTGCGATGTAGAGTAGGGAACAAGACAACATTAGTTCTTATTATTCAGAACATCTTTCCATTTTGTTAGTGAAGAAAGTTATTGTGGCGAGATTAACGGTTATAACCAAAATAACAAGCATACTTATAACGTATGGATATAAAGTGTGCTGCTTACTCATGGCAGCAGTATTGTACTGTACACAACACAACATTCACCGAATAGTCACATGTCATCGTTAATTTGACAAAGTATGGTATTTTTTCTGAATCAGAAAATCTAGCTTCCGTTTGGTCCCACTTTATGATCACTTCGTGTTTGTTACTCGATGATGTCATGTCTCAATTTAAGGAACGAAATATAGAATCAGGAAAGCAGCGTAAAGTAGTTTGAGGTTTATTTCTTACATACTATAGCGTTTTATTTAACTCTTAACATACGGGATGGCATGAACTTTTAGCCAGTAACTGCCCCTATTTCCGTATCAACAATTCGCGGAATTTCCCCCAGGACAGTCTGTGTCGGCTTATGATTACACCAAGCCGAGTGGCATACAGCTTTCACCTGCTGTCCGCACTAACGCTGGATGCGTGGCGTACGCAGAAATGCGCATTTGCATTACGCATTACCGGCAAAGTGTCTCCACATACTTTGCGCGTCTGCTGCGAAATATATCCAATGTAGTTTGCAACGTTGGATGGTTGAGTTGTAACCGTGTTGCCTGTGCATAGTCACGGTATTATATCCACTCGTACAGGCATTCCCTTTATTTCTTTGGTAGGTCTTCAGTTACTGCGATGATTGTCTATGGCAACGATTTCTGTTTGGTCCTTTTCTGCAGAAACGTTTAGCATCTATTTCATATTCATAAAAGTTTTGTTACAGAAAATATCTAAGCTTTACCTCATTGTATTATAATAATTTTCTGATTGTTAAGTGTTGAGCTCAGTCAGACGTAGTAGCTTCTATAAGTTTCTGGACAGAAGGGCAGTTAGTTCGTATGCTTTCGGCTATAATTGTAAATATTCTTCCTTAGTAGAAATCAAAACACGATTACAATCCAGTAGGTATACGAGTAGTTCGGTGACCAATCACGCTATGCACTTACAAATAAAAAATAATGCGATCTGTATAAGGATGTTTTAAACACCGTCATTTAGAAATCAGTAAAATTTATTAGATGGTAAATGATTCCTATAAAATCCAACATTTTATAACTCTTTAGGTAATAGTTATATAATACATATTTTATATTACTTACGTCTTATAAATTATAAAAGAAAACCTAATGGTCGTTGAAGAGTGTAATTTAATCACTCTAAAGACGATGGTTGTGATTCGCGTGACCAGAGTCGGTGTGCAGTCACCGTGACAGGGAAAGAATTTTGCTGATACGAATATGAGCTTTAGATGAACGGAGCTTCATGCCGTCTCAATACAGCGCAAGAGAGAATTTGCTTGATAATAAGAATAGGAAGAAGGAAAACCGTGATGTTATGTTACGTTGGAATTAGGAAAGATGACTGTCACCCAAAAAAAATGGATATTAAATTGCTAGCCAATTGTGGATGCAACCACCGTGCTGCTCTTGGTGCGATATTTCGGCATTATCGTCGCGATATTACGAAATTCTACCTCAAAGGATGTGTAATTTGTGTTCCATATGTCATCCAACAAGGAGCTTGTATACCAATCAGGCAGATCTGATAGGAAATTGCTACACATCTGTGTTTAACATTCTCTTTGACTGCTCTATGTTTGTGGCAGTTGTGGTCTATTGGTGTCATTACTCTGATAGGGGCGTCAGTGCCTTTACGGTAGAGAGGACTTAATCAAGTTCTGCCTTGGGGCCTAAACGTGTAGGTTATGCCTGGACGACAGTGTGCAATCAACTGCTGTCTGAAATTGACTTGACTTAATTTGAGTACGCCAGCCTCTAGGTTTATATTGTCTCTTTGTATGATATTTTGGATACCCACCTATTCTATCATAGATAGCATGAGAAATCTTTTGATCACATCGCTTTTTGTCATACAAAATATTGCTATTTGAAGTGACAATGGCACGCTAATAAATAACACAACAAAATAACACAGCGTTATACGTTTTTACCCATTCGAGGTTGCCAGGCACAGTTGAGCCCACCTTTGGCCAGTAATTCATAACTTCTATTTGTGTGACATGCATGACAGAGGGATCCCGATCCCAACGCTTACTTAGACTCGGCACAGGCAGTAGTAATAACCGGCCAAGTGCGAGTCGGACTCGCGCACGAAGGGTTCCGTGCCATTATCTTTAAAAAACCGCAAAAAAAATGTATGGGAGCCCCCCCTAAATATTTATTCAATTTTAATTTAATTATTTATTTTTTAACTAATAATATACTCAATATATAGTGAACATTTTAAGCGTCTACCTGCTACCATTATCAATATCGAGCAAAAATGAGCAAAAAAAATCACGTTTGTTGTATGGGAGCCCCCCTTAATATTAAATTTCTTTTGATTTTTAGTATTTGTTGTTATAGCGGCAACAGAAATACATCATCTGTGAAAATTTCAACTGTCTAGCTACCACGGTTCATGAGATACAGCCTGGTGACAGACGGACGGACGGACGGACAGACGGACAGCGAAGTCTCAGTAATAGGGTCCCGTTTGGCACCCTTCGGGTACGGAACCCTAAAAAGGGCCTTTTTAGGATTCCAAAAAGGCCCTGATTTCACTACACAAGTACCTATATGGGTTATGTTGAGTAATTCCACCATGATTGGTATGAAGCACGAAGGCACCCCACTACGCTGGTATGGTACGGCGAGGTCAAAAGATACGCGTATTAAGACTATGTATGATTCATTCTGGGACATGAGACCATATGGCGTCGCCGAGTGGGTCAATTGGTCAGCGTAATCCTTGAATATGTAATGTAATCGGAAAATACAATAAATAAATCTGCAATCAAGTAACTTTATAAAAGTTAGTAAAGGTCATCCATCATACACGGGCACCCCTCAACTTATGTTATGGCACTGTAATTCACCGAACGAGAGGCAGCGTGACTTTGAGCGTTATTTAAAAGGTTGGCGGTTATGTACTGAGTTCTTATTGCTTTACGAACTTCATAACAGGACATTCTGGTAGGATAATACAAAATGTTCAACGCTTCATAAACACGGAGCGCGTGTATTTCACAATTGCAATGCGGGTGATAGACCGCGGACTTCGGATACAATGCTCATATTGCGAGTAAATTGGTCGAATTGCGGTTTTACACCTCGAACACTAGTGGTGTCACTGGTGTCAGTTTATGCTGGTTTCGGACCGCAACTGAATTCGAATGATAACATTAAAATGCAATAATGGTTTCAAAATTTATATTAAGACTCACACTGAAGATAGGCTAGCCTGTAGCCTGCTGATATAGTTGTCATTTCATGCAAAGTCATAGCTTCATATCTGCGTGGCAAAGTGGGAAAGACTGTAAAGCTCTATACGACATGATATATGTAGATTATAGAGGTATAGCCAAAGATGTAGTTCAGTAAAGGTTCATGCTTGTTATTTCAAAACATAAATATGCCAGTTCATACCGAGAAGCTATAAGGTTGCTTCGGAATTGATTAGGTCTTCGATTAGGTCAACAAATCGTACTCAAAGCAAGTTTTTGGACACAACATATGTAATTTGTCAATACACAAACAGTAAAGTTATCGATGTATTGACCCAAGCAAACGCACACCGAACATCTGATCCGACAAAACCGGTGGCGCAATGGCCGACCGAAATATCCCGAGTCAAGATCTACGGCTGATGCTTGTTAGTTATTTCATAATTCTTAAATAACCGGCCTACCTAGTGCGCGGAAGGAATGCCTGGAAAGCTGCCAGGAAGGGAATGCCAGAGCGGCAGCGCACCGGCGCCGCGCCGCCGCCGCCGCCACCGCCGCTATCGCCTCGACACGGGTGATGCTACTGTTGTAGAGACACAGAAGAGATAATAGTGTAGAGACTAACACTTTCTAATTAGAGCTGTGCATTTGCCAGCCAGGTGTAGGAAAAGACACTCACACAGAATTGAATGCAGGATTCAAGCGTTTGAATTGTAGCGTATGTGCGAACCTCAATTCAAAATGTGCGATAGGTACTTCGTTGCAACTATAATAGTCTAGTCTCAGAGAATAACGATTTAATCTCGTATCCTATAGATATCAAACGTAAGTGATCCTATAATACGAGTAGATAGTAATCCTATATCCTTTTTTTTCCTTTTAAGGGTCGGAACCCTAAAAATGAAATTTTGTGCGTTAGTCTTCCTTTTCATGTGAATTGGCCCAACCGATGTGTACATATGCCTAATGCCTATTGGGTTTTATTTTAGGTTTAGGTAAAAAGAAAATAAGGAAAAACGTAGAGAAAAAGCCAAAAAATCTAAATAATTTTTGTATGTGAAGTTCACTCTCTTTCGCTAGATGGCGTCGGTAGCCAAATATCATCACTAAAACTACTTCGTTCAAGCAACCTTTTTGTTGGAAGCGGATCTCGCAGAACCGGAACTTATGTTTGACAGCTGTTCGTAAATCTGAGCGTAATAGGCGATTTCCTTACACCTATCCATTAAACACCTTATCATAATCAAATTAAGGATGAACGATATATGGCCCCATGTCTCGCGTACGACATCTAGTGAAAAATTTGGAACTACTGAAGTTGTTTTAAAAAAAAATCGCCAATTGATGCGTATTATGCCCAATACGGGTCGACACTATGGATTTTCAAAATGATGAACGAATCATTTTGTGGCCGGGAACTATGAGAATACCTAAAACGCGCTGTAGTAGTAAATAATAATGCTTTCTTGTGCTATGCATCTTTTTGCGAAAAAATATAATAAAAAAAACAAGCAGTAAACTAAATGTTTTTTTAATCCCGGACGAAATGTATGGGTGTATTGAGCAAAAACATCCCCGAAAAAAGTTTGAAGTTTATGTCTCCATGTCTGTGTGTCTGTGTGTCTGTCCAGCGTTCAAACGGATGGACGGGTTTTAGGTTGCTACAGTATAAGACTTCACGCGATGGTTTTTTTCTTCTATTTATTCTTTGAAGTTTCAATACTTAACAAGGAATCAAGTGAACCAAACCACCTATAAGTTTTAAGGTATCGGGGGACTCGGGGGTGTTATAAATTGTAATTATTTATTTTGTTTGTACAACAGAAGGACGTTGCAAAAATAGTTTCCTATCTTTAATAGGTACCAAAATACATATCACTTGACTTCGAACCTTTTTGCGAACTGTATAATATTTAGCCCGGGTCTCTCAAGAGACGAATAAACAGTCAGATATCTTTTTTTGACACTTTTTGTACGTGTGCAATGTCAAAAGCCCCAGATAAACAGACAGATAAACGCTATCTGATGAATGAGAGAACGGCACTTAATAATTTATAAGCTGGTTTGTTTGATGGAAAAAAATGCGTTATCACACGGTCAAGGAACTCTGGGAATGAAATTAATTGATCAAATACACCGTGACCTTGACCTGAAAACAGAAAACGGTAACCTTGAAATGTGACCTTGTGAATAAATAAACATTATAGAAGTGGGGAACCTCGGTTATCTAATACAATTTTATTTTGATTATATTCTTGTTTATTTTTTATGTACGGCTGTGGATTTTTGTTTAATAAATAGATAAATAAATAAATAATTGTTTTAACTGTTGCAAAGACTGTTGTTGTCACTAGGACAATGATATGGCAAAATAATACCGAAACTTTGTTAATGGGTACCTCCATTCCATACATACCGCAACGCCTTTTCGTGGCACAGAAACAGGCTTTCATAATAATAACCGCCAAACGTGTGCTTTTGAAATAATTTTGTCACTACTTGCTACTTCTTTTGTAACATCAAACAATCAAAGTTAAAGGCATCACCATCATTCGTATCACTCTTGACAGAGTGGTCGTGGTCGTCATTTCGGTTGGGTGACCCGCCTCACAATTCGTCGCCAAAGGCATCATGTTGTTCACTAATTTTTTTTCCAAACATATCATCCGATACGCGATCTCAACTCAAGCACTTGCATTCACAACCAGCTATCACAGTGCAACACAAGACTCGAACCTGGAACCGGTCTAGGCTCTGACGAGGGCAACGACGTATAGCGTACCCACGGTCTGACTACAGCGGCGCCAACAAGCCAGTGGTCATGCAAACATGTCGTAGCAGCACCATGCTGCGGGCAGGCATGCGAATACATTACTGCAATATTCTATAGTTCAGCTCGGGAAATAAAGCTTGCAGCACGAAGGTTCAACTTTATATTAGACTTCATTACATTCCAGTTTTGCCATCCTGTATACCGTTCGCCCGCGCATTATAAATGCCGTCCCCCCCATTTTACAGGTTTTGAATACTATCTCAATATTTTATAGTAAGCTTAGCCACGTACGGTAATATTTATAATCTCTCAACTGCCGCTGTCAGCGGATAATTCATCGGATTCTTTGAATTTTTCAACCGACTTCAAAAAAGGAGGAGGTTCTCAATTCGACCCGTATGTTTTTTTTTTATTTTTTTTTCTATGTTTGTTACGCGATAACTCCGCCAATTATGAACCGATTTGAACAAATCTGTTTTCGGCGTATAGGTAATACCTCAAGGGTGGTCCCATTGACACCAGGTCAGGATCTGATGATGGGATCCTGGAGAAATTGAGGGATCTCTTCAAATATTATAGGCAGACCTATAGTGATTTTTGTGTTTTTCATAATAACTCGTGCAAATGCACATGGTAAGCATAATATTGTGATGCGGAACTGCTGATGAAGACCACATATGGCCACCAGATCTGCTCAATACTAGGTAAAAATACAATGCGTAGCTGACGGGCAGGCAACGCATAGCCTAAACCGGTGGACCTAGAGCCATGAAACTTTGTACAGAGGTTCCTTAGTAGCGTGGGGTAGTACTGAGATGGGATTTGACAAAATTAATTCCCCAAGGGTGGGGGGATAAGGGGTTACAGTTTGTATTAAACTCAATCTAATCAAATAGGGTTTGTGGAAGTCGGTTTTTTCTAAAGTTTACTTTTTGTTTCAATTATTAAGAGGTTTGCGTAGACCGTTTGCGCGGTGCGTACCATTGAGAACTTTTTGTTAAACTTATTGATTTTGAACAAGCTTTTCTAACTATTATTAATTACTTAACTTTTAAACAATACTAAAATGTATAATACCAGTAACATCTCTGCAACGTTTTAGTAATGAATTGCAAGTTATAAGTACTTAGTCTTGCCACCGTTGTACAGGGTGTAACAGAAAGGGGTGTACAAGCCGAAAGAAGGTTGTTAGGGACATCATTCTGAACAACTTTCACTATGGGACCGACTTGATCGGAGCAACTTTATTTTTATTAACTCAATACATTTCGGGCCTAGAGCTCAGCTGATCTGTATGGTGGAGTGAAAAATAAAGTTGCTCTGATCAAGTTGGTCCCATAGTGAAAGTGGTTCAGAATGATGTCCCTAACAACCCTCTTTCGGCTTGTACACCCCTTTCTGTTACACCCTGTATAAGTAGGAAATAGCAACCAGTTAACTATGTCTAAGATGGTTCTCTACATGTTTTTAGGGTTTCGTATCTCAGAAGAAGAAATCCTTTAAGGATCACTCGTGCGTTTGTCCGTCCGTCCGTCAGTCACAGGCAATCTACTCAGAACATACTGGACCGATGAAGTTGAAAATTGATACACATATTAATATCTGTGACCAAAAGACAGAGTTGCAATGTAAATATTAGAAATATGGAATATGGGGGCAACTTTTGAGGGGCCAAATAAGAAAAATAAAATAAAATCAAAATATGCCTTGTGACACATCAAATGATGACATGAAATGATGAAGCGTATGGTGCAAGGATCTTAAATGTATTTTTATAATTTTGAAAAAGAATCATCAAAACTTCTAGGGTACTTCCTGAAGTCCTGAAAATCTGAAATTTTGGTATGCAAGTACATGTTTGCACCCATATCGCATAAAAACTCCGAAATCTACAACTTTAACCCCCCAACCCCCTAAATCTGGCGTGCAAAGTTTGTATGAAAAACTGAATTTTAGGGTACTTTTAGGATATTTTGTTGGTGTTAGTCCTATTTTATTTTAGCTATTGTATTATCTCTTCTGTGCTATTGTGTTTTAGCTATTTGAGGTAACAGTTTTTCCGTTTAGACCGCGTCGATTCGGAACCGTACCTTAAAATGAATAAAGAAACTCTTATTCTTATAAGATTGCTTCGTTGTCCGTCGGTCTGTCCGTCCGATTGAAGTCTGTGAATAAGGGACTGAATATGACTTCAACTAAACAAGGGCTCCGTGGTCCGTGATGCAGGTTCGAATCCCGGTGCTGACCATGTACCAATGAGATAAATCATTCATCTGAAGTAGGTACGTCATACGGACTTTCTAACGGTGGTGATGGAAAACATCGTGAGGACACCTTCATAACTCCATAGCTGCGGCGATGGGTTAACCCCTGTCACCCAAAATGGAGTATTGAATCACTGGCTGAAAGTTGGCACAGTTGTGCCCCTGCCAGTCCGTGTGGGAAAACGCGTGACGCTGTAGTATTATTATTATTATTATTATTAAGCAATCGCTATAATGACACCATTCTGAGTTTAATTCCCAATATCCACCACCACACGCTAAGGTTCACAGCAAGTGGGCAACCTAAATGGTGAACGTAACAAGATCCGCGCGTGCGTTCGAAAATAGAACTGCGCGAAATGAGCGCGTCACTGTTGACTCACGCGCAGGGAAAGGGGGCTGACTCCCGTCTCACACTTGAATGTTATGCGTTATGCTTGTTTATGTCTTGTCTTGTCTGGTACATGGTATAGAGGTTGAAACAACAACACCGGCAGACGGTAGCAGGCGCGGCGGTAGCGAAGCGGTAGATGACGTGACCGCTACCGCTAGCGAACCGCTTCAGCCTCGATCACGAATGTTTTCGTAAGCGTTAACGTTGTCGAGAACGCAGGAAATTATATTTTATGTCAAAGAATAAGAATCACTGAATTTGACGTTTCGATAGTTTTCTATCGAGTCTTTATTCGTGATTGGGCGGTGTGACACGTGACATCACAGTATGAACTATGAACGCCTCAGATGAACGCTATACTGTTTTTTTTCTATAACACAGATTAATAAAGGCTACCACGCCACGAAAGCGCGGGCGCGATTTTTTACATATTACAATAGTATGCCCCCGGCCGGCCCGGCTAGTTCATACATGATTGGCCTATGTCGATGACTTGGGAATAATACGAGGGGCGATAATACAAGGAAAAAGACACGTTTTTTTTATCAAAGATTGAACCTACATACAAGCACATAAGTTGCCTCTAACCTCATACTAGGGTACCATGTGTGTCGTGGGAACCAAAATTTGCGATGTCAAGAACATAATACCTCCATATTTAGACTTCTTTTGATTATACGAAACACATGTTATAGCTGAGACACCATGCCACATGGAGGAGGTGATTCATCTCATTTAGTCACTTCATACCTACACAAATTGTTAGGAATGTTTGAGCCAGACGAATATAGATTTTCAGCGTTTGCTTTCATGCTAGTAGGTCATACATATTTATATCGTTCATGTCATGTCCACACTATTACATATTTAGTATATGTATGAAAAAGAATAAAGAAGCTGAGCTACAATATAAACTATAAATTTCTTGCGTTGCGAATTACTCTTTTTCTACCAATTTATTATTTTCTTTCATGCGAATTTTTATTACGGCACGGATTTCCTTTATAATTGTCACTATTGTAAGATTGATGCGTGGATGGAGAAAGGGCATTTCTCCAACTGCTACATATCACATTTTACGACTGAATTAATTTTCATATCCGATTTTATACGACTATTTTCTATTGTTTCAGTGGAAAGCACCGGAGCCGGCACAGACCGTCTGCCCATCACCTCGGGGAGACCAGGCGATCCCTCGCCGCCAATCTTCGAGCAGATCTTCAAAAACGCGAGATTCGCTCAAGGTGGCAATGCGAAATTCGAGGGCAAACTCCGAGGTAACCCGACCCCAGTTGTCTCGTGGACACGAAAGAAGGCACCACTGGTTGAATGTGGCAAGTACAGTATGAGCTACAACGAGCTGACAGGCGATGTCTCGCTGCTGATCAAGCAGATCGGACCTGGAGACGAAGGAGAGTACACTTGCACCGCGAGGAACCAGTATGGAGAGGCTATTTGCTCCGTGTATATTCAGCCTGAGGGCGTGTCGGTACCTGCGCAGCAGGCCTCTAGCCAACAGAGCACGTATAAGCACGTCAGCGAGAGTGTCGAGCACAAGTCGTATGGCACGCAACAGGGATACTCCCAACAGAGCCAACAGACACAAAAGGTTTCCTCCTACACAAACGGCGATGGGTACTCAGCCTCCGAAGACTTCAAAGTCGACACCTTCGAGTACAGACTCCTCAGGGAGGTATCCTTCAGAGAGTCTATCACGAAGAGATACGCTAATGAAACCGACACCCAGATCAGCAGCAATGTCGAGCAAAGCTTGGGACCGGTGGCGCCGCCGAAGATAGCACAGAAGCCCAGAAACTCCAAATTGCAGGAAGGTGCCGATGCTCAATTCCAGGTTCAGTTGTCGGGCAACCCCAGACCCAGAGTCTCTTGGTTCAGAAATGGACAAAGGATAGTCAACTCGAGCAAACACGAAATCGTAACGTCTCACAATCAAACGACTCTTAGGGTAAAGAACACGCAAAAGTCTGATAGTGGCAATTACACACTATTGGCTGAGAATCCGAATGGTTGCATTGTTACCTCGGCGTACCTGGCCGTTGAATCTCCACAAGAAACCTATGTGCAGGATCACAAGTCTCAGTACATTATGGATACTCAACAAGTAGAGACTGAAGAACGGCCAGAAATATGTGAAAAAGCTCTCGCTCCGCAATTTGTTAAAGTCTGCCAAGACCGTGATGTCACGGAAGGCAAGATGACGCGCTTCGATTGCCGCGTCACGGGCAGACCTTACCCCGAAGTCACGTGGTTCATTAATAATACACAAATCCTAGACGATTATAGTCATAAGATCCTAGTAAACGAGTCTGGGAATCACGCTCTTATGATTACAAACGTCAGCCGCAGTGATAGCGGTGTGGTGACGTGCGTGGCACGCAACAAGAGCGGCGAAACGTCGTTCCAGTGCCGGTTGAACGTTATCGAGAAGGAGCAAGTTGTCGCTCCGAAGTTCGTTGAACGCTTCAGCACACTGAGTGTGCGCGAAGGCGAGCCCGTGGCTCTCAACGCGCGCGCGGTCGGTACGCCCACACCGCGTATCACCTGGCAGAAGGACGGACAGCCAGTCATACCCAATCCAGAGTTACGAATCAATACCGATGGTGGGGCCACGACGTTGGATATCCCGCGAGCCAAGGCGTCGGATGCGGCATGGTACCAGTGCACCGCACAGAACGTCGCGGGCTCCACCGCCACTCGGGCACGGCTCCATGTCGAAGTGCCGAAGGAGCCGCCTCCAGAGCAGAAGCGTCTGCACCTACCCCGGCCGACAAGGATAATAGAACCAGAGTGAGTACCAAACTATTATTCAGTGCTATATACGGAAGCATATATGTACCTATATAGCAACTCTCTATGGTATAGAAACAGTGTATAGAGTCTATACACTATTTCCGTTGGTGGAGAGCAATGCCGTTCTCAACTAAGACTGCACCCAGAATTTTTATTGCTAAACAAAGCAGCAGTTTATTGCCGTTACTGATATGCCCTCCGGATACGAAACTACAAACCTTCGTTTGCTGGGTCATTTACATTTATATACTATATTGCATTTCAGGCCCGCTCCTGGCCCAGAGGTTATCTACTTGAGGCACGTGGAAAGGGCACGACCTTTCATTCCTCCGGGTGAGGAAGACCGGGTCTACCCGCCGCCGCAGTTTATCGTGCCACTCCAGAGCGTCAACCAGACCGAGGGTGGCAAAATACACTTCGAAACAAGGATAGAACCGGTGGGCGATCCAACGATGAAGATAGAATGGTTAAGGAACGGAAGAAGTATCGAAGCTAGTGAGTATTTGGATTTAAGTTGTTTACTATTTGATGACGTTTTTATATGTAGGATTGATATAAGGTTATAGCTGCCAGATAAAAAATTGATAAGTGACAATGGTAATTTCAGCTTAGTAATTCATACTGCAGTCGTTAAACAATACTTAATAACGCTCCGTTTGTTCGACAGGTTCAAGGTACACTTCAGTGTTCCGTTTCGGCTACATCTCTCTCGACATGCTCAGTCTCAACATTCAGGACAGCGGTGAATACACCTGTCGGGCGGTGAGCGCGACCGGCATGGCCGAGACCAAGGCGATGCTCAACGTCACACCTCGCGCTGCCATCGAGAGGACGAGCCAACACCCAGAGAGTCTGCAGCACATCCAGCAGCTAGAAGGTTACTCGAGGTACCAACAACAAGAGTCGATCGAGGAACAGAGCTCGCAGCGGCCGCAGTTCATTAGGCCGCTGCAAGATCTCGGGGAGCTGCAGGAGGGCAGGAATGCCCACTTCGAAGCGCAGTTAACCCCGGTCAGCGACCCTACGATGAGAGTCGAGTGGTACAAGGATGGCAGAGCTATCACAGCCAGCTCGCGAATCACGTCAATCTTCAACTTCGGTTACGTCTCCCTTAACATCATGCACCTACGGGCTGAAGATGCAGGTTCGTATACAGTGAGAGCTGTGAACAAGCTCGGCGAAGCCATCAGTACCGCATCCATCAGGATCGCTGCACGCAGCACGGTAACTGCAGACCTCGGAATACCTGAACAGCGACGATACATCGAAAAGACTGAACAGTTAGAAGCATATCAGCAACAGCAGCACCAGAAGTATTATCAAGAAGCACCTGAAAGCACTCAAAGGCCAGAATTCAAAACCCCTATCAAGGACCAATTGAACATTAAAGAAGGAGGTTTTGCACACTTTGAGGCTCGACTAGAGCCGATCGGCGATTCAACTTTGAGAGTTGAATGGCTGAAAGATGGCCGCCCTGTCGAAGCAAGTTCTAGGATCACAACGTTCTTCAACTTCGGATATGTCGCGTTAACCATTAAATCAGTAACAGTGCACGACGCAGGCCATTACACCTGCCGAGCGTACAACTCCCTCGGCCAAGCGACGACAAGCGCAAACTTAACTATAGTTACAAAGAAGGACATCATTGCCGAGTCCCAACACCCCGGTGGCTTAGAGAAGATTCAACACCTAGAAGACTCTAGCAAATACGCAAAGAGAACTGAGCAGGAGGTAAAAGTAACACAAAAACCCAGATTCTTGGGTCCACTCAAAGGCACAAATAAGATTGTTGAAGGTCAGGCCGCTCATTTTGAAGCGAGAGTTGAGCCACAAAGCGACTTGACCATGACAGTTGAATGGTACTTCAACGGAAGGCAAATCACAACTGCTAACCGTATCCAGACGTACCACGACTTCGGATACGTGGCATTAGATATCGCCAGTGTCCGAGCTGATGATTCCGGCACTTACACTGTTGTGGCGCGCAATGCCGCAGGTGAAGCTCAACTCAGCGCATCCATGGTTGTTGAGAGTAAGTACCCACCTTTATAGGTTTTACTTTACTTTACTTTATTGGACAGCATACATTACAGACACTTAATATTGGAAAAAAACATGTTCAAAGGCGAAGTTTTCTACGCATTGACTTAAAAGGATCTAAGTTTTTTGTTTATTAATAACTATTTTTGTTGCAGCACGCTCCAGCATTGATACATCAAGCATCCACCGTGGCCTCTATGAAAAAACGAAACAAATGGAGGAATCCAAGTATGTGGAACCCATGTACCAGATTGAAGAAATTTCCAAGTCGAGGCCGGTTTTCGTTCAGCCATTGTCAGACCCTCAACCAGTGTCTGAGGGCAAAAACATTCACCTGGAGTGCAGGCTAGAGCCTATGGGTGACCCTACGATGAGGGTTGAGTGGTTCCATAATGGAAGATCGGTTACAGTCGGCTCACGTTTCAAGACTTACTACGACTTCGGATTTGTGGCTTTGGACATTATCCATGTTACATCTGCCGACTCCGGCGAATACACTGCGAGGGCAGTAAACCACTTGGGCTCAGCACACACATCAGCGATGGTGCGTGTGATCGAACGATCAGACATCGTGACCGACACACAGAACGAGCAAGCTGTGGAACAAATACAGATACTCGAAGACGCAGCTCGGAGGACAAGACAAGTGCAAGAAGATATCACAGTGATGCAAGCCCCACAATTCACACGGGCTCTTCATAACGTAGAAACAGTTGAAGGTACTAACGTTCACTTGGAGTGCCGTCTCAATCCCGTCGGTGATCCCACCATGAGAGTCGAGTGGTTCTGTAACGGCAGGCCAATCAAGACAGGACACAGATTCAGGCCAGCTTACGAATTTGACTATGTGGCTCTCGATCTTCTAAGCGTTTACCCAGAAGACTCAGGAGTCTACACGTGCCAGGCAACGAATCAGCTCGGAGAAGCCGTGACATCCTGTGCTCTGCGAGTCATCGCTAAGAAAGATCTGATGTTCGAATCTCAGCACCCATCGGGTCTAGAAAAGATACAGTATCTGGAAGATGCTTCGCGCTACAAGAAGTCTGAAGTGGTTGATGAATCCATCAATGTCAAACCACGGTTCCTGACGAAGCCAAAATCTATTGAAAATGTCGTTGAGGGGCAACATGTTCACTTCGAATGCAAGTTGGAACCTGTAACCGATTCGAACCTCAAGGTTGAATGGTTCAAGAATGGTCAGCCTGTGACTATAGGCCACAGATTTAGGCCGATCCACGACTTCGGCTACGTAGCCCTTGACATCATTGACTTGATTGCTGAAGACTCCGGAATTTATACTTGCAGAGCAGTCAACCTTGTAGGCACCGATGAAGTTAGCTGCCGATTGAGTTGCCGAGGTACGACTGACATCGTCAGAAGCACGCAGAACGAAGCTGGTTTGGAACAAATTCAAAATCTTGAAGACAGATCTAGGTACCAACGCAGCCAAGTGACGGAGGAATTGACAACTCAAGCACCGATATTCACTACGTCGTTGAAGAACATTGATATTAAGGAAGGCCAGCGCGCTCATTTCGAGTGCAGGTTGATTCCTGTCTCTGATCCAACTATGAAGGTGGAGTGGTACCACAACAACAAGCCGCTAAAGAGTGGCTCTAGGTTTACTGAGACCAATAATTTCGGATTTGTGGCACTAGACATCATGTCTTGCTTGCCAGAGGATTCAGGTACCTACACATGCCGAGCTCTCAACGCGCTGGGCGAAGCGGTCACCTCCGGGATCGCTGTGGTACATTCCAAGAAGTCTATTTACATGGAGTCTCAACACGAGGGAGCTTTGTCGAGGTTAAACCAGCTGGAAGATACTTCGAGATACTCGAGGCACAGTGCTCAAGATGAATTCATCACCCAAGCTCCTATGTTTACGATGCCCATGAAGGACATCAAAGTGGCTGAAAACCAAGCCGTTCACTTTGAAGCCAGACTTATTCCCGTCGGAGATCCAAAGCTACGTGTTGAATGGCTACGCAACGGCGTACCTATCGAAGCTTGTAAGTACTCAATTACCAAAAATTTAGTAGTTTCATTATAATTTTACAGACTAACCCAATTATCATTATTTTTCAGCTAACCGGTTGACGACAATGCACGACTTCGGTTACGTAGCACTGAACATGAAATATGTGAACCCAGAAGATTCCGGCACATACACGTGTCGCGCTATTAACGAATTAGGAGAGGCGGTAACGTCGTCCACAATGGACGTCCAATGTAAGTAAGCCTGTAATATCCCACTGCTGGACAAAGGCCTCTCTCCCTCTCTTCCACTCCATTGTATTCTGAGAGGTCTCCTTCCAATCTTTATCCCATAGACCCAACTCATCACTCCATCTCTTCCTGGGTCGGCCACGCTTTCTCTTTGCATTTACTGGGAGCCAGTCTGTGGTTCTCTTAGCCCAACGATTTGGCAGCATTTGGCAACATTATTTATTATTCAAATTTATTTATTATTCAAATTAAATTCTTTAGCATTACAGACTAGTTAGACAAAAACACAGTGATTTGTATTTCACTATTAAGTTATTGTAACTAATGTGCATTTTTTCCATAGCAAAAGCATCTCTGCAAATGGAATCGCAGCACGAGAGCGCCTTGGAGAAGATCCAACAGTTGGAAGAGACTACACGTTACCAACGGAGGGAGGAAGTTGAAATGACCGTCAGCCAACCCCCGCGTTTTGTTACCCATCTAAACGGACCCACCAAGTTGGTAGAGGCACAAAGTGCTCACTACGAGTGCAGAATCGAACCGTACCCAGACCCGAATATGAGAGTCGAGTGGTACTTTAATGGAAAGGTCCTCCAAAGTGGACATCGGTTCAGAATCGCTTACGACTTTGGTTTTGCTGCTCTTGATATCCTTTCCGTTTACGGAGAGGATTCCGGCGAGTATACCTGCAAGGTCATCAATAATTTGGGCCAGGCAACGTCTTCCATAAAACTGAATGTGACCTGTAAGTAGAATATGTTGTGAAGCACAACTAAACCAGTTTTTTTTACTTTCCGTATCTGATAAATAATACCTCGATTTTATTTTAGCGAAAGAGTCCATCATACGTGACACACAGCACGAAAGCGCCCTAGAAAAGATTCAATTCCTCGAAGGCGACAGAAACCGACGTGTTGTCAGGGACGAAAGCTTCATCGCTGAGAAGCCTCAATTCGGAAAACCCTTGAAGAATGCCGAGGTCCCTGAGGGCAAACCTGTTCATTTGGAGGCCACTCTGACTCCGGTCAATGACCCGACGATGAGGGTCGAGTGGTACTGCAACGGGAGACCTATCCAGCAAGGACACCGATTCAAGACGACTTATGACTTTGGATATGTGGCTTTGGACATCCTATACGCATACGCCGAAGACACCGGCACCTATATGTGCAAGGCGACTAACGCTGTCGGCGAAGCCGTAACTACAAGCTCTGTTAAAGTTGATGGTAAGACTTGTTCATTTAGAAAAGATACTTTTAGAATTATACCAGCTCATGCTTGATCATGGGACAAGCGTACTGGTATTGGATATTTAGTAATTGATGTATTCATGTTTCAGCTAAAGACGGACTTTATTTAGACACCCTTGACGAGCAGAGACTAAAGAAAATCCAGGAACTGGAAAGGTACGAGAGGCCTAAGACCGTCGAAGAGGAGAAGCCAGGTCAACGACCCGTTTTCTTAACTGCACTCACAAGTCTCGAGAACTTGAAGGAAGGTGACAGAGCCCACTTTGAGTGCAGGGTTGAACCCATCAACGACCCAGATTTGACCATTGAATGGTTCCTCAACGGCAAGAAGATCAGGGCCGGACACAGGTACAGGACTGTTCACGACTTTGGATATGTCGCCATGGACATCCTGTATTCGTACGCAGAAGATTCTGGAACATACATGTGTAAGGCGACTAATAAACTCGGAGAAGCTGTTAACACATGCACGTTGAAGGTTGCAGGTACGTTTGAAGTAATATTGTATAGCTTGACACATATGCCGAACGACCGGTGCGACTTGATTGTCACAATTTTACCTTCCTCCATAATATGTATTTTACAATAATACGATTTTTCTTCTTACAGGGCATAGAAGCATTATTCTTGATACTCAACATCCTCATGGTTTAGAGAAAATCAGGAAACTAGAAGCCCAGGGCCACAACACGAGGATGGAAATTGAAGAGCCAAAGGTCACACCGCCGAGGTTCGTGACGGAGCTAAGAGGCACAAACCATGTCTTTGAGGGTCAAACGGCTCACTTCGAATGCCAAGTGGAGCCAGTTCACGATCCCAACCTCCGCATCGAGTTCTACCACAACGGTAAAGCCCTGCAATCAGCGTCGCGGTTCCATATCACTTTTGATTTTGGTTACGTGTCACTGGATATCCAGCATTGCGTCGCCGAAGACGCCGGAGAGTATTCCGTGAAGGCGATTAACGCTCTCGGCCAATGCACTTCCGCCATATCCATGACGGTAACCGCAAAAGGCAGTATAATATCGGAATCTCAACGTCCTGAAGGTCTAGAGAAGATCCGAGAGTTAGAGTCTCACGCGCCGTTCAAGCGACCGGACGTACCGGAACCTGTGACGAGACAGAGGCCTGTCTTCACTCAGCCTCTGCAAAACATTGACAATATTCAAGAAGGCCAAACAGCCCACTTTGACTGCCGCCTAATCCCTGTTGGAGACCCCACTCTGAAAGTGGAATGGTTCAGAAACGAGAAACTGATCGAAGACAGCTCGAGGATAACCAAGACACACGACTTTGGTTATGTGTCGATGACGATCACTCACGTCAGGGATGAAGACGAAGGTGTTTACATGTGCAGAGCAACAAACTTGTTGGGAGAGGCAGTCACGACCGCTGCCATGAAAATAAAAAGTAAGTTTATCCTTATTATTTATTTATTTATTATATTAGGTACACAAAACAGCAGTGGAGATAAAACATTATAATGATAATAAGAACAGTTAAGTCATAGAAAATTTAATAACTGCCTATATAAACTTGATGCGGCAAAACTTGTACTTGTATTTGTGTGTAAGCACTAAATATTTATTAAAATCACACAACTACACTTAAGTATTTATTTGGTTTCTACATGGTTACTAATCTATCTGCGACGATGGGTTAGCCTACTTCCGCGTTAAATAGATTATTATGTAACTGGCTAAAAGTGGTCAATATGTACCTTTGCCACCCCGTATGGGAAAAAGTGTGACGCTAAGTTATGTTTACTAATACCTTAATCAAATCCAACAGCAAAGGCAGCTATCCAACTGGACACGCAACACCCAGAAGGCATGAAGAAGATCCAGCGTCTCGAAAGCCCAGCTCAACAGCGGGGCGAGGAGCCAGAACGCGAGTTTGAAAACCCCATCTTCACGCAAGTACTTACTGGACCTTCGGAGTTGTGGGAGGGACAACATGCTCATTACGAAGCCAGGGTAGTCCCAGTCGGAGATCCAAGCCTACGCTTCGAATGGTACATCAATGGCGTGGAATTGAAGATGGGTAAGTGTTATTTAAATATTTCTTTATAGACCTCCACGATACAGGTTATACCTAGTGTGTGGGTCATAAGCATAATACTAAACTGTGTATCATTTGTTTTAGTAAATAAATACTTTTTTTTTGATATTATTAAAATTATTTGAGGAATAGTTGAATCTGTGAAACTAACAGAAGTTTATTTTATAGGATCAAGATTCCGCACGACTCATGACTTTGGATTCGTGACACTTGACATCAACTCTGTCGTGGCCCAAGATGCTGGAGTCTACATGTGCAAGGCCATCAACAGGGCTGGAAGCACTGTGTCGTCGGCTGCACTGAAGGTCAAGACCAAATCTACTATCGTCGACCAAGCGATGAGGCCGGAATCCTGGGAGCAGATCCAACTAAAGGAAGCTGCTATGAACAAAGTCCCGGAGATGTTTGTGGACAGTGGCGTCCAACAAGCACCAATCTTTACCACGCACCTCAAGAGCTATGATAAACTAGTTGAGGGTCAACATGTATACTTAGAAGCTCAAGTTGAGCCAAGAACCGATCCTAACCTTAGGATTGAATGGTTTAAGAACGGCATATCCCTAACGACTGGTTCAAGATTGAGGAGCACATTCGACTTCGGATTAGTCACACTTTCGATTAACGGTCTAAGGATCGATGATAACGGTATATACACATGCAAGGCCACCAATCTCATGGGCGAAGCAGTCTCTACTGCATCTATCAAGATTGAAGACCGCCACTGGCTCCTTGGTGACTCATTACATCCAGAGTCATTGGACAGAATCGGTGCTCTAGAGCAGCCTAAAGCTGGAAAACCTGAAGCTCCAGAACCGGTCTATGAAACACCAGTGTTCATCTCACACTTGAACAACATCCTATGCAAGGAAGGCGACAACATTCACTTCGAATGCAACGTGGAACCCTCAAGGGACCCAACCCTTAAAGTTGAGTGGTTCTTTAACAACCAGCCTCTACCATCTGGCACAAGATATAAGACAGTACATGACTTCAGCTATGTATCGTTAGATATTGTACATACCTACGAAGAAGACTCCGGCATATACACATGCAAAGCGACTAACAGCAAGGGGTCAGCTACAACATCAGGTTCATTGCGATGCACAGGAGACAAGAACATCTTCTTTGACACTCAGCACCCACAAGGCAAAGCCGGCTTAGACGCTGTCGAGCAGGCCGAAGAGGCCAGAGTTGCAAAAGGTAGGAAGTCGTCGGTCCCTGATATTGATTATCCGAAACCGGAATGGGTTGTACCTATAGCTGCAGAACATCAATTGCTGGAAGGTCAACCCCTACATTTAGAGGGACAAGTCGAACCGAAAAATGATCCTAATCTAAAGATCGAATGGTACTTCAATGGCAAAGTCTTGGAGCATGGCTCGAGATTTAAGATGACCAGCGATTTCGGCTTCGTCACATTGGATCTTACTGATGTTTACGAGCGTGACAGTGGAATTTACACATGCAAAGCCTATAACAAGAAGGGCGAGGCTTTCACTTCTTCTACAATTTATTGCACCACCAAAGAGAATCTTATTGAGAGTACACAACATCCCAAAGGTACAGAGGGACTGGAAAAGATTCAAAACCTCGAAGAGTATCTGCGTCGCGAGCCTGGACAAGGGCCAGAAGATGACTTAGGCAGAGCACCTGAATTTGTGACTGTTTTCAAGGATATTTTGGATATCAGCGAAGGCCAGATAGCTCACTACGAAGCGTCCCTCATTCCGACTGGCGACCAGAGCATGGTCATCGAATGGTTCTATAACGGCAAGACCATCGAAGCTAGCCATCGCATCCGTACAGTATACGCCTTTGGTATGGTCGTCCTGGAAATTCTTGGAACAAAAACAGAGGATTCCGGAACTTACTCATGCCGCGCGACCAACCGTTGGGGCCAGGCTGAGATCAGCGTGAAATTGGAGTGCGTTGACAAGAGCAAAGGACAGAAACCAAGGTTCACGACACACATCCAGAACGTGGAAGGTCTGAAAGATGGTCAATCGGCTCACTTTGAATGCACTGTTGTGCCGGTGGATGACCCAGATATGGTGATCGAGTGGTACCACAACGGCCAGCCACTGCGTCATTCAAACAGGATCAAAACAGTTTCAGACTTCGGTTTTGTCGTGATGGATATTGCATACACGCAGAATCATGATGCCGGAGAATACGTATGCCGAGCGTACAACAAGTATGGCGAAGACTTCACTAAAGCCCAGATCGGTTGCTATGGCCGTTCCGGGGTTTACTTGGACAGCTTGCAGCCTGATTCTCTAGCGAAGATCAGAGAGTTGGAGAGCTTGCACGGAGCGCAGCAGCAGGCCCCATCCACACCGTCGGCCGAACCACCAAGGTTCATTACGCAGATAACCGACGTAACTAAGCTTGTTGAAGGACAAAGCGCACATTTCGAAGCACGCCTGGTACCTGTTGATGACCCTGACCTCAAGGTCGAATGGTTCTACAATGGCAAGAAGCTGCCTCACGGTCACAGATACAGGACATTCCACGACTTCGGTATTGTGATTTTGGACATTCTTTATTGCTATGAGGAAAACTCAGGAGTGTACGAATGCGTTGCTACCAACAAACTTGGAAGAGATTCCACGAAAGCTACACTGAAGTGTGCATCGAAGGAGAGTTTAATCTTGGACTCGCAACTACCGCGGGTAAGTCACTAGAGTTCCGAGAGAGACCGATATTCTTTAAATTGATGCTATATCAAGTTAGTCACATACTATAATTTTTTTATTTGCAGGGCATGGAAGGAGGTCTGGAGAAGCTACAGACTTTGGAAGACTCGATGATTCGCAGGAAGGATACGACAGTGGACGAAGAACGCGGTAAGGCGCCGGTATTTACGGTCCCTCTGGCAAACATCGACAGCTTGAAGGAAGGCGAAAACGCCCACTTCGAGGCGCGTCTTACCCCGACAGATGATCCCAACCTGAAAGTAAGTATTATTCCACTAAGGGGCGATATTTTAATTCCCAAATAAAATATGATCTTCGTATTAAAACCTGTATGTATCTAAGATTATCTACATTTCAATTGTGTGTTTTAGGTGGAATGGTACTGGAACGGAAAGTCTCTTAAAGCCGGTTCCAGGTTCAGAACGTTCTGCGACTTTGGTTTCGTTATTTTGGAAATTTCACCAACCTACCCCGAAGATTCAGGCGAGTACTCGTGCAGAGCTTATAACCACTTCGGCGAGGCTGTTACTACGGCCACAATGAAGGTGGCGGGAAAACGTAATATTATCTTAGAATCACAACTGCCGAAGGGTATGGAAGGTACGATAGATAAGATCGCAGCTCTCGAGGGATACAATACCTCTGCCGACCCTCTGTCTCCAGAAGTAGAGGGTGGCCAACCTCCAGAATTTACCACCACACCCTCTGACCTCATCCTCCAAGAGAACTCTTCGGCGCACTTTGAATGCCGCTTGGTACCTATAAATGATTCCAGCATGAGGGTCGAGTGGTATCACAATGGCAAACCTCTGCTTACTGGCTCCAGAGTAAAGACCATAAATGATTTTGGATTCGTCATTCTCGAAGTCGGTGGTGTCTACCAACGGGACGCTGGCATGTACACTTGCAAGGCAACAAACCGACACGGTGAAGCCACGGTATCGTGCAAACTCCAAGTCAAGGGTCGACAGGGCATCATCTTGGAGCCCCAGCTGCCTTCTCACTTCAAGTCTGGAACCGAAAGCATCCAGAAGCTGGAGGAAACATTGCACAAGCGGGATGAAATCACAGTCGAGGACGAGAAGCCTAACCCGCCTAGGTTCACCGTGGAGATCAAGGATAACATTGATGTTCCCGAATCAGGCCCGATTCACTTCGACTGCCGAGTTGAGCCAGTCGGCGACCCGACTATGAGGATTGACTGGTTCCACAACGGCAGGCCCTTCGCAACCGGCTCCCGCGTACACATGCTCAATGACTTCGGCTTCATCGCCTTAGACATTGATTACATCTACGCACGTGACTCCGGAGAGTATACTTGCCGAGCCACAAACAAGTGGGGATCGGCCACTACCACTGCCAAGATAACATGCAGCGCCAAACGAGATATTGTGTTGGATTCGCAGCTGCCCCAAGGCATGAGTGGCGAGAAGATCAAGGAATTGGAAAGGGGACGAGTGGCAGAGCCGCCTAAGGAAGAGGCCGTTGTGAGCACTCCGCCCAGGTTCATCACCCAGATCCAGTCTCACACTGTCGAGGAGTCGGAGGGCGTTCGATTCGAATGCCGCGTGGAGCCGAAAGAAGATCCCAAGTTGCGCATCGAATGGTACCGCAACGGTAAGCTGTTGCCGTCGGGACATCGCTATCGCACCGTGTATGACATGGGCTTCGTGTCACTCGACATCTTGTACGTGTACGCTGAAGACTCTGGCGAGTACATGTGCCGCGCCGTCAACGACTTTGGGGAGGACTTCACTAGGGGAAAAGTGTCTTGCAAACGTGAGTAAAATACTAACGAATGCTGATACCATTAAAATCAAAAGAGTGATGGATATAATATACTTGTGTATTTATTTTCAGAGCTGCCAGACATCATTCTTCAGAACCAAGTGCCACGCGGCATGAAGAAGTCCGAGGCTTTGACTCAGATGGAAGCCACAATCAAGAAGTACACGTCTGAGATACACTTGACAGAAGACGATCTCTTCGATGTGGATAAGAAACAGCCACCGCGGTTCGTTACCCAGATCGTGAGCCAACCATCTCTGGTTGAGATGGAAGCGACGAAGTTTGAGTGCCAACTGGCACCTGTTGGTGATCCGAACATGAAAGTGGAATGGTTCTTCAACGGCAAGCCCTTGCTGCACAGTAAGTATTGCAAATAAACTTTTAACAAATTCATATAACCAATGTACTCTTATTTTCTCTGTTACTGTAAAACTCGGGTCTGCTGTCCAAATGTGGACCGCCACCACCAATGTCAAATACTTGAAATTCACAGAAAACCGCTTCACACCGATCTACGATTTCGGCTACGTCGCCATGTTGTTCGGCTGGGTGTACCCTGAGGACAGTGGAGAATACGTCTGCAGGGCTACCAACCTATACGGCATGGACGAGACGCGGGCCGTGATCAACACGGCAGGCAAGCCGGGCATTGTGTACGACTCGCAATTGCCGAAACACATGAAGAGTATTGAGAAGATTAGGGAAATGGAGGCATCTTGGCAGGTGTAAGTTGACCAGATCATCATCATCATCGTCACATCCTGTCACCCTTCAGAGGGGGAAGGCCTCTTAATGCATTTTCGCATTTGGTCTGATCATGGGATATCTACGCCCAGACAGTTATTTATTCGGCACGCTTATGATCAATGGAAATATTAGCGTTTAAGCAATTTAAGACATGAAATTGAAATCTCGTCCAAAGTACAGCGTCTCCGATTTTTGATAAGCCTTGATGTTTTGAATCATATTTGCCTTTTATTCATTCAGCGTTCCTGAGGAAATTACTGACGATACCAAGGCGCGCTGCGCTCCAGTGTTTGTAAGCAGACCAGACCCGGTAACCGTCGAGGAAGGCGAATGGGCCAGGTTCCAATGCCGCGTCACCGGCCATCCCAAGCCCCGAGTCATGTGGCTAATCAACGGCAACACCATAGTTAATGTAAGTTCCCATTTTTGGACTTGTTTTTCTTGTACTCCTAGTTACTAGGGATAGAAAACGATCTTAAGAACGCGCATAAGCTGTCGCTACTTTGTTAAACAATACACTATTATTAATCCACAGGGATCTAGATACAAGCTAATATATGACGGAATGTACCACTTTGACATTCCAAAGACCAGACAATATGATACAGGAAAAATCGAGGTTATTGCCCGTAGCTCGGCAGGTGAAGCACTCGCCTCTACTGAGCTCAAAGTCATTCCTAGACACGACGACTATCGAGGCGTACTCAAGAACGCCCCTCGACGTAAGTGCTACATTCATACGCAATTAGGCACAAGTTTGGAATTCACAACGCTTTATGCAAAATACCTATAACATTGCGCAAAACTTCTGCTCACACTTGAATCTGAACACTAGCTTTATACCAGCACTATTTTCTTCCTTGCCACCACTTTTAATTCACAAACACACCACGCTTAAGCACAGTATTCCCCCGCTCCCTTTCCACAACCCGAACCTATTTCTTTGAGATGGTGTGCAGCAATAACCTGCTTCTTCCGGCTTACCATCGGATACTTACGGAGGTATGTTTCACTGCTATTTCATCAAATATTTCACGTCATGTCAAATGTACTAATTATGTTTACTGATCCAATATAGCGTGGTATGATGAGACGACACAATATCAACGTACGGATACGGAATTGGAAAAGACATTCGAAGAAAGGCACACATTGCAGCGCAAAGGGGAAATTGATCACAGGCCTGAGTTGAAACAGAAGGTCATTAAAGAACCTGAAACAGAATGGCAGCAATCTGTTAAGAAGAAGAAAAGCGAGGAATATTATAATAAGCTCCAAGAGCTAGAAAATGAACAGGTGATCAAAGAAAGCAGATTGAGAGAATCCCACCATCAATATGCAATTCCTGGAGAAAAAATTACCAGCAGTTCCGTTTCCAGGGGAATGGCTCAGAAATATGAGTCAAACTTGTAAGTATCTCATCAAATATTCAGTAACAGTCAGGTTTACACAAATTATCTATCTTTAAGCAGATGTTTATAGACCATTATATTCCAGGGAACAAAGCGAGGAAGTCGAGCAGACGCAACAAGTCCAGAAGAAGATTTTACAAAAGCCGAAAATTCCGGATTCATCTGAATCCAAAGTCCATGGAAAAGAAGTTCATGTAGCTAAGCAAAAGCAAGTTCAGAAAGAAGTCGTCGGTGATACAGAGATCACTCGCAAGATCACGTCGACAGAAACAACTGAGGTCGAGCACAAGGGGCAGACACAAGAAAGAGTCGTAGAGGGACCCGTGAAGCCGAGCAACCCGCCAGTCTTCACCAAGAAGATGCAGCCCTGTAGAGTTTTCGAGCAAGAACAGGCTAGATTCGAAGTAGAGTTCGATGGAGACCCACTGCCAACCGTCAAATGGTACAGAGAGAATTTCCCGATCAAGAACTCCAAGGACTTCCAAATCCACACGTTCAGCACCAAATCCGTTCTGATCATCAGACAAGTGTTTTTAGAAGACTCTGCCGTATTTGCGGCAGTTGCAGAGAACCGGGGTGGTACCGCCAAGTGTAGTGCCAACCTTGTGGTGGAAGAGAAACGTCGACAAGGCCGTGGTGGAGTCACTCCCCCCAACTTTACGCTTACCGCGCAGAGTGTCAACGTTACTGCTGGACAGCTCGTCCGCTTCGATACCAAGGTCAGCGGCACCAAGCCTCTCGACGTCTACTGGCTCAAGAACGGCAAGAAAGTCCAGCCAGACATAAGGAACAAGATTCTGGACGAGGACGGCACATACACACTGCTGATCCTCGAGGCCTACCCGCAGGACTCCGGCAAGTACGAGTGCGTCGCCATTAACAGCGCCGGCGAGGCGAGATGCGATGCAGAGTGTTATGTTAACGCGCCCGCTACGAAAGAGAAGCCAAAGCCACAGACGAAGGCCGCCAACGCACCTCCAGAAATCACCGAGCCTTTGAAAGACAAGTCCGTCGCCGAAGGCCAAGCCATCGAATTCAGCTGCAAGATCGTCGGCAAACCCACTCCAACAGTCCAGTGGCACAAAGGCGACAAGCTGATAAAGCCGTCCAAGTACTTCCAGATGTCGCGTGCCGCTGACGAGTACAGCCTGCGCATATCTGAGGCTTTCCCGGAAGACGAAGGGGACTACAAGTGCGTGGCTTACAACTCTGCGGGCCGCGTGACCGTGGCAGCCAAGCTGAAGGTGACGCAGCCAGACCAGGCCGACCAACTGCCGACCCTGACACCGCTGCGTGACGTCATCGTCAACGAGGGACAGCCGGCCCAGTTCAAGACCCTCATCACCAGCAAGGGGAAGCCGACTATCCAGTGGCTGCGAGAAGGCGCCTTGATTCCTGAGACACCTGATTTCCAGGTAAGTCTTCCTTTTGGTTTCTTCTCTAAACATGGGTGGAGAAATAAAGGAAATAAATGGATTCTCTATTAAAAAACAATTGTTCTCGACGCCCTTTCTCGAGGCGGGTACGATAGATATATGCCGGAAGCCGGAATCATAATAAAAGTGGCCAAGTGCGAGTCGGACTCGCCCATGAAGGGTTCCGTAGTAGCAAGTAATTATAAGACTGGATGTTTGTGTTGTAGCTTTATTTTTCATAGTGTTTGTATGAATGACAAAGTAAATATTAGGTGGGGTAAAAAAATTCTTCGTATTTTATATGAAAACTCAAGACATGTTTTTTCCAAGTTTATTTACATTTAATTGCAGTATGTATGTACCATTTTGTTCAATGACTTTCTGCCATCTTGTAGGTAGTGACATGCGTTGCTGTAGAAATTTTGGCACTTCTCATCAAACAACTGCGACAAGTAGTTTTGGCAGTCTTCTCTTGATGTTAACCTGACTTTGCCTAAAGAATTCTGAAGAGAGCGAAGCAGGTAGAAATCTGAAGGTGCAAGGTCAGGGCTATAAGGCGGATGCATTAACACCTCCCAGCCAAACTCGTTAATTTTTGCTGAGTGGTTAAAGCCACACACGGCCATGCGTTATCGTGGTGAAAGACGACCCCCTTTCTATTGATCAATTCCGGTCGCTTTTTCTCAACTAATTGCTTTAATCTCATCAGTTGTTGGCAGTAGAGATCCAAATCGATGGTTCTGCCCGGCGGTACCGCTTAAAAGCTCATAATGAACAATGCCCTTCCAATCCCACCATACACACAGCATCACCTTATTGCGAGTTAACCCGGGTTTTGCCACAGTCTGTGAAGCCTGACCGACCTTTGACCACGATCTTTTTCGCACGTTCTTATCGTACGTGATCCACTTTTCATCACCGGTTATCAATCTCCTCAAAAACGCTTCAGTTTCGTTATGTCACAACAAAAAATCGCATTTCTTTCAGTGAGCTCGTGTGGCACCCATATATCGAGCTTTTTTGTGTACCCACCTTTGTTTAAATTGTTCAAAACAGTTTTGTGAGTAATCCTCAGTTCTTCAGCTATGTCGTGACTATTGATATGCCGATCTTGCTCCACTTTTTCGAAGATGGCGTCCATTTTTTCCCTGACTGGGCGACCAGAGCGAGGTGCATCTTTGACTTCAAAATTCCCGCATTCAAAACGCCGATACCAACTTTGTGCTACTCTCACCGACACTGCAATTGGTCCATAAACGCCACAAATTTTTTTCGTGGCTTGCGTTGCAATTTCCGTTTTTTGTAATAAAACTTTAAAATGTATCGAATTTCTTCATTTAATTCACTCATTTTGTCAGAAAGAAAAACAAATGAAAAATAGCTTGAAACAACATTTTTCTAATTTCGTTTTTTTTTTTTAATTTAAACTTTTTAATGTAATCAACACCAGCCAGGTACAAATAATACAGCGAAAGATATTTAATTCCAAATATACCCACACGAAATACGAAAAGGCTTTTTACCCGACCTATTAGTAATTTAGTAAATATTTTATATCTTAAAAACTGCTTATTATATATTGTTCAACCAATTTTTGTTGAAAGTTTGTATTGAGATACACAGCATATTTTTTTTTTTCACTCTCTACTTGAAAAGTTAGCACAATTTTTTCCACTTTGGAAGGGTCTGTCTCTTTAACGATTGACTTTGAGGAAAAATGGTCTGAGAAACCTCAACGTCATTTTCAAAGACCTTTCTATAGACATCCCACACATGTAGATTAGGTGAAAAAAAATTATTTTGATGTCATTTCCATGTATGGGGAGACTCCCTTAATATATTTTTATTTTTGTATTGAAATCGTAAAGCAGTTCGCAGAATACATCTACTTAGTAAGTTTCAACTGTGTAGTCCAAATAGTTTTGGAATAAAGTTGCTGTGACATACGGACGGACAGACAGACAGACAGACTTGACGAAACTATAAGGGTTCCTTGTTTCTCTAACGAAACCCTAAAAAGAAGAGTCAGCATCGTCTTTTCTTTCCTGTGTATCCTCGAATTCCTCCAGATGATTTACCGGTTTACGTAGTAACTATTCAGTAATCTGTGCCGGTACGGGCAACCGTGTTAAAAAACAAGCCCGTTCCGGTAATTCTTTCTCCATAAGCACTTTTATCAATCCACATTTGACTAGATTCAGTTGGTCTGACGGAAGGTGCCGTTGTCTGCAGATGATCCACGAGGGGAACAACGCCGTGCTATTGATCAGCAGCACCTACGAGGAGGACTCCGGTGTATTCACGTGCCGCGCCACAACCACCGCTGGGCAGGTCGAGACATCGGCAAAGCTAGTCGTCAAAAGTAAGACATAGATTCAGGCAGCGAGCGTCGCGCACTTTTAATCCATTAATGTAGTGTTTCTTTGTTTCAAACTCTATCACAATGAGATCGGGTGAAAACTACTTTTCTAAAATACGAATGTTGACACGCGATATTGAATTAGTATAATCGTAGCGGTTCCCGCCATAACGTGACTCGCCCGCTTGGTAGATGCCACCTGGCACGGCTGTGGCACACGTGACGTACGCACACGGTCCACGAAGCGTGGTCGAGGCAACAACGCGCCGGTGGAGCCTCTCGCAGACAGACTGGCGACATAACCTAACATACGCGACAACGTTGTCGAATTTAACTCAGTAGTATATTTGGGCGAATTTCCGCATCTAACATTGCTGTATATTGAGCTTTTTGTGTAAATAGTGTAGTCGATTCAAGTCGACAGCGCCGGCGGCCATCGGTCGGACGAGCAGCAGCGCACGAGGACCCACCCATGTTGGACACACGTAACATGTGATTAACACGACACGAAACATTATACGACTGTTTTGTTTTGCTTTTACCGCTACGATGTCTACTAAACGATGTATAATATCTGAATCGTCAGGTGTAAATTAGTAAAATAGTATACCAGCCTGCGCAGTAACGCAGGACGCGTCTTTTGGCGAAACGTCAAATGTATTTTTCACCCAATACTCTCTTGTTAAAAAAACCTGTGCCTAAGTAATAATGGTTTATTTTATTTTGCCTTATTAACAATAATTATGACAATTGGAAAAGTTATTTTACGCTTTTTGTGTTGAGATCTTACCAGGACTTACTATGCTGATCTCGATATTTTGTATAGATATTAATAAAATTTACAATACTTATAAGCGGTTTCGATCCAAGGCTTGCATCGGATGCGGTGTGTCCACACGAGTTATTAGTGACAAGAGTTTATAATAACGAAATCGCTTAGACGTCACTAAGAATCGCCCAACTCTATCAGGACAACCGTTGAAGGTTCTCGCCCGTGTTGTATGTTAAGCATGAATCTCTGTATGTATTGTCCAATTTTGATTTTGGCTTTGTCACAAAGGACCCGTTGCTAACACCGCGGCACTTGGCGTGCTGTGCAGCTATAACGCTACGACTAACTTTGTCTGTCCGTGTCCGCTCCGCCGTGCCGCGCACCTACGCCACACGTCAAAGTTACTCGTATGTACTATCCGCTGTCACGTCAACCCACTCTGACCCGTCACAAAGAAACAAACGGAGCCCGCGCCGTGGCCCCCGTCACCAGACCAAGTCACGGGCGCGCCACTACTCTAAAAGTACGCACGCATCTCTTGCCTTGCCAGTTTCTATGTTCTGATAATCACTGCCGATGTTGATGACCTAATTTGTTTTCTGCAAGTACAAATCCGAATTGAATGAGATTTTATAGTTTAACGTTACGATGATCTTTAACTATAATTTAAGAGCACGACATTGTAAAAATTAATGTGTTGTATGTTTCACCTAATTGTAATAAGATTTAGGCGTGGCAGTAATTATTATCGTATTTTTTTCTAGTGCCTACCCATATTTAATATATTTATAATTTTTTGTATGTTACCTTTATGTGAAAAATGTTTAATAAATGCTATAAATTTATAAAAAATCGCATTATTGTGTCAATGAAATTGTACGGCGTTTCCGGTGTACGTACGCGTACGGTGAAGGATATGTTATGGAGAGCGTTCAGATGGCGGCTGGATCACCCACTGAACGATACGGACCACGGCAGCAGCAACCACTTCACATCACACACACCGCACTTACACTTATAGCACTTGTTGCCCATTATCAGTATCATCGCACAAAACAGCATTATTTCTTGTACACTTCTAAATAAAATTGACAATCTTTATTCGTAGTAATTTCTGTAATTTATGTTTTTCAAATAGGTTTATGAATAATTTCCATCTGAATATGAGGAGGTATTCTGACAAAATATCCAATAGTGTTTCTTAGTAGAACAGAATACAGTAGACTGTCCTGATTTTTTTGTTTAAACTAAGTACACATCGAGCGGTATACAGTAAAAGTTAAGTCATGAACCTAAACTAAAATGTTGGCCGTATAAAAAAAAGCAAAAAAACCAACTGGTATTTTTACATAGATGGGCAACAAGCTTCACATGATGCTTTCAAATCATTCAGACTTACCTTAAGACTTAATGATAATGATATGCACTTCATATTAAGCCACTTCTTTGCTACTGTTGTAACTTAACAGTGTTTTAACTTTTGCTGTCTAATGTGGTTTTCTTTTGAATCTACTCACGCCAGCGAACTAATTTCGTGAAATATAATTTTCTAAGATAAAGGATATCATTCATTTAGGGCCTACAGTTAAAGTGGCCGCCAGAAAAAAAAAGGTGTAATATTCCGATAGACCACACAAATCCTAGTTTTGTTTACTAAGACACTTAACCTGTTCGCTCCATGGTTTTGTTTTTATAGGCTATTCAAATTCGATAAAAGTGAATATAAACAAAATAATCGTGTGGCTATCAACCAAACCTTGTTTTTCTAGTGCAGAATAGTGTACGAATAAAACTTATCTGAGTATTACACTTTTTTTCTGACCGGCACTTTCACTTTTGGCCCAAAAATGTATGGACCGTGAATGATCTCCTCTGAGATATAGAGTATCAAATATAAAAAAAACTAAATCTATCGAGAATTTGCGTTAGTATTACAAATTATTGTCGTCGATCTATCAGTTTTTAGCAAACGTGAACGATGAGCATAGATCTATAACTGAAACAAAAAGTATAACTTAAAAAAAGTGGCCAAGTGCGAGTCGGACTCGCCCATGAACGGTGAAATAGTGTCCCCCCACCCTTTAACTTTTAAAGTGAGAGAGTGAAAAACAAAAATATGCTGTGTATCTCAACACAAACTTTAAACGAAAATTGGTTTGAACAAAATATAATAAGCAGTTTTTAATATAAAATATTCATTAAAAACCGCAAAGATAACTTTCTCATTTACAAACAGTATGAAAAACAAAGTTACAATACAAACATCCAGTCTTAAAATTACTTGCTACTACGGAACCTTTCATGGGCGAGTCCGACTCGCACTTGGCCACTTTTTGAGTTTAATACAAACTGTAACCCCCCTATTTACATAAAAAATAAAATATATATCCAGATTAATTGTAAACCTCCCTTTTGTGAAGTCGGTTAAAAGTAAGAAATTCCTTTAAAATAAATTAAAAGTAAAATAAATTAAAAGTAAAAAAACATTTTTAAACAAAGCTTTTATTTAATGCCCTAAAAAGAAGAAAATAAAATTTCAATTCAATCAAATGCGTCATTTTATTACATTACACAATTTATACGATATAAAAGCTTGTTGCGGGATTTATCTCCAAGTCTGTGCAAATAGGTGCCTACCCACCTAATTAAGTCTACACAAGTAAATCTCGATCGTATAAATTGTGTAATGTAATAAAATGACGCATTTGATTGAATTGAAATTTTATTTTCTTCTTTTTAGGGCATTAAATAAAAGCTTTGTTTAAAAATGTTTTTTTACTTTTAATTTATTTTTAACTTTTTAGTCTCAGCATCAGCTCAGCTCCATGTCATAAAAAATATTCTAGGTCTAAAGTATTCGTCAAGACGAATCGAACGAGCCCAAATTCGACGGGCTTGCGATGTTTTATGACAGAGTTCCCATGACCGTCTTCCGTCTCCAGCATCAGATCAGCTCCATGTCATAAAAAAATATTCTAGGACCAAAGTATTCGTCAAGACGAATCGAACGAGCCCAAATTCGACGGGCTTGCGATGTTTTATGACAGAGTTCCCATGACCGTCTTCCGTCTCCAGCATCAGATCAGCTCCATGTCATAAAAAAATATTCTAGGACCAAAGTATTCGTCAAGACGAATCGAACGAGCCCAAATTCGACGGGCTTGCGATGTTTTATGACAGAGTTCCCATGACCGTCTTCCGTCTCCAGCATCAGATCAGCTCCATGTCATAAAAAAATATTCTAGGACCAAAGTATTCGTCAAGACGAATCGAACGAGCCCAAATTCGACGGGCTTGCGATGTTTTATGACAGAGTTCCCATGACCGTCTTCCGTCTCCATCATCAGATCAGCTTTAAGTCAGAAATATATTGCATTGTCATCCGACTTATACACGTATGCGAAATTTCAGCTCAATCGGATAACGGGAAGTGGGTCAAATTCAAGCCGACATTTTTGACGCGAACCGTGATACCCACAAACAAACATACATACATACATACATACAGTGCAAGTTTAATAAAAGCTTTTAAAAACATTTTAAACAAAGCTTTTATTTAATGCCCTAAAAAGAAGAAAATAAAATGCGTAATTTTATTACATTACACAATTTATACGATAACAAAGCTTGTTGCGAGATTTACTTGTGTAGACTTAATTAGGTAGGCAGGCACCTATTTGCACAGTAAATGTAGCCCATTAATGTCCCCACTGAGGGGCACAAGCCTTTACCCGGATCTGAATAAGATTTGCACAGAGTTGGAGATAAATCCCTGGGATAAATTATTGACCCAAAAAATATTAAGTAGTTGTAATGACGACTTCACTTTTCGCCTCTGTTCCAAACAGTTTAGGTCTTTTAGCTCTGCCTATTCTGATCACTGATTATAATTGATTCATTCGTTCATCAATCACCTTTTTAACCGACTTCACAAAAGGAAAAGGTTTACAATTCGTCGGGTTTATTTTTTATTTATTTTTATGAATGTACATCGATTGCGCCTAGATAGACCTACAATGTTTTTTGTGTTTTTCATAATAACTCGTACATTTACTCAAGGTAAGCATAATATAAACATGGGATGTGATGCGGAACTGATGATGATCACACATGGCCACCAGCAATGCTCAATACTAGGCACAAATACATTCTAATAAGCGTGGCTGACGGGCAACGCATAGCCTAAACCGGTGGACCTAGAACGATGAAACTTTGTACAGGGGTTCCTTATGTAGCGTAGGGTAGTACTAAGATGGTATTTGACGAAATTAATTCCCCGAGGGGGGGGGGGAATAGAGGGTTACAGACTGTAACTTACAGTTTGTATTAAACTCAAAAAGCACTTGCATTGGTTTCGAATCAAATAGGGTTTGTGGAAGTGGTTTTTTTTTTTAAGTTTTACTTTTTGTTTAAATTATTTGTAGTCAGTACATTGTGCGAAGCCATTCACATCAACATAGGTTGCGATGCCTATACAATTACAACAGAAATCTAAAATGACCCTAACTGAAGAACCAACCTGCATGCATATGTAGATTTGCCTCGTGATCTAAAACATATGCTCTCGCATCGAGTCGATTGTTTGTTACCTTGTTACAATGAAAAAATATAGTAGAATGCCGATGATATACAAAATACAAATTACTGTGCATGTAGGTACTCGATAAGTTGGTAATTGATTAGCGCCAACTCTAAACGAGACCTAAACCTACAAGCACAACAATCTATAAGTACATTAGAGTCAGAATAGTATAAGTGACACCAACGACGAAGGTTATATAAAGAAAGCAACAGGAGAAAAGTAAGTAAACAAAAATGGAGGGTAAGTAACTAATCGATTTGGTATTAACAAAAATAAGCAAAAAGTTCATTGTCCTCACCAGCCTTTTAGATACTTAATCACTGTATAGTATAACTTCCCCTACTATATATGAATGAATAGCTGAAGCAATGTGCATACCAATTTATTATGTTGGGCGTACTCGTTTCGTCCAGTACGAGTACCTACTTACTTACCTACTATCTGATTGATTAAAGCTAGCATGAGATCAATTGAAAGTAACAGAATTATTTTCGCATCTTCTTTGTTTTATTTGTTTATTTATGTAAAATTTTGGCCAATGCTGAGACAGCCCATGTTTATAACTATTTCATAAATTTGGAGCTACTATCCTTTTCGTAGTGAACAGAAAAAGTAGAACATGGAACTTGACATGCCAATGTCTAGGGACATCTTATACACCTACAGCGATTATACACTTACCAACATACATACCTAAAAACTGTTTTTGTTTTTGCTTTCAGAGTCTCGCACAGTTATTTCTAAGAAAATGTACGAAGAAAAGACAGATGTCCAGAAATTCGGTTCACAAGAAAGTCAGATGACTAGTACTTCAATGTATCAAAGTACGGAGGAGTCAAACATATTGAATGTACAAAGCGTTCAAGATGTTCAGACAAAAACAATGTCTCGTCAAGTACCTTGGCGGCGGCAAAGTCAAACACAAGTTGATCAAACATCAACAGAAGAGTCACTAGTTGTTAAACATTGGCGTAAAGCCCGACAAGAACAAAAACCTAAGTTTTTAGACAGAAGAGTTGAAACAGAGGAAACCACGATTCTTAATGCTGAATCGTCTGAAACTCTTGAACAAAAAACTATTGAACAGATACCTATACCTCAAAAAAGTACAGAAGATAAATCTGCTCTAGAAACAAAACATTGGAGAAAAACCAGCAAGGATGCAAAATCGTTAGAAAGGAACTCTGCAACAGAAGATAGTAATATTTTAGCGGTTAAAACAAGCGAAAGTATCGATGAAAGAAGAAAAAAAGAAAGTACAGAAACGAAAAATTGGCGTAAACCACGCCAAGAAGAGCGGCCTGAGTTCTTAGAAAATACATCTGCTGTAGAAGATAGTAACATTCTAGAAATTAATAAATTAGAAACCGTTGAACTAGATACTCAACAACAAACTTCCGAGACAAAACATTGGAGAAAGCCAAAAACTGAAGTTAAGCCAGGGTTTTTGGAGAAGAAAGCAGCAGTCGAAGACATTAATATTCTCGAAGTAGCGAGAAAAGAAACAGTAGAAGAACACGTTCAAGAACAAAATGTTGAAGTAAAGCATTGGAGAAAACCAAGAAAAGAAGAGAAACCTCAGTCTCTTGAAACAAGAACCGAAACTGAGGACACAAGCACATTAGAAGTCACAGAGGCAGAATCAACGGAACTCAATCTCGAAGTACACTGGAGGAAGCCAAAGAAAGACGATACTCCTAAACAAGATGTTGAGAAAGTTGGTGAAACTGAAAAGGTAGAAGAAACGCCCACTTTCAGACAACCAAAGCGATTAAGCATTGCAGAAGAAAGGAAAGAGCCAACACCATGGACACAAGAAGCTATCAAATTAAAACCAACTAAAATTGAAAAGGCTCCCATTACCAAAGAAAAGCTAGAAGATGTTACTCTAAAGCAGGTTCGTAAAGATTCAATACAAAAGTTTGAAACTATTGTTATTGAGGAATCTTTGATAAGAGAAGAAGACACTGTTGTATTAAAGCTTGAAGATGCACCCATCGAAGCGCCCGCAGAAAAATTAGAACCGGTAACATGGCGGACCGGGAAGAGAAAGACTACAAAAGAAAAACCTCAGGAAGAAATAGTTCTTAAACCAATTCCAAAACAGAAGGTTGAAGAGGAGGAAAAACCGGAAGAAGTCCATCTGAAGTCTGTTGAAAAAGATTTACAAGTTGAGGAAAAGAAACCGGAACTTGTCAACTGGCGCACAGGTAAGAGAAAGTCTAAAGAGGAACAAGCTCAGAAAGAAGCAATGCCACAACAGAAGGTCCAAGAAGAGGAAAAACCAGAAGAAATCTATCTCAACACTATTCAAAAAGAGATCCCAGTAGAGGAAAAGAAACCGGAACCTGTAACCTGGCGCACAGGTAAGAGAAAGCCTAAAGAGGAACAGCCTCAAGAAGAAGTGGTTCTCAAACCAGTTCCGAAACAGCAGCTGCTTGAAGAGCAAGAAACACCAGAGGAAGGTTATCTGAAGCCCGTTAAGAAGTCAAAGGCTCAAAAAGTGATTGAAGAAGTCAAGCCAGAAGAAGTCCAATGGCCTACTGGAAAACGACTATCTTTAGAAAAACTGCCGCAAGAAGTAGTTCTGAAACCGGTACCAAAACAGAAGGCACTGGAAGATGAAAAGCCAGAGGAGCCTCTAAAAGCTGTTGAAAAAGATCAGAAAGTTGAACCAGAAAAACCAGAACCGGTGACCTGGCGCAAAGGAAAGAGGAAGCCCAAAGAGGAGCAACCTCAAGAAGAAGTGGTTTTAAAACCAGTGCAAAGGCAGCAAAACGAAGCAGTCGTCGAACAATTAGAGGAAGTTAATCTAAAAGCAGTAAAGAAAACAAAACCTATTGATGATGATAAACCTGAGGACGTCCAATGGCCTACTGGCAAGAGAAGACCGAAAGAAGAACAAACCCAAGAAGAAGTAGTTCTTAAACCAGCAAGTAAACAGAAGGCTCCAGAAGAAACAAAGCCAGAAGAATTGCATCTTAAGCCAGTTGAGATGGAAAAGGATGTCGAAGAAGAAAAACCAGAACCAGTTAAATGGCGATCTGGTAAACGAAAGCCTAAAGATGAAAAACCACAGGAAGAAGTACTACTTAAACCAGCTGTTGTAGAGGAAGAAGTAGCACAACCAAAAACTAAACCAATTCAAAAAGAAAAAGTTGAAGAAAAACCAGAAGAAGTCAAATGGCCCACTGCAAAACGACGTCCTTTGCAGGAACAGCCCCAAGATGAAGTGGATCTTAAACCGGTGCCAAAACTGGAGGCTCCGGAACAGGAAAAACCAGAGGAGGAACAATTTAAATCTATTAATAAAGCGAAGGCTAAAAAGGTTATTGAAGAAGTAACAGAAGAAGAAGTCAAATGGCCAACAGGGAAGAGGAAACCCAAAGAAGAACAGCCTAAAGAAGAAGTTGTGCTTAAGCCGGTTCCCAAGCAAAAGGCTCCAGAAGAGGAAAAACCAGAGGAACTTTCTCTGAAACCTGTTAAGAAAGAGAAACCAGTCGAAGAAGAGAAACCGGAAGAAGTCAAGTGGCCAACAGGAAAGAGGAAACCCAAAGAAGAACAGCCTAAAGAAGAAGTTATGCTTAAGCCGGTTCCTAAACAAAAAGCTACAGAAGAAGAAAAGCCAGAGGAACTTTCTCTGAAACCTGTTCAGAAAGAGAAACCAGTCGAAGAAGAGAAACCGGAAGAAGTCAAGTGGCCAACAGGGAAAAGGAAACCCAAAGAAGAACAGCCTAAAGAAGAAGTTGTGCTTAAGCCGGTTCCCAAACAAAAGGCTCCAGAAGAAGAAAAGCCAGAGGAACTTTCTCTGAAACCTGTTAGGAAAGAGAAGCCAGTCGAAGAAGAGAAAACGGAAGAAGTCAAGTGGCCAACTGGGAAGAGGAAACCCAAAGAAGAACAGCCCAAAGAAGAAGTTGTGCTTAAGCCGGTTCCCAAACAAAAGGCTTCAGAAGAAGAAAAGCCAGAGGAACTTTCCCAGAAAGCTGTTAGGAAAGAGAAGCCAGTCGAAGAAGAGAAACCGGAAGAAGTCAAGTGGCCAACAGGGAAAAGGAAACCCAAAGAAGAACAGCATAAAGAAGAAGTTGTGCTTAAGCCGGTTCCCAAACAAAAGGCTCCAGAAGAAGCAAAACCAGAGGAATTTTCTCAGAAACCTGTTAGGAAAGAGAAGCCAGTCGAAGAAGAGAAACCGGAAGAAGTCAAGTGGCCAACAGGGAAAAGGAAACCCAAAGAAGAACAGCCTAAAGAAGAAGTTGTGCTTAAGCCGGTTCCCAAACAAAAGGCTCCAGAAGAGGAAAAACCAGAGGAACTTTCTCTGAAACCTGTTAAGAAAGAGAAACCAGTCGAAGAAGAGAAACCGGAAGAAGTCAAGTGGCCAACAGGAAAGAGGAAACCCAAAGAAGAACAGCCTAAAGAAGAAGTTGTGCTTAAGCCGGTTCCCAAACAAAAGGCTTTAGAAGAGGAAAAGCCAGAGGAACTTTCTCTGAAACCTGTTAGGAAAGAGAAACCCGTCGAAGAAGAGAAACCGGAAGAAGTCAAATGGCCAACAGGGAAGAGGAAACCCAAAGAAGAACAGCCCAAAGAAGAAATTGTGCTTAAGCAGGTTCCCAAACAAAAGGTTCCAGAAGAGGAAAAGCCAGAGGAACTTTCTCTGAAACCTGTTAGGAAAGAGAAGCCAGTCGAAGAGGAGAAACCGGAAGAAGTCAAATGGCCAACAGGGAAGAGGAAACCCAAAGAAGAACAGCCCAAAGAAGAAGTTGTGCTTAAGCCGGTTCCCAAACAAAAGGCTCCAGAAGAAGAAAAGCCAGAGGAACTTTCTCAGAAACCTGTTCAGAAAGAGAAACCAGTCGAAGAAGAGAAACCGGAAGAAGTCAAGTGGCCAACAGGAAAGAGGAAACCCAAAGAAGAACAGCCTAAAGAAGAAGTTATGCTTAAGCCGGTTCCTAAACAAAAAGCTACAGAAGAAGAAAAGCCAGAGGAACTTTCTCTGAAACCTGTTCAGAAAGAGAAACCAGTCGAAGAAGAGAAACCGGAAGAAGTCAAGTGGCCAACAGGGAAAAGGAAACCCAAAGAAGAACAGCCTAAAGAAGAAGTTGTGCTTAAGCCGGTTCCCAAACAAAAGGCTCCAGAAGAAGAAAAGCCAGAGGAACTTTCTCTGAAACCTGTTAGGAAAGAGAAGCCAGTCGAAGAAGAGAAAACGGAAGAAGTCAAGTGGCCAACTGGGAAGAGGAAACCCAAAGAAGAACAGCCCAAAGAAGAAGTTGTGCTTAAGCCGGTTCCCAAACAAAAGGCTTCAGAAGAAGAAAAGCCAGAGGAACTTTCCCAGAAAGCTGTTAGGAAAGAGAAGCCAGTCGAAGAAGAGAAACCGGAAGAAGTCAAGTGGCCAACAGGGAAAAGGAAACCCAAAGAAGAACAGCATAAAGAAGAAGTTGTGCTTAAGCCGGTTCCCAAACAAAAGGCTCCAGAAGAAGCAAAACCAGAGGAATTTTCTCAGAAACCTGTTAGGAAAGAGAAGCCAGTCGAAGAAGAGAAACCGGAAGAAGTCAAGTGGCCAACAGGGAAAAGGAAACCCAAAGAAGAACAGCCTAAAGAAGAAGTTGTGCTTAAGCCGGTTCCCAAACAAAAGGCTCCAGAAGAGGAAAAACCAGAGGAACTTTCTCTGAAACCTGTTAAGAAAGAGAAACCAGTCGAAGAAGAGAAACCGGAAGAAGTCAAGTGGCCAACAGGAAAGAGGAAACCCAAAGAAGAACAGCCTAAAGAAGAAGTTGTGCTTAAGCCGGTTCCCAAACAAAAGGCTTTAGAAGAGGAAAAGCCAGAGGAACTTTCTCTGAAACCTGTTAGGAAAGAGAAACCCGTCGAAGAAGAGAAACCGGAAGAAGTCAAATGGCCAACAGGGAAGAGGAAACCCAAAGAAGAACAGCCCAAAGAAGAAATTGTGCTTAAGCAGGTTCCCAAACAAAAGGTTCCAGAAGAGGAAAAGCCAGAGGAACTTTCTCTGAAACCTGTTAAGAAAGAGAAATCAGTCGAAGAAGAGAAACCGGAAGAAGTCAAGTGGCCAACAGGGAAGAGGAAACCCAAAGAAGAACAGCCTAAAGATGAAGTTGTGCTTAAGCCAATTCCCAAACAAAAGGCTCCAGAAGAAGAAAAACCAGAGGATCTTTCTCTGAAACCTGTTAGGAAAGAGAAGCCAGACGAAGAGGAGAAACCGGAAGAAGTCAAATGGCCAACAGGGAAGAGGAAACCCAAAGAAGAACAGCCCAAAGAAGAAGTTGTGCTTAAGCCGGTTCCCAAACAAAAGGCTCCAGAAGAAGAAAATCCAGAGGAACTTTCTCAGAAACCTGTTAGGAAAGAGAAACCAGTCGAAGAAGAGAAAACGGAAGAAGTCAAGTGGCCAACAGGGAAGAGGAAACCCAAAGAAGAACAGCCTAAAGAAGAAGTTGTGCTTAAGCCGGTTCCCAAACAAAAGGCTTTAGAAGAGGAAAAGCCAGAGGAACTTTCTCTGAAACCTGTTAGGAAAGAGAAACCAGTCGAAGAAGAGAAAACGGAAGAAGTCAAGTGGCCAACAGGGAAGAGGAAACCCAAAGAAGAACAGCCCAAGGAAGAAGTTGTGCTTAAGCCGGTTCCCAAACAAAAGGCTCCAGAAGAAGAAAAGCCAGAGGAACTTTCTCTAAAACCTGTTAAGATAGAGAAACCAGTCGAAGAAGAGAAAACGGAAGAAGTCAAGTGGCCAACAGGAAAGAGGAAACCAAAAGAAGAACAGCCTAAAGAAGAAGTTGTGCTTAAGCAGGTTCCCAAACAAAAGGTTCCAGAAGAGGAAAAGCCAGAGGAACTTTCTCTGAAACCTGTTAAGAAAGAGAAACCAGTCGAAGAAGAGAAACAGGAAGAAGTCAAGTGGCCAACAGGGAAGAGGAAACCCAAAGAAGAACAGCCTAAAGATGAAGTTGTGCTTAAGCCAATTCCCAAACAAAAGGCTCCAGAAGAAGAAAAACCAGAGGAACTTTCTCTGAAACCTGTTAGGAAAGAGAAGCCAGTCGAAGAGGAGAAACCGGAAGAAGTCAAATGGCCAACAGGGAAGAGGAAACCCAAAGAAGAACAGCCCAAAGAAGAAGTTGTGCTTAAGCCGGTTCCCAAACAAAAGGCTCCAGAAGAAGAAAAGCCAGAGGAACTTTCTCAGAAACCTGTTAGGAAAGAGAAACCAGTCGAAGAAGAGAAAACGGAAGAAGTCAAGTGGCCAACAGGGAAGAGGAAACCCAAAGAAGAACAGCCCAAAGAAGAAGTTGTGCTTCAGCCGGTTCCCAAACAAAAGGCTCCAGAAGAAGAAAAGCCAGAGGAACTTTCTCTAAAACCTGTTAAGATAGAGAAACCAGTCGAAGAAGAGAAAACGGAAGAAGTCAAGTGGCCAACAGGGAAGAGGAAACCCAAAGAAGAACAGCCCAAAGAAGAAGTTGTGCTTAAGCCGGTTCCCAAACAAAAGGCTCCAGAAGAAGAGAAGCCAAAGAAGAAACAAGAGCAGGTCGTTCAACTTAAACCCATTCCCAAACAGGAAATTGAAGAAAAAACTGAAGAAATACAGGAAGTGAAGGAGGAGGAATCGATAGTTGTACAACGAAAGGAGAAGAAAAAGAAGAAGAAGGAGGAGGAAACCAAAAAACGTACGTATTTATCAGTTTAAATTGACATTTTAACGATTCTGAGTTATTAAGTTAAAATTTTAACCTAAAAGTGCAGGTTACAGATGCATGGCAAGGCCACACAAACTGTATACTATTATTTATATACTCGTTAAACACACTTTAAACCCATCTTGTACATAATATCATGTTAAATAACATTCTTCTCTGTGTCTTCCCTTATATTCATACTTAAATACGTCCGTCTAACAAATCCTTAGATAGAAAGAAAATTTTGTAGGGCAAGACGAAAAGCAACTTTAACAAGAGTATACATTTTACAACTTTTACAAGAGTATACAACTTTTACAAGAGTATACATTTTACATTCAACATTTATTTACAGATGAAGAATCGGAAGATGATGGCCCGGTTATAATTAAACCGATACAGGCTATAAACGTACGAGAAAATAGTGATTTTGAATTATCGGTGTCTTACGAGACTGTCGAAAACTCAAATGTACAGTGGTACCGTAACAATCAACTGATTGAACCAGATGAATCTTGCACTATAGAAACCGAAAATGGCAAGTCCACAATAAAAGTTGCAAGTGCCAACAAAAAGAAAGTAGGAAAGTATGAAGTTGTCGTTAAAAGCGATAACAAGATAGTTAAGTCGGGAAGTTCTGTAAAATTACATAAGCCATCGGACGAGGATGAAGTGCAGCCACCTATCTTCATCAAACTCATACAACCCAAAATAGTGTGTTTAGGAGATATTGTTCTGATAGAAACCGAAGTAGAATCTAGCCCATGTGCGTCTTTCCAATGGTTTATCGGGAACAAAGAGGTTAAACAGCTAGCAAAGGAAGCAAAAATAGACTCTATTTATGTTACCACAAAGGAAAATGTATCCTGTTTATGTATTGAAAACATTGGCAAAGATTCCGCGGGAACTATAACATGCAGAGCAGAGAATTTCGCTGGATCTGTGTCATGTTCAGCCTCTCTTGAAGTAGTAGAAGAACGTGTGGAACACATAGGTTTCGCCCCTGAATTCATCATTCCGTTGGAGTCTGTTAGTGTTATGGACGGCGAACCCATTGTATTGACCTGTGAGGTATCAGGGCAACCATGGCCTAAAATTGATTGGTACCATGATGAAAAGCCAGTAGGTAAAGCCAGAGATGTGGCATTTGCTCGACAAGCCTCTGGTCTATGTGAGCTCGTTGTCAAAGAGGCGTTCCCGGAAATGACAGGAACATACGTCTGCAAGGCGATAAACGAATTCGGTAGCTGTGAAACCCTTTGTAATGTTACTGTGGAAGGTAGTGCTATTTTATCCAGTGTTGGACTGAAGTGCATGTTATCATACTTTTCTATCTAATAATTGCATGATATGTGATGTCCATCTAAACACAAATACATTGGTTTTAGACACATTATGACATATAACGACACTCGCCATGCATCTGTAGAAACTTTTTTCTTCACAAAAAGATGAAGTAATGGAGTTATCACAGTCGGTTTGGAAGTTTAGATTTTGTATACTGCACATGTTTATGTTAAACTGCACACATATTTCGCATGAAAATATAAATCAATCTAAGGTCTCAATATGTAATTAGCAGACCGTATCAAAGTACTCGCATAAAAAAGCGAAAACATGTGAACAATGGGTAAAAGTTTACCCTTGTAGCAACTACATTAGAAAGATCTTTCGAGATACATAATTTTATTGTTTGAAGGTAACTTTGTAATTTCCGGGAGAAAAAAGTTATGATCAAATGAAATGTCCTTAAAGAATACCCGCGCAAGGACATACGCTGCTTTTCGGGTTACGGATGGTTTTTATGTTAACCTATTATCCTGCAGTTTGAAAGACCCCAAAATAACTAGGGTATGTAGTTGGCAATCAATGAGCTACCATATACGTAATATTAGTTCAATATTAGCAATATGAGAAGTTGCCGAATTGGGAAGTAGTCAATATGGGAAGTATAGTCAATAAGCATGCGCCTCGTCATAGTAGGAAGTTGTCAAATTGGCACAAAAATTAAACGTTGTCACAATGAGAAGTCAAATACTATTTACTGAATATATCGCATACGATCGTGTGTGTGTAAGCAACATCTATCTGAGACATTGACTAGATGGGTGACCGTTTCTACGGCGCAATTGTTTCAGGCTCTTTCATCTCTCAGACTAAAGGATAAAATATATTTAGAAGAGCCACCCGTCACCCGAAGAAGCGTTTCCAGAAGCGTTTCGATGGACATATCGAGACAAAATTACTGTATTCACTGTTATAATCATGCCCACCTTCCACTGCGAGCGGAACGGGCTCCGTACTGAGTCCGTTTACCTCGCAATGGCGAGCTGCATATACGCTCACTCTTATTTAGTGCAAGCACATACTATATGCAGTTCGCAATTGCGAGTTAAACGGACTCTGGGGCCTAATGCTGCTCTGAGAATTTCACTTATATTTCATTACTATTCCATTGCAAACACCCAAAATGGCGTCATTTGGTATTCTCCTAAATTATTATCCTCCTTGATTGGGTGTTTGCAATGGAATAGTAATGAAATAGTAATGAAATATAAGTGAAATTCTCAGAGCAGCATTAGGGCCCTGTACGGAGCCCGTTCTGCTCGCAGTGGAGGGCGGGCATAAGTTTGGTATTCTTTTATATGGACTTGTATTGACATTTCATTTGATCATAACTTTTTTCTCTCGCAAGTTACGTAATTACCAGCCAGTAGTTGCTAAGTACGGGGCCCATACAAAATTACCTATTGTTCTTTCGCCACTTGACACTTTAACAATGTTCACTTCTATTTGCCTAGTTTCTGCTAGTCTTATTTATTGTTGGTCAGTTACATGAAGTATTAAAATATTTTTAATTGTAGAAAGTCCTTGATTTTCCACAACATGGGATTCTTACGGATCTTAACCTAGATGTAAAAACCAACCAACCAACCAACTGATCACTCTAATCAACAACACGCTTCGTACTGGCACCCTAAAGTTCAGCAGCACATACTACAACAATGATAAGAAAATTTGCGGTATCATTATTTATTTATTTTTCAGCCTACGAATATGTACCAAGTGCATCCGAAGAAGATATTTTGAGCGATGAGGTAAGATTTTCGAATTTAGAAACTAAATGGCGAATGTACCATTGGCAATGTAGCCATAGATAGACTTATGAAAGTGATTGCGCGAGTTGTATTGTAAGCCAAGTGGAGATCCGTGCAGTCTGCCTACCCCAGCTTCTGGGAAAAGGGCAACATGAATTCCCTCCGGTAGTATACAAAAATATTAATATTATGTTGACGTTGACTAAGTAATATGTATGATTTTATGGTCAATATTTTTTTTGAATTGAATTGAATTGTACAATCCGTCTACTTTCCCCTTTCGTCCACTTTCACGATCCGTCCACTTGTGCATACAGTCTACTTCCCGATCCGTCTACTTTCACAATCGGTCTACTTTGCCAAAAAACAATTAGAATAATTCGAGCCGTTATATGTATGTACAGCATACGGTGACTTTGATTGCATTTATATTTCTACTGTTTCGTTTATAGCGAACGAGTGATCTGGAGGAATTTGCACCGCGCATAGTCAAAGCTCTACCTACTTATGTGTCTACGACTGAAGGAGAACTCACCAGGTCAGAAAAAATAGAAAAAATACCACTTTTGCCGGCCTTCCACTAAAAAAAGGTAATGAGCGGAAGCGGAGCCAGTGAGCTGAGCGGACCGGACTGCATTCAAAATAACTCTTTCTCAGTGGAAGCACATGTATGCAGTTCGCCTAGGGAGTCCGTTCCGCTCGCAGTGGAAGGCCGGCAAAAGACTTGCCTTACCTTAGGATGATATCATGAAGTGATGTTACTTGCAGCTGCGACACAATCACCAAAACACATGAGATAAAATACCTCGGCGTCATCGTTGATGAAAAATTAAATTTTAAAACCCACATCGAGAAACTATCAGGTCGAATCCGCAGAGTAGTGCACATCATGCGACAACTTCGTAACTCAGCAACTATGGACACAATGAAAACTGTATAGGTACTTTGCTCTCTGCCAATCACAACTTATATACTGCATCTCATGCTGGGGCAGTGCAGCAAAGACAGCGATAATAAAGGTGGAAAGAGCTCAACGGTCCGTTCTCAAAACTATGATGAGCAAGCCTTATAAATTCCCAACCGACACTATACAAAGAAGCTTAAGTGCTCAGCGTTCGTAAACTTTTTATCCTCAGAGTAACCCTAACCACGCATAAAATGACTGTAAACTCGGATAATTATTCGCCGTTGCTGAAAAACCGAGTGTTTAGAAATCCTACACCTCGTGCTAGAACCGCTTTTGCCAGTCGATTTAGCCCATACATTAACGCACATGTTTACAATCAAATAGTAAAGTCTTGCGAAATAAAAAACATGTCTCTCAATGAAACCAAAAAAGCTTTACAGAGATGGCTGGAGACAATCTCATATGACAAAACTGATCTACTACTTGCCAATATTACCTGATATTTGTGTGGTATAAATACAAATTATAAAATTACAATGTATAAATACATATTTACTTTATATATAATGTAACTGCTAATACTGTAACTTAAATTTACTACCTATTTCATATTTTAACAAATTATTTAATACTATTTTCCCTTTTATGACGTGCAAATGGCGCGTGACGTACCAATCTACTGTAAATCGTGTAATTTTGATTCCCACGGCACAGGCTTGCCTAGTGTGGGAGTCACCGGCAACTCATTATGTTTTTCCTATTGATAAATAAATATTTTTTCATTTCATTTTTCATTTTCATTTCATTTTCATCTTGCTGGATAGAAGCTGGCACAGGACTGTGATAATTAGCGCTATAGATAGAGAATAAGCCTATGGCCACCAGTAATTTGATATAGCCAGAACATCAACAATGATGATGAATTCAATATTTGAACTATTGGTGTTAATAATTTTGAATAATGTATTATTTTCGATGATCAGATTGGAAGCCAAGGCCATTGGTATGCCCAAGCCACAAATCAGTTGGTACAGGCATGGACTAGAAATCAAGCAGTCGAGTGAATATCAAATTGAAGAAATGGAGGATGGCACCTCAATTTTGATCATTCCCGAAGTATATCAAGACGACACAGGTGAAATCAAGTTTGAGGCGCATAATGCATTGGGAGTCACGGCTACTATTGCTGCGTTATCGGTAGAAAGTGAGTTAACTGTCCAATTAACTTTGTTTCTCCATTATTTGAGAAGGTAATAAATGCAATTTATTTTTCAGAGACAGATTTAAACACCGTCGACGCGGGTTTATTGATTCACCTTTGTTTTCCTTAATTCCTCCCTTCTTTACACAAATCTAACAGTAATTTGTTCATATTACCAAATATCACACACTATTATACTATAGATACCTACACACTGTGTAACACTCACATCACCACAACCACAATATTTCGTATTTCACACATTTAAATAGTTTACTTCTCACTCTATTATTTATTTCACTTATCTTTCCCCACAATACACTTACATGTGCAAAGTTTAAACATATTTATACACAAGTCCTGATCTGCTTTGCATAAATATTTACCGCAAATTTACTTATAGGTATCATTGGAACCAAGGAGTACCGAAAACCCGAATGGGTGACACACATGGAAGAACTTTCGGCTGCTTTAAAAGGTAAGCCAGAATAACGCAGTCTCTCTTTGTGCGAAAATACGATTACTCTAAAAGTACTTACCTTATATAATGTATTTATTTGCGGATTATACTAGTAAGTAAACAATGAATGTTACAGCCCAGCGATCGCCGCCAACATTCCAGAAGGAGATACTCGCCGAACGGGTGCATGAAGAAGAAACTGTAGTGTTCCAGGCTATATTCAGCGGAAATCCTGTTCCTGGTATGATCCCTATCTACTTATAAGAAACCCGGTGACATTTGGTAAAGCTTAAGTTTAATATTTTAATTCCCTTACTTTCAGAAATATTATGGTACAAGGACGATAAGGTCATCAGGACAGACGAAAACCAAGTGATTGAAACTAAGGATAACACAACGTCTTGCACAATACCGAAAGCTACTAAAGATTCCGAAGGTACTTATATGTGCAAAATCGTAAGTGACATAGGAATGGCTATCACTAAAGCAAAACTGCAAGTATTCAAACCAGGCGAAAAAATTAAGAAAGTAAAAGCCAAAACTGTTAAAGAGAAGAAGTCTGAAAAAGCTGTTACAACTATAACAGAAGTTCAACCGCTCGACGGCGTAAAGCCTATCGAAAAATTAGTGAAAGAAAAAGCTAAAGTCATTGTCGATGAAGCAGAATCCGTCGAAACTACGGACACTGCCTCATACAAGAAATCTGACAAAAAAGTCCCCGATATTCCAAAACCAGAAAAACTGAAACCTGTTGTTACTCCACATGATTATCTAGTATCATCACAGCAGCAGAAGGAAGAATCTGCGCAGCCTTTTGACCAAGAACACTATGAGAAGCAGAAAGGTATCATAAAGATGGTTGCAGCAGACACTCGACTAGTAGCGGAAGTCAACGAATTAATGGAAGTCATAAACGCTAAAGAGTTTGGTCCTGGTGAATCTCCTTTGAGAGAATTAGCTAAGATCGGTTATATGCTGAGAAGCGGAGTTACGACTGATGAAATAGAATCCTTATACGACTCAGAGTATTTCCCTGCGTTAAGGGTACCACAGTCACAGTCAGCTTTAGTCCACTTAGTAGAGCGACAAGGTCATGGTGCACTTATAACTGAAGTACTTACCGAAGAGACGACGCAAGACGAAAACGTACTGGCAGCGAAAGTTGGTTTCCGTGCGTTTTTGAAGATGGTTGAGATGAAGCACAACTCGGTTGAGGAGGTGATCGCACATTTCTACCCAGAAGACTTCAAAACTCGGTCCTGGGAACAAAAATCAGCGCATGAGGTAAATAATATAAAATTGTCACTGACTGGGTGCCATAAAACGTCGATAAGTTTCTACCATGGTGGATGGACGAAGCCCAGGATACATATTTGTGGTTTCAACATGGGGAGGCTTTTGCCCAGCAGTGAGGAAAGTAACTGCTACAAAATATAAGTGAACTGTTACATGATAATTCCAAATAAAAACAAATTAAATATATGGGAAGTTTCTAGCTAACTCATCGATTTTTTTTAAAAATAATCTTGATGTTTCAGCTAATAGTGGAATCTTCAGCGGAACATATTGCTACAACGCGTACCACACAAGTCATTACAGGTAAGCAATAACATATCAACGAGCTATGAGGGAGGTAGTTTTGCACATAATGGGCTTTGAAACTGAAAGCCAATTGCAGAGGGCAGCACTATGGGGTGTCTAAGAACTGCCATATTGTCTAGTTGTTATTGTTTCACGAATAATTGAAATAACAAAATAAACTATATCAATGTATGCGACATGGAGTGTGATTCAATTAAAAGTCGAGCTGAGAAAAAGAAAAGCGTCCATCGTTGGTAAAAAAGCAGTTTTAATTGAAAGGTAAGTTATAAACTGGCATTGTTATGATATAAAGGTTATGTTGCGGTTTTATTGTAAAATCCATTTTCTTGTTGTAGACTAAGGGCGTACGACAAGAATAACCTTCTCGGAGTTGAAGATGAACTCGAGGATGAGATCCCGGTCATTCCTGACTTGGAAGAGTTCAGAGATGTGTCTATCCGATCGCTGTTGTTGTTGTGTTGTCTGTGTGATTGTTTTGACCTTAGAATGTGAAAATAAAGACGGTACAGCAGTTTTCTTCAACACTTTGATTAGAGATTTATCACCTGTATACGAATTTGGTCCAAAATAATCGTCAGGTAGGAAATGGGTAGCACATAACCTTGACGAAGTACTTGCATGCCAATTTTTTATACGAAGAGCTTTCTCCCACAATTTTCTTCTTTTAGCGTCTTTAGGGAATATATGAATCCCCACATTTTTGCAATCAACAGCTGCACAACGAGGCATTGAAAGAATTTATTCATAAAATAATTAGTTTGTTTACATGTTTACTAAGAGGAACTGTCAAATTTATAGACGGTCCACAGTGGCGACCTCTGAAGTGAGCAGTAGGCAGTTTATAAGCCCATTGGGTTTTATGTCAGCCTAATCCTATGTTTGTTGATCATTTATGATCGGAACTACACATTATTGTTGGTATAATTATGAATAGCGCTACACTTTCAAATACTGAAAGGGTCATAATTTTTTTTTTTTTAAATCTATTTATGTTTCATAAAACTTTTTTTCGTTGTTTTTATAGATACAAGGCAACGGAAAGAGGGTAAGATTTAGTGAATACTTTTGCTTCTTACGGTACCATCTCTATTTGGTAAAAACGTGAAACAAAAAGCAATAGCGTAAATAGTGGCGGCTGCAGAACTCATCCTTTGGATAACAGGCTATGTTTATAACAACAGATACTTTAATTACCTAATTAGCTTTTTAGGCTTTTCTATGCATATAATTGGAATGATGCTTTGTTTGTTAGAGCAAAAGAATTTTTTTGAATGGTTTTTTTTTTTGTATTTTTTGTATAGTTCAATCTTACTCGTTTCCGGGTAAAGGCCCGTGCCCCTCGGTGGGGATAATAATGGGCTACATTTAGTACTTACTATTTACTAAAAAAAATAAATTAAAAGTAAAAAAACATTTTTAAACAAAGCTTTTATTTAATGCCCTAACCTAAAAAGAAGAAAATAAAATTTCAATTCAATCAAATGCGTCATTTTATTACATTACACAATTTATACGATGCAAAAGCTTGTTGCGGGATTTATCTCCAAGTCTGTGCAAATAGGTGCCTACCCACCTAATTAAGTCTACACAAGTAAATCTCGCAACAAGCTTTTATATCGTATAAATTGTGTAATGTAATAAAATGACGCATTTGATTGAATTGAAATTTTATTTTCTTCTTTTTAGGTTAGGGCATTAAATAAAAGCTTTGTTTAAAAATGTTTTTTTACTTTTAATTTATTTTTAACTTTTTAGTCTTTATCATTACAGGACAAAACATCTAATCTAGAATTCGAGTGCTTGTCAAGACGAATCAAATGAGACCAAACACGATACAATTGCGTCGTTTGGTAACAGAGTTCCCATGGCCACCTTCCGGCTCCAGCATCAGATCAGCTCCATGTCATAAAAAATATTCTAGGACCAAAGTATTCGTCAAGACGAATCGAACGAGCCCAAATTCGACGGGCTTGCGATGTTTTATGACAGAGTTCCCATGGCCACCTACCGGCTCCAGCATCAGATCAGCTCCATGTCATAAAAAATATTCTAGGACCAAAGTATTCGTCAAGACGAATCGAACGAGCCCAAATTCGACGGGCTTGCGATGTTTTATGACAGAGTTCCCATGGCCACCTTCCGTCTCCATCATCAGATCAGCTCCATGTCATAAAAAATATTCTAGGACCAAAGTATTCGTCAAGACGAATCGAACGAGCCCAAATTCGACGGGCTTGCGATGTTTTATGACAGAGTTCCCATGGCCACCTTCCGGCTCCAGCATCAGATCAGCTCCATGTCATAAAAAATATTCTAGGACCAAAGTATTCGTCAAGACGAATCGAACGAGCCCAAAATTCGACGGGCTTGCGATGTTTTATGACAGAGTTCCCATGGCCACCTTCCGTCTCCATCATCAGATCAGCTCCATGTCATAAAAAATATTCTAGGACCAAAGTATTCGTCAAGACGAATCGAACGAGCCCAAATTCGACGGGCTTGCGATGTTTTATGACAGAGTTCCCATGGCCACCTTCCGGCTCCAGCATCAGATCAGCTCCATGTCATAAAAAATATTCTAGGACCAAAGTATTCGTCAAGACGAATCGAACGAGCCCAAATTCGACGGGCTTGCGATGTTTTATGACAGAGTTCCCATGGCCACCTTCCGTCTCCATCATCAGATCAGCTCCAAGTCAGAAAAATATTGCATTGTCATCCGACTTATACACGTATGCGAAATTTCAGCTCAATCGGATAACGGGAAGTGGGTCAAATTCAAGCCGACATTTTTGACGCGAACCGTGATACCCACAAACAAACATACATACATACATACATACAGTGCAAGTTTAATAAAAGCTTTTAAAAATACCACCTACCATAGGTATACCTATGGACAGTTATAATGATAGTATTAATTTGGCTGCTGTTTTTGAAACAGCCAAACTGTACTGCATTCACCAAATATATTTTTGAGACTTACTCATCATTCAGTATAAAACAAAAACAAAAGTATGGTGGGCTTAGACAACAAAGGTGTTATTGCGCTCTATGCGGAAAAAGCACCTGTCTTTTTATTCGCTAAAATACCTCAATTTCTGTATTAATTAAGCGAAAAATAGAACTGAATAGGTTTTTACGAATACTAAATACATGCGCATATTGTAGATTAGTAATTTAATAGAGCTCGTCTAAGCTGAAATGACGCGCCCCACTCCTTGGTTTCGTATTTACAAAACCAAGGAGTGGGGCGCGTCATTTCAGCTTAGACGAGCTCTACCTAGGAAACGACGAAGACCTAACACGAAAATAGTTTTATTTCTAGATTACGAACTAACTGCACAGCTTCTTGTATTTTTTGACGCAAAAGTTCGCATATTACGCCTATGGCTGTCCGGGAATGCGCTTTATTTGTTTAAATGGAAAGTGTTGTGATTCGTGAACCGCTTATTGCATAAAAGTAAGTATTTAATTCACTTTTCTTATGGAAGACAACAACTAAAACACTTAGTGCGACCTGCATCAGAATTTAACAGCCGCGAAATGCAGTTTAATTCATAGAGTAAATTATATACAGAGTACGCCATTTAAATCAGCGGCGGCGCGTGCAGAGGAATTTCCCATAGATAGGGCATGCACGTTGCACATAGATACTTAATGGCTCAGACCATTCGGTAGGTTAAGGACCTAGTATTTATCTATTTACTAGCTGACCCGGCAGACTTCGTACTGCCTCAATTGATAAATAAAAGACCTAAACTTTTGTATAAATTAATTTCAAAACAAAACATATTGAATAATATCACAGACTTCAATAGTATATATCGATGAATAATATGAACTTTATTGAATAGCAATAAAGTTCAAATTGACTCTAGAAAACGATTGACTCTAGAAAACGTTTGTATGGGAAATAGAAAAGGGCTGTTTTAGGGTTTTCCCGGAAATTATTCGATTTTTTCTCGCCTTTTAAACCTTCCCTAGACCTCCACGAACATTTCAAGACTAAGATAAGATAAATCTACTTGTAGTTTAGTATGTAAGTTGCGGAGTGTCCTGGTCCTGGCTGAGGGCGTAAAGTAAGCCGTGCTTATTCGCAGTTAGGGCCCGCTCACCACACTGATTTAAATGCAACACGTTCCACTTACAGCCAGAAGTCTGGTACAAGTCGCACTTAGTTAAATTAATTATTGACTAATATTAACTATTTATGGTAATAGCGTTCTAGCTTTTAGGACACTAATTATCCTGAATATTAGTAACTCACCAGCTTTTAGCAGTAACACTTTACTGAACATTTACAGTACATCTCAAACTTAATCACACTACTATGATTTCACAGATGTTACGGAAAAACAACGCAAAAAACTCACAAAACGACTAAATGAACAACAAGAAGAAGTGAAGATAGAAGAACAAGAAATTACGAAAGCAATCAAGATTTCACGCCCCAAAGAGACATTGGAAATAAACGAAGATGATACAGTTAATACGCTTGAAGAAGAAGCAATTCCTTATGCTAAAATGATAGCAACAGACACGTCGGAAAATGTAGTAGAAGTCGTTCATGCAGATGAAGCTACTCTAACATTAACAGGCCAGAAGGTCAATGGTATAAAAGCCACGGTTAAAATAGATTCTGACTACGCGTTGATCAATGATAAACCGCAAGCCGAAGAAAGAGAGGAGCCGTTGAAATCAAAAGAAACACACACAGTTTCAGTAAAGCCTTCACTGAGCAGCATGGAGCCAATGGAAATCACTGAAGTACAAATTAATGACTCACTAAAAGATTATAATACAAGCGCAACGAAACTTGGAAATCGAGCTAATCAAACAGTGGTACCAAAAGAAGGAATTATAACTTCAGAGACAACAATCAATATGTCTACTTCAGGTCTAAGCCACGAGGAAACTATTTTAGAAACTGCTAAGACAACGATGTTGTTAAAGGATGCGCTAAATGTTGCTGAAGAAGTTACGTCGCAAAAGGAAGCTCCGCTGGAGACCCTTCCTATACCCAGAACGAATGCTGCCTTATCAGTGTCACCATTGATAGAGCTCAGTATAACCGAAGTAAGTGAAGAACAAAAAGAAGAATCATTTGAGGGAAAACCAGAATCCAAAGGCATGAAACCGAAATTAAACTTTAACTTACACGAAAGTGTTCAAGTTGGAGAAGTATTTGTTGACGAAAAATCAGGAAAATATTACCCTGAACTTATTGTTCCTACGGAAACTGCTCGTAAGGAAGTGCTTGTTTCTAATCAACTAACAAATGTAAGTCACGATGTTCAGGAAAAGGAGGGAATATTGCAAGAGTTAAAACTCCCACCGATGCAGGAGGTTACTGTAGATGTTTCTTCAAATGATAGTTTGATTGTAACCATAGAAGATACTCATGAAAAGGAAGGTGTACTGATACCCAAAGAGCAACAACTCACAACAGCAGCTACTGATTTGCTATTGCATTCCGGATTGAACAATTCAATAATTACGTCAGAAATAAAAGAAACTGACTTCGTACCAGAACAGTTAACCACTAAACAAGCTTACATTGGTGTTAACGAGTTGCAGCATCAGTTTCTGATGGAAACGAGTATAAATGAATCAGAGGGTGATTTGGAACACAGAAAACCGACATCAGTATCTCATGTAGAAATTTCCGTATCGGCTTTAGATAAAAAATTCACCGAGGAAATTCAAATCAATGAGAGTGAAAATGAATTGATAATAAAGGATGATAAACATTCTGTTAAAGCTACGTTGGATGTAAAGACAGCTGAACCTATTATAACATCGGAAACGTTATTGATGACGTCAGTGGCGAAATTAAGCATCCCAGAAAAAGTACTTGAGGATACCGCCCAAGAAAGCATCCCAACAGAAAATGCTAAAATAGTAACATCAGCTATGGTGCATGAACATGAGACATCTTCAGATTATACGACCAGGAAGCCTGAAAATATAACACAATCTCTGATACCAAATATTCCTTTAGAAATATCTGAAACTGAATCAGCTGAAAGAGAAAGTCAGATCTCTTTGGGTAAGACACCCGAACTTATGTCTGCAGTACAATCTACGTCACATAACTTGAAACTTCCAATAGCGGAAGAAATAAATACAGCGGACCAGGTGGACTTTATTAGCAATCAAGCGACGGTTGCAGAAACTGCATCAGAACATACAGATTTATATAAGGAAATAACAACACTTCAAACAACAGTCCAAGAGCAACTAGACAAGTTAGAAGAAAAAGAGATAACACTTAACCAGGTTACCACATCCTTTATTGGAAAAGAAAGTATTAACATTACGGAAGTAATATCTAGTCTGAATGAAGACAAGTTAGATACACCAGCATTAAGATCAGGTATATTTGCAAATGTTGATTTGGATTCAGATCACAAAATTGCCGTTACTTCAGAAGTCAGCCTTCGTGAAAGCCTAGATCAATTAACTGTACAGTCACCACAATATGAAGAAGCGCAAAAATCATCCAATCTGCTAACATCAATTCAAATAAGTGAAAATGAAATTTTGGATAGCCAATCACAACTGCAAAAAGACGTAAATCCTGACATAAAAAAGATTACGCCAGTAATCGTATCTTCTGTTGATATGATAAGCGTAACTGAAACAATACACCATGAAAAAGAAAGCGAATACACTGGTAAAGAAGCACCAGAAAGTTTCTTTGCAGCTGCAGATTATACAGGACATGTCGTAGCATTATCCACTGAACTTGTTCCTCACGCAAGTGTTGGGTACACTGATGATGAAGATACACAAAGTAAACTAAAGAAAGCCACCATAGATAACGTGGCATTTAAAGAAGTTGTAATAACAACCGCAGATTTAAATGAAAAAGAGAGCGTACTTGATGCTATGACAACACCTCACGCATTAAATGCAACATACAACATTGATTCTAATCAAGGCTTAATAGTAGAAGAAAAACAATCAGAACTGGTGCCCATATCATTTGATAAACAAACCGACGTATTAAAAGTAACAGCCAATCAAACAGCTGTCATTCAAGAAGCTTTAACACAGGAAGAAACAGTGACTCACACTTCTACGTCCGATTTACCGACTGAGGTAATCCAAAAAGCAACACAACCAACAGTTTCCTTATCTGGTCTTCAAGCTGCAGAGCGCGATGATAACATTTTGATAGAGGTTGAAAATGTTTTTGCGACTCCAATGGCACCCACAGGATTTTTGGCGGAGTTAAGTTTTACGGAAAACCAGGGTATTGAAATTTCTGAGACAGTATCACAATCTGATAACTTAAAAGACTCCGATGTTTGTGAACTTATTCATAAAAATGCTGTCGTCAAAAGAGACGAATTCTATGGAAAATTAGCTAACAAGGAAGAAGTAATAGCTTCTCAAACTACTGAAGAAATCACATCAGAGAAAGAAAAGGTGGAAAGAAGCCATGTTACACAGTCTGAATTAAGTACAGTAGAACAAACAGAGGTTGTTGTGGCAGAAACAGAAGAATTGTTACCTGATAAAAAGACAATTTTTACATCAATCAAACCCAATATAACAGATACAGAAGCAATTATTGCCTCTTGTGTAGAAACAAACGATAAAGAAACAGCTTTTGAACATAAAATGGAACTACCGTATAAAGACGCCACGGTTGGTTTTGTTCCGCATAGTTCTACAATCGACACTGAAATATTAACTTCATCGAATGTAATACATTTAGTAGAACCGTTGCAAAAAACATCGTCGGCTTCTGTTGTGCAAGAAGATCTGCGAAAGCATATTATAGGTACAGAAGTATTATCGAATGAAAAAGAGTCAGATTTGAGTATAACTAAAAAACACCGTGAACAAGAGGCTAGCCAACAATATGTGGAAATTTCTGCAAAAGAAATTACTGAAGTCCAAGTAACAGAACATGAAGTAGACTTTGAGAAAGCTGGTCTTAAGTCCGTTTTCGCCAATAAAATGTTTAATGAACAACAGTCTCTTTTAAGCACAGAGGTGATAATAAGTCAAGAGGCCGAAGAAATACGAATACAAAGTTCCAAAACATTACACGTAAAATCTTCTCGTGGTTTAAATGAGGCTATTGAAAAAACAGAACCATTTGTTGGAGAATCTGAGCAAGACTTCATGCCAAGGTTACCTATCGGAGAAACTATTGCGCAAAGTAACGTAGGCGAACAAAAGTCTCTAGGAATAACAGAAATTGTACCATCGGAGTCAGAGACACCACTAAAGGAAATGGTGGCATTGTCACAAGAAAAATCAAAAGAAGTTTATCAAGGACATCAACACGTTGACATAATAGAAGTTATGACCACAGAATCGGAGCAACAATTTTTGAGCGACACTACTCCAGGTATGAAAACGATAACACCGACTGTTGACATCACACTACAATCCCATGTAGGAGTACATGAAACATTTACAACTGAGGGAGGGTCGTCATTTGAAACTGTATCTGAATTAAAATCACAGTATGCCGATTACTCTTTAGAGTCCCATCAACCTCTAAATATTGAAATAGTTAAAACAGAAGAACGCAACGAACATTTGATCCTTAAAGACAATATTATGGAATATAAACCGACAGTTAATTTAGAAATTGGTAATCACATAAATATTTCTGAGACTATTGCGCTAGAAGAAGGGAAAGACCTTAGCATTAAAGAGTCTGAAAATGTTCAGTCTAGTCATAGTGTAATTGAGAAAGCTAATCACATTACGGTCACAGAGATAGAAACAAGGGAGAATACAACTCCATTGGAAGATAAACTGGAATATAAACTTAAGCAAACCGATATAACATTCGAAGCTAGAATTCCGTTACACATTGAAGAAATTATAGTAAAGGAGTCTGAGATCGGAATACCAGATAAGAAACTAGAAATACCAGGAATACCAAGTGTTTCCATTGAGCCACAGCAACACATCACAGTAACTGATATTATAACAAAAGAAAAAACTTCAGAAATTTTATCTCAAACTATCGAGCCTAAATTGGAAACCAACTTTGTAGGCGTAGAGTCATCGCAGCACATTACGACAAGTGAAGCATTAGTAATAGAAAATGAAATAGATTTTGCTGGTAAATTTATACCAAAAGATGAAAAGGCACAAGAAAATCGTGTACTCTTGCAGGAAGTTTCAAACTTGATTACAAATGCTTTAGACTCAACATTCAGTATAGATGGAACATACGAACCTCAGTCAAATACAGCACAAGTTGATGTTGAACTTTTAAAATCATATAATACTACAGAAAACATTATACATGAGGAAACAAGAGATATCGAATCCCGCCATGATGAAATCTCGAAGGCAAAACAAGAAATTTCTGGATTGCAATCCATTGAACAAACAGTCACTATTGCAGATGAATATCCAGAAATTTTTGACAAGTTTAAATTAAAAGACGAAAAAGCAAAGTCATCTCAGACAACAATACAAGAAATTGTTAATATTCAGCCACATGTTATTGAAAGCAGTACAACATTTAGTGACAAGTTCGTACCTGAAGAAAGCCACGTAAAATGTGACATGGAAATACATACATCCTACACAACAACAGAGAATTTAGTACAAGAAATACCTGAAGAGTTATCTACTAGTGATCACAAAAATAGAACAGCTGAACCAAATTTATCTGAAATGAACTCGCTACAACACATTACGACAAGCGAAGCATTAGTAATAGAAAATGAAATAGATTTTGCTGGTAAATTTATACCAAAAGACGAAAAGGCAATAGAAAATCGTGTACTCTTGCAAGAAATTTCAAACTTGATTACAAATGCTTTAGACTCAACATTCAGTATAGATGGAACATACGAACCTCAGTCACATACAGCACAAGTTGATGTTGAACTTTTAAAATCATATAATACTACAGAAAACATTATACATGAGGAAACAAGAGATATCGAATCCCGCCATGATGAAATCTCGAAAGCAAAACAAGAATTTTCTGGATTGCCATCCATTGAACAAACAGTCACTATTGCAGATGAATATCCTGAAATTTTTGACAAGTTTAAATTAAAAGACGAAAAAGCAAAGTCATCTCAGACAACAATACAAGAAATTGTTAATATTCAGCCACATGTTATTGAAAGCAGTACAACATTTAGTGACAAGTTCGTACCTGAAGAAAGCCACGTAAAATGTGACATGGAAATACATACATCCTACACAACAACAGAGAATATATTACAAGAAATACCTGAAGAGTTATCTACTAGTGATCACAAAAATAGAACAGCTGAACCAAAATTATCTGAAATGAAGTCGCTACAACACATTACGACAAGTGAAGCATTAGTAATAGAAAATGAAATAGATTTTGCTGGTAAATTTATACCAAAAGATGAAAAGGCACAAGAAAATCGTGTACTCTTGCAGGAAGTTTCAAACTTGATTACAAATGCTTTAGACTCAACATTCAGTATAGATGGAACATACGAACCTCAGTCAAATACAGCACAAGTTGATGTTGAACTTTTAAAATCATATAATACTACAGAAAACATTATAAATGAGGAAACAAGAGATATAGAATCTCGCCACGATGAAATCTCGAAGGCAAAACCAGAAATTTCTGGATTGCAATCCATTGAACAAACAGTCACTATTGCAGATGAATATCCAGAAATTTTTGACAAGTTTAAATTAAAAGACGAAAAAGCAAAGTCATCTCAGACAACAATACAAGAAATTGTTAGTATTCAGCCACATGTTATTGAAAGCAGTAAAACATTTAGTGACAAGTTCGTACCTGAAGAAAGCCACGTAACATGTGACATGGAAATACATACATCCTACACAACAACAGAGAATTTAGTACAAGAAATACCTGAAGAGTTATCTCCTAGTGATCACAAAAAAAGAACAGCTGAACCAAATATATCTGAAATGAAGTCGCTACAACAGACAGAAATTATAATTTCAGAGCTATCAGAAATATTTGACAAAAATACTGACTTAGTAACATATAAAAATGCCAAAGAAAAACAAAACTTGATGGAGGAAGTCTCTAATTTAAAACCAGAAATACTAGAAAACGTGTCTGAGCAAACTATTGAAAAGCCAATGGGTACTGAACGTGCTACAGTATCGTTGAATGTAACGGAAGGTGTAACAGTTTTTGAGATAACACACCAAATCTCTGAAGGTAAACTACAGTTAGAAAAAAGTAAAATAGTAAACGCAGAAAAAACAGTATCGCCTTTCATACCTATACAGTGCACTGAGAACATTTTGGAGACTCATGCCGAAACATTCTCGCCCAAACCTATCGCGAGAAAAACAACCACAATAACTACTACTGAAATGTCTCCTTTAGTCATTACAGACAATGTTAGTCTTCAACACGAAACAGACCTGAATATTACTGTTCCTAAGAGACAAACCACTACCCAAGGAGTAACACTTGCAAAGGAAATTACAATCACTGACGATTTTGTAAATGAACAAACTACACAAATCAAAGAAACAAAGCCTCAAATTACTCAAGGCAAAACAATGACAAATTACGAAATCAATGAACAAGCTGTTGAAGTTCCACTACCGCAAATATTTGGTAAGTGATTCGTATATACGTTTAAGAATTTAACACTATCTATTCAGTAATTGCTAATTTTAGGGATAACTTTTAATAAAAGCGACATGCTTGGATGCATCTAGTTATAAAAGATATGAACCGAGTGTAACAGGTAATACTACATTTTATAAGGCTCTAGGCAATAACATCATTTTTCATACTCCAGTTACGTGAATATGCAAAGACACCAATCACATAATTAAATCACCGATTGAAATACCAACAATAACATTCTTAACCCTTACAGAAACATCCAACAAACACGAAACCCAACAGTATCAAATTTCGCCAAAGACATCAGATATTGAAGAAACAGAAGAAATTATAACGAAATTTGTCCAGGCCCCTGGCAGTGGGGAGCCTATACAGGTTAAAACAAAGAGAACAATAATAAGAAAGAAGCAGAAGGGAAAAGAACAAAACACAGACGGCGATGTAGTTATCGAAGAAAGTTTAGACGACGATGAAAAAAAACCATTAACAAAAGAAGACCAATGTCATGACGTTGAAATCGAAGAGTTCGATGATACTGAGAATCAATATCTAGATGACACAGATAAAGGAACAATTATTATGCCTGAAGACTATTTACCGATACCAAAAATGCAAACACAAGTAGAAATAGAAGAGATTATTCAAATTAGCGGAAAAGAAGAACTTGATGAAACACCCGAAATATTCGACGAAAATGATAACCACAAAGTAGAAAAATCCCTCAAAACAAAACGTATTACAAGAAAAAAACAATCAATACAAATAGATACGTCAGACTTTGGAGAAAATTTACAAAACGTACCTGAAAACGAGCCAATATACCCAGAAAATGATAAAAATGACATAGTTGAGTTTCCAGAAGAAACTACAATAGAAGAAAAGATCGCACCTGGAGGAAAAACCATCAAAAAGAAAATAACGAAACAAATAATCAAAAAGGAAGTAGGCCCAATGGTCAAAACAACAGAAATTACAACACAGCAGGAAGATGACAAACAACCTGTCACTTCAGTACACACCATGGAGGATTGTGTTGGTGAAAACACCACAGATTTCTCTGATACTTTCAAACAAAAAAATGCAAAAGAAGTTGAAGAAACACCCGAAAAAGTAGAAGTCACACAAGAAAGCAATGAAACAGGTGACGTAAAAAAAGTAAAGAGGTCCAAAAGGATCATAAAGAAAAAGATCGGTCTAAAAAATGAGGTGACCAGCATTGTTACTGTCGAGCGAGAAGGCGAAGAGCCTGTCACGAAAGTCATCGTTACCGAAGAGACGATCCCTGATGAAGAAGACGTAAAGCCGGTCGAAATCATAGAGCTGCCAGCAGAAACAACTGTGGAAAAAACGACAACTCCTGAAGGTAAGACGACCAAAAAGAAAATAACAAAACGTGTCATTAAAAAGAAGGATGGCCCCGTATTAAAAACAACAGAAATCATAACAGAACAGGACGATGACCAACAACCTATCACTTCAGTACACACCACAGAGGAATACATCGATGAAACAAGCACAGATTTTACTGACACTTTCACACCAAGACATGCTAAGGAACTTGAAGAACTTCCGGAAACAGTAGAAGTCACACAAATACCAACTGAAACTGGTGAAGTCAAAAAGGTCAAGACCACCAGACGAACCATAAAGAACAAGAAGGGCCCTAAAGAAGAGGTAACAAGTATTGTGACTGTCGAGCAAGATGGCGAAGAGCCCGTCACGACAGTAACTGTTACAGAAGAAAAGATTCCAGAAGAAGACGTAAAGCAGGTTGAAATCATAGAGCTGCCAGCAGAAACAACTGTGGAAAAAACGACAACTCCTGAAGGTAAGACGACCAAAAAGAAAATAACAAAACGTGTCATTAAAAAGAAGGCTGGCCCCGTATTAAAAACAACAGAAATCATAACAGAACAGGAGGATGACCAACAACCTATCACTTCAGTACACACCACAGAGGAATACATCGATGAAACAAGCACAGATTTTACTGACACTTTCACACCAAGACATGCTAAGGAACTTGAAGAACTTCCGGAAACAGTGGAAGTAACACAAATACCAACCGAAACTGGTGAAGTCAAAAAGGTCAAGACCACCAGACGAACCATAAAGAACAAGGAGGGCCCTAAAGAAGAGGTAACAAGTATTGTGACTGTCGAGCAAGATGGCGAAGAGCCCGTCACGACAGTAACTGTTACAGAAGAAAAGATTCCAGAAGAAGACGTAAAGCAGGTTGAAATCATAGAGCTGCCAGCAGAAACAACTGTGGAAAAAACGACAGTGGAAACAGTGGAAGTAACACAAATACCAACCGAAACTGGTGAAGTCAAAAAGGTCAAGACCACCAGACGAACCATAAAGAACAAGGAGGGCCCTAAAGAAGAGGTAACAAGTATTGTGACTGTCGAGCAAGATGGCGAAGAGCCCGTCACGACAGTAACTGTTACAGAAGAAAAGATTCCAGAAGAAGACGTGAAGCAGGTTGAAATCATAGAGCTGCCAGCAGAAACAACTGTGGAAAAAACGACAACTCCTGAAGGTAAGACGACCAAAAAGAAAGATGGCCCCGTATTAAAAACAACAGAAATCATAACAGAACAGGACGATGACCAACAACCTATCACTTCAGTACACACCACAGAGGAATACATCGATGAAACAAGCACAGATTTTACTCACACTTTCACACCAAGACATGCTAAGGAACTTGAAGAACTTCCGGAAACAGTAGAAGTCACACAAATAACAACCGAAACTGGTGAAGTCAAAAAGGTCAAGACCACCAGACGAACCATAAAGAACAAGAAGGGCCCTAAAGAAGAGGTAACAAGTATTGTGACTGTCGAGCAAGATGGCGAAGAGCCCGTCACGACAGTAACTGTTACAGAAGAAAAGATTCCAGAAGAAGACGTAAAGCAGGTTGAAATCATAGAGCTGCCAGCAGAAACAACTGTGGAAAAAACGACAGTGGAAACAGTGGAAGTAACACAAATACCAACCGAAACTGGTGAAGTCAAAAAGGTCAAGACCACCAGACGAACCATAAAGAACAAGGAGGGCCCTAAAGAAGAGGTAACAAGTATTGTGACTGTCGAGCAAGATGGCGAAGAGCCCGTCACGACAGTAACTGTTACAGAAGAAAAGATTCCAGAAAAAGACGTGAAGCAGGTTGAAATCATAGAGCTGCCAGCAGAAACAACTGTGGAAAAAACGACAACTCCTGAAGGTAAGACGACCAAAAAGAAGGATGGCCCCGTATTAAAAACAACAGAAATCATAACAGAACAGGACGATGACCAACAACCTATCACTTCAGTACACACCACAGAGGAATACATCGATGAAACAAGCACAGATTTTACTCACACTTTCACACCAAGACATGCTAAGGAACTTGAAGAACTTCCGGAAACAGTAGAAGTCACACAAATAACAACCGAAACTGGTGAAGTCAAAAAGGTCAAGACCACCAGACGAACCATAAAGAACAAGAAGGGCCCTAAAGAAGAGGTAACAAGTATTGTGACTGTCGAGCAAGATGGCGAAGAGCCCGTCACGACAGTAACTGTTACAGAAGAAAAGATTCCAGAAGAAGACGTAAAGCAGGTTGAAATCATAGAGCTGCCAGCAGAAACAACTGTGGAAAAAACGACAGTGGAAACAGTGGAAGTAACACAAATACCAACCGAAACTGGTGAAGTCAAAAAGGTCAAGACCACCAGACGAACCATAAAGAACAAGGAGGGCCCTAAAGAAGAGGTAACAAGTATTGTGACTGTCGAGCAAGATGGCGAAGAGCCCGTCACGACAGTAACTGTTACAGAAGAAAAGATTCCAGAAGAAGACGTGAAGCAGGTTGAAATCATAGAGCTGCCAGCAGAAACAACTGTGGAAAAAACGACAACTCCTGAAGGTAAGACGACCAAAAAGAAGGATGGCCCCGTATTAAAAACAACAGAAATCATAACAGAACAGGACGATGACCAACAACCTATCACTTCAGTACACACCACAGAGGAATACATCGATGAAACAAGCACAGATTTTACTCACACTTTCACACCAAGACATGCTAAGGAACTTGAAGAACTTCCGGAAACAGTAGAAGTCACACAAATAACAACCGAAACTGGTGAAGTCAAAAAGGTCAAGACCACCAGACGAACCATAAAGAACAAGAAGGGCCCTAAAGAAGAGGTAACAAGTATTGTGACTGTCGAGCAAGATGGCGAAGAGCCCGTCACGACAGTAACTGTTACAGAAGAAAAGATTCCAGAAGAAGACGTAAAGCAGGTTGAAATCATAGAGCTGCCAGCAGAAACAACTGTGGAAAAAACGACAGTGGAAACAGTGGAAGTAACACAAATACCAACCGAAACTGGTGAAGTCAAAAAGGTCAAGACCACCAGACGAACCATAAAGAACAAGAAGGGCCCTAAAGAAGAGGTAACAAGTATTGTGACTGTCGAGCAAGATGGCGAAGAGCCCGTCACGACAGTAACTGTTACAGAAGAAAAGATTCCAGAAGAAGACGTAAAGCAGGTTGAAATCATAGAGCTGCCAGCAGAAACAACTGTGGAAAAAACGACAGTGGAAACAGTGGAAGTAACACAAATACCAACCGAAACTGGTGAAGTCAAAAAGGTCAAGACCACCAGACGAACCATAAAGAACAAGGAGGGCCCTAAAGAAGAGGTAACAAGTATTGTGACTGTCGAGCAAGATGGCGAAGAGCCCGTCACGACAGTAACTGTTACAGAAGAAAAGATTCCAGAAGAAGACGTGAAGCAGGTTGAAATCATAGAGCTGCCAGCAGAAACAACTGTGGAAAAAACGACAACTCCTGAAGGTAAGACGACCAAAAAGAAGGATGGCCCCGTATTAAAAACAACAGAAATCATAACAGAACAGGACGATGACCAACAACCTATCACTTCAGTACACACCACAGAGGAATACATCGATGAAACAAGCACAGATTTTACTCACACTTTCACACCAAGACATGCTAAGGAACTTGAAGAACTTCCGGAAACAGTAGAAGTCACACAAATAACAACCGAAACTGGTGAAGTCAAAAAGGTCAAGACCACCAGACGAACCATAAAGAACAAGAAGGGCCCTAAAGAAGAGGTAACAAGTATTGTGACTGTCGAGCAAGATGGCGAAGAGCCCGTCACGACAGTAACTGTTACAGAAGAAAAGATTCCAGAAGAAGACGTAAAGCAGGTTGAAATCATAGAGCTGCCAGCAGAAACAACTGTGGAAAAAACGACAGTGGAAACAGTGGAAGTAACACAAATACCAACCGAAACTGGTGAAGTCAAAAAGGTCAAGACCACCAGACGAACCATAAAGAACAAGGAGGGCCCTAAAGAAGAGGTAACAAGTATTGTGACTGTCGAGCAAGATGAAACAAGCACAGATTTTACTCACACTTTCACACCAAGACATGCTAAGGAACTTGAAGAACTTCCGGAAACAGTAGAAGTCACACAAATACCAACCGAAACTGGTGAAGTCAAAAAGGTCAAGACCACCAGACGAACCATAAAGAACAAGAAGGGCCCTAAAGAAGAGGTAACAAGTATTGTGACTGTCGAGCAAGATGGCGAAGAGCCCGTCACGACAGTAACTGTTACAGAAGAAAAGATTCCAGAAGAAGACGTAAAGCAGGTTGAAATCATAGAGCTGCCAGCAGAAACAACTGTGGAAAAAACGACAACTCCTGAAGGTAAGACGACCAAAAAGAAAATAACAAAACGTGTCATTAAAAAGAAGGATGGCCCCGTATTAAAAACAACAGAAATCATAACAGAACAGGACGATGACCAACAACCTATCACTTCAGTACACACCACAGAGGAATACATCGATGAAACAAGCACAGATTTTACTGACACTTTCACACCAAGACATGCTAAGGAACTTGAAGAACTTCCGGAAACAGTAGAAGTCACACAAATACCAACTGAAACTGGTGAAGTCAAAAAGGTCAAGACCACCAGACGAACCATAAAGAACAAGAAGGGCCCTAAAGAAGAGGTAACAAGTATTGTGACTGTCGAGCAAGATGGCGAAGAGCCCGTCACGACAGTAACTGTTACAGAAGAAAAGATTCCAGAAGAAGACGTAAAGCAGGTTGAAATCATAGAGCTGCCAGCAGAAACAACTGTGGAAAAAACGACAACTCCTGAAGGTAAGACGACCAAAAAGAAAATAACAAAACGTGTCATTAAAAAGAAGGCTGGCCCCGTATTAAAAACAACAGAAATCATAACAGAACAGGAGGATGACCAACAACCTATCACTTCAGTACACACCACAGAGGAATACATCGATGAAACAAGCACAGATTTTACTGACACTTTCACACCAAGACATGCAAAGGAACTTGAAGAACTTCCGGAAACAGTGGAAGTAACACAAATACCAACCGAAACTGGTGAAGTCAAAAAGGTCAAGACCACCAGACGAACCATAAAGAACAAGGAGGGCCCTAAAGAAGAGGTAACAAGTATTGTGACTGTCGAGCAAGATGGCGAAGAGCCCGTCACGACAGTAACTGTTACAGAAGAAAAGATTCCAGAAAAAGACGTGAAGCAGGTTGAAATCATAGAGCTGCCAGCAGAAACAACTGTGGAAAAAACGACAACTCCTGAAGGTAAGACGACCAAAAAGAAGGATGGCCCCGTATTAAAAACAACAGAAATCATAACAGAACAGGACGATGACCAACAACCTATCACTTCAGTACACACCACAGAGGAATACATCGATGAAACAAGCACAGATTTTACTCACACTTTCACACCAAGACATGCTAAGGAACTTGAAGAACTTCCGGAAACAGTAGAAGTCACACAAATAACAACCGAAACTGGTGAAGTCAAAAAGGTCAAGACCACCAGACGAACCATAAAGAACAAGAAGGGCCCTAAAGAAGAGGTAACAAGTATTGTGACTGTCGAGCAAGATGGCGAAGAGCCCGTCACGACAGTAACTGTTACAGAAGAAAAGATTCCAGAAGAAGACGTAAAGCAGGTTGAAATCATAGAGCTGCCAGCAGAAACAACTGTGGAAAAAACGACAGTGGAAACAGTGGAAGTAACACAAATACCAACCGAAACTGGTGAAGTCAAAAAGGTCAAGACCACCAGACGAACCATAAAGAACAAGGAGGGCCCTAAAGAAGAGGTAACAAGTATTGTGACTGTCGAGCAAGATGGCGAAGAGCCCGTCACGACAGTAACTGTTACAGAAGAAAAGATTCCAGAAGAAGACGTGAAGCAGGTTGAAATCATAGAGCTGCCAGCAGAAACAACTGTGGAAAAAACGACAACTCCTGAAGGTAAGACGACCAAAAAGAAGGATGGCCCCGTATTAAAAACAACAGAAATCATAACAGAACAGGACGATGACCAACAACCTATCACTTCAGTACACACCACAGAGGAATACATCGATGAAACAAGCACAGATTTTACTCACACTTTCACACCAAGACATGCTAAGGAACTTGAAGAACTTCCGGAAACAGTAGAAGTCACACAAATAACAACCGAAACTGGTGAAGTCAAAAAGGTCAAGACCACCAGACGAACCATAAAGAACAAGAAGGGCCCTAAAGAAGAGGTAACAAGTATTGTGACTGTCGAGCAAGATGGCGAAGAGCCCGTCACGACAGTAACTGTTACAGAAGAAAAGATTCCAGAAGAAGACGTAAAGCAGGTTGAAATCATAGAGCTGCCAGCAGAAACAACTGTGGAAAAAACGACAGTGGAAACAGTGGAAGTAACACAAATACCAACCGAAACTGGTGAAGTCAAAAAGGTCAAGACCACCAGACGAACCATAAAGAACAAGGAGGGCCCTAAAGAAGAGGTAACAAGTATTGTGACTGTCGAGCAAGATGAAACAAGCACAGATTTTACTCACACTTTCACACCAAGACATGCTAAGGAACTTGAAGAACTTCCGGAAACAGTAGAAGTCACACAAATACCAACCGAAACTGGTGAAGTCAAAAAGGTCAAGACCACCAGACGAACCATAAAGAACAAGAAGGGCCCTAAAGAAGAGGTAACAAGTATTGTGACTGTCGAGCAAGATGGCGAAGAGCCCGTCACGACAGTAACTGTTACAGAAGAAAAGATTCCAGAAGAAGACGTAAAGCAGGTTGAAATCATAGAGCTGCCAGCAGAAACAACTGTGGAAAAAACGACAACTCCTGAAGGTAAGACGACCAAAAAGAAAATAACAAAACGTGTCATTAAAAAGAAGGATGGCCCCGTATTAAAAACAACAGAAATCATAACAGAACAGGACGATGACCAACAACCTATCACTTCAGTACACACCACAGAGGAATACATCGATGAAACAAGCACAGATTTTACTGACACTTTCACACCAAGACATGCTAAGGAACTTGAAGAACTTCCGGAAACAGTAGAAGTCACACAAATACCAACTGAAACTGGTGAAGTCAAAAAGGTCAAGACCACCAGACGAACCATAAAGAACAAGAAGGGCCCTAAAGAAGAGGTAACAAGTATTGTGACTGTCGAGCAAGATGGCGAAGAGCCCGTCACGACAGTAACTGTTACAGAAGAAAAGATTCCAGAAGAAGACGTAAAGCAGGTTGAAATCATAGAGCTGCCAGCAGAAACAACTGTGGAAAAAACGACAACTCCTGAAGGTAAGACGACCAAAAAGAAAATAACAAAACGTGTCATTAAAAAGAAGGCTGGCCCCGTATTAAAAACAACAGAAATCATAACAGAACAGGAGGATGACCAACAACCTATCACTTCAGTACACACCACAGAGGAATACATCGATGAAACAAGCACAGATTTTACTGACACTTTCACACCAAGACATGCAAAGGAACTTGAAGAACTTCCGGAAACAGTGGAAGTAACACAAATACCAACCGAAACTGGTGAAGTCAAAAAGGTCAAGACCACCAGACGAACCATAAAGAACAAGGAGGGCCCTAAAGAAGAGGTAACAAGTATTGTGACTGTCGAGCAAGATGGCGAAGAGCCCGTCACGACAGTAACTGTTACAGAAGAAAAGATTCCAGAAGAAGACGTAAAGCAGGTTGAAATCATAGAGCTGCCAGCAGAAACAACTGTGGAAAAAACGACAGTGGAAACAGTGGAAGTAACACAAATACCAACCGAAACTGGTGAAGTCAAAAAGGTCAAGACCACCAGACGAACCATAAAGAACAAGGAGGGCCCTAAAGAAGAGGTAACAAGTATTGTGACTGTCGAGCAAGATGGCGAAGAGCCCGTCACGACAGTAACTGTTACAGAAGAAAAGATTCCAGAAGAAGACGTGAAGCAGGTTGAAATCATAGAGCTGCCAGCAGAAACAACTGTGGAAAAAACGACAACTCCTGAAGGTAAGACGACCAAAAAGAAAGATGGCCCCGTATTAAAAACAACAGAAATCATAACAGAACAGGACGATGACCAACAACCTATCACTTCAGTACACACCACAGAGGAATACATCGATGAAACAAGCACAGATTTTACTCACACTTTCACACCAAGACATGCTAAGGAACTTGAAGAACTTCCGGAAACAGTAGAAGTCACACAAATAACAACCGAAACTGGTGAAGTCAAAAAGGTCAAGACCACCAGACGAACCATAAAGAACAAGAAGGGCCCTAAAGAAGAGGTAACAAGTATTGTGACTGTCGAGCAAGATGGCGAAGAGCCCGTCACGACAGTAACTGTTACAGAAGAAAAGATTCCAGAAGAAGACGTAAAGCAGGTTGAAATCATAGAGCTGCCAGCAGAAACAACTGTGGAAAAAACGACAGTGGAAACAGTGGAAGTAACACAAATACCAACCGAAACTGGTGAAGTCAAAAAGGTCAAGACCACCAGACGAACCATAAAGAACAAGGAGGGCCCTAAAGAAGAGGTAACAAGTATTGTGACTGTCGAGCAAGATGGCGAAGAGCCCGTCACGACAGTAACTGTTACAGAAGAAAAGATTCCAGAAAAAGACGTGAAGCAGGTTGAAATCATAGAGCTGCCAGCAGAAACAACTGTGGAAAAAACGACAACTCCTGAAGGTAAGACGACCAAAAAGAAGGATGGCCCCGTATTAAAAACAACAGAAATCATAACAGAACAGGACGATGACCAACAACCTATCACTTCAGTACACACCACAGAGGAATACATCGATGAAACAAGCACAGATTTTACTCACACTTTCACACCAAGACATGCTAAGGAACTTGAAGAACTTCCGGAAACAGTAGAAGTCACACAAATAACAACCGAAACTGGTGAAGTCAAAAAGGTCAAGACCACCAGACGAACCATAAAGAACAAGAAGGGCCCTAAAGAAGAGGTAACAAGTATTGTGACTGTCGAGCAAGATGGCGAAGAGCCCGTCACGACAGTAACTGTTACAGAAGAAAAGATTCCAGAAGAAGACGTAAAGCAGGTTGAAATCATAGAGCTGCCAGCAGAAACAACTGTGGAAAAAACGACAGTGGAAACAGTGGAAGTAACACAAATACCAACCGAAACTGGTGAAGTCAAAAAGGTCAAGACCACCAGACGAACCATAAAGAACAAGGAGGGCCCTAAAGAAGAGGTAACAAGTATTGTGACTGTCGAGCAAGATGGCGAAGAGCCCGTCACGACAGTAACTGTTACAGAAGAAAAGATTCCAGAAGAAGACGTGAAGCAGGTTGAAATCATAGAGCTGCCAGCAGAAACAACTGTGGAAAAAACGACAACTCCTGAAGGTAAGACGACCAAAAAGAAGGATGGCCCCGTATTAAAAACAACAGAAATCATAACAGAACAGGACGATGACCAACAACCTATCACTTCAGTACACACCACAGAGGAATACATCGATGAAACAAGCACAGATTTTACTCACACTTTCACACCAAGACATGCTAAGGAACTTGAAGAACTTCCGGAAACAGTAGAAGTCACACAAATAACAACCGAAACTGGTGAAGTCAAAAAGGTCAAGACCACCAGACGAACCATAAAGAACAAGAAGGGCCCTAAAGAAGAGGTAACAAGTATTGTGACTGTCGAGCAAGATGGCGAAGAGCCCGTCACGACAGTAACTGTTACAGAAGAAAAGATTCCAGAAGAAGACGTGAAGCAGGTTGAAATCATAGAGCTGCCAGCAGAAACAACTGTGGAAAAAACGACAACTCCTGAAGGTAAGACGACCAAAAAGAAGGATGGCCCCGTATTAAAAACAACAGAAATCATAACAGAACAGGACGATGACCAACAACCTATCACTTCAGTACACACCACAGAGGAATACATCGATGAAACAAGCACAGATTTTACTCACACTTTCACACCAAGACATGCTAAGGAACTTGAAGAACTTCCGGAAACAGTAGAAGTCACACAAATAACAACCGAAACTGGTGAAGTCAAAAAGGTCAAGACCACCAGACGAACCATAAAGAACAAGAAGGGCCCTAAAGAAGAGGTAACAAGTATTGTGACTGTCGAGCAAGATGGCGAAGAGCCCGTCACGACAGTAACTGTTACAGAAGAAAAGATTCCAGAAGAAGACGTAAAGCAGGTTGAAATCATAGAGCTGCCAGCAGAAACAACTGTGGAAAAAACGACAGTGGAAACAGTGGAAGTAACACAAATACCAACCGAAACTGGTGAAGTCAAAAAGGTCAAGACCACCAGACGAACCATAAAGAACAAGGAGGGCCCTAAAGAAGAGGTAACAAGTATTGTGACTGTCGAGCAAGATGGCGAAGAGCCCGTCACGACAGTAACTGTTACAGAAGAAAAGATTCCAGAAGAAGACGTGAAGCAGGTTGAAATCATAGAGCTGCCAGCAGAAACAACTGTGGAAAAAACGACAACTCCTGAAGGTAAGACGACCAAAAAGAAGGATGGCCCCGTATTAAAAACAACAGAAATCATAACAGAACAGGACGATGACCAACAACCTATCACTTCAGTACACACCACAGAGGAATACATCGATGAAACAAGCACAGATTTTACTCACACTTTCACACCAAGACATGCTAAGGAACTTGAAGAACTTCCGGAAACAGTAGAAGTCACACAAATAACAACCGAAACTGGTGAAGTCAAAAAGGTCAAGACCACCAGACGAACCATAAAGAACAAGAAGGGCCCTAAAGAAGAGGTAACAAGTATTGTGACTGTCGAGCAAGATGGCGAAGAGCCCGTCACGACAGTAACTGTTACAGAAGAAAAGATTCCAGAAGAAGACGTAAAGCAGGTTGAAATCATAGAGCTGCCAGCAGAAACAACTGTGGAAAAAACGACAGTGGAAACAGTGGAAGTAACACAAATACCAACCGAAACTGGTGAAGTCAAAAAGGTCAAGACCACCAGACGAACCATAAAGAACAAGGAGGGCCCTAAAGAAGAGGTAACAAGTATTGTGACTGTCGAGCAAGATGGCGAAGAGCCCGTCACGACAGTAACTGTTACAGAAGAAAAGATTCCAGAAGAAGACGTGAAGCAGGTTGAAATCATAGAGCTGCCAGCAGAAACAACTGTGGAAAAAACGACAACTCCTGAAGGTAAGACGACCAAAAAGAAGGATGGCCCCGTATTAAAAACAACAGAAATCATAACAGAACAGGACGATGACCAACAACCTATCACTTCAGTACACACCACAGAGGAATACATCGATGAAACAAGCACAGATTTTACTCACACTTTCACACCAAGACATGCTAAGGAACTTGAAGAACTTCCGGAAACAGTAGAAGTCACACAAATAACAACCGAAACTGGTGAAGTCAAAAAGGTCAAGACCACCAGACGAACCATAAAGAACAAGAAGGGCCCTAAAGAAGAGGTAACAAGTATTGTGACTGTCGAGCAAGATGGCGAAGAGCCCGTCACGACAGTAACTGTTACAGAAGAAAAGATTCCAGAAGAAGACGTAAAGCAGGTTGAAATCATAGAGCTGCCAGCAGAAACAACTGTGGAAAAAACGACAGTGGAAACAGTGGAAGTAACACAAATACCAACCGAAACTGGTGAAGTCAAAAAGGTCAAGACCACCAGACGAACCATAAAGAACAAGGAGGGCCCTAAAGAAGAGGTAACAAGTATTGTGACTGTCGAGCAAGATGGCGAAGAGCCCGTCACGACAGTAACTGTTACAGAAGAAAAGATTCCAGAAGAAGACGTGAAGCAGGTTGAAATCATAGAGCTGCCAGCAGAAACAACTGTGGAAAAAACGACAACTCCTGAAGGTAAGACGACCAAAAAGAAGGATGGCCCCGTATTAAAAACAACAGAAATCATAACAGAACAGGACGATGACCAACAACCTATCACTTCAGTACACACCACAGAGGAATACATCGATGAAACAAGCACAGATTTTACTCACACTTTCACACCAAGACATGCTAAGGAACTTGAAGAACTTCCGGAAACAGTAGAAGTCACACAAATAACAACCGAAACTGGTGAAGTCAAAAAGGTCAAGACCACCAGACGAACCATAAAGAACAAGAAGGGCCCTAAAGAAGAGGTAACAAGTATTGTGACTGTCGAGCAAGATGGCGAAGAGCCCGTCACGACAGTAACTGTTACAGAAGAAAAGATTCCAGAAGAAGACGTGAAGCAGGTTGAAATCATAGAGCTGCCAGCAGAAACAACTGTGGAAAAAACGACAACTCCTGAAGGTAAGACGACCAAAAAGAAGGATGGCCCCGTATTAAAAACAACAGAAATCATAACAGAACAGGACGATGACCAACAACCTATCACTTCAGTACACACCACAGAGGAATACATCGATGAAACAAGCACAGATTTTACTCACACTTTCACACCAAGACATGCTAAGGAACTTGAAGAACTTCCGGAAACAGTAGAAGTCACACAAATAACAACCGAAACTGGTGAAGTCAAAAAGGTCAAGACCACCAGACGAACCATAAAGAACAAGAAGGGCCCTAAAGAAGAGGTAACAAGTATTGTGACTGTCGAGCAAGATGGCGAAGAGCCCGTCACGACAGTAACTGTTACAGAAGAAAAGATTCCAGAAGAAGACGTAAAGCAGGTTGAAATCATAGAGCTGCCAGCAGAAACAACTGTGGAAAAAACGACAGTGGAAACAGTGGAAGTAACACAAATACCAACCGAAACTGGTGAAGTCAAAAAGGTCAAGACCACCAGACGAACCATAAAGAACAAGGAGGGCCCTAAAGAAGAGGTAACAAGTATTGTGACTGTCGAGCAAGATGGCGAAGAGCCCGTCACGACAGTAACTGTTACAGAAGAAAAGATTCCAGAAGAAGACGTGAAGCAGGTTGAAATCATAGAGCTGCCAGCAGAAACAACTGTGGAAAAAACGACAACTCCTGAAGGTAAGACGACCAAAAAGAAGGATGGCCCCGTATTAAAAACAACAGAAATCATAACAGAACAGGACGATGACCAACAACCTATCACTTCAGTACACACCACAGAGGAATACATCGATGAAACAAGCACAGATTTTACTCACACTTTCACACCAAGACATGCTAAGGAACTTGAAGAACTTCCGGAAACAGTAGAAGTCACACAAATAACAACCGAAACTGGTGAAGTCAAAAAGGTCAAGACCACCAGACGAACCATAAAGAACAAGAAGGGCCCTAAAGAAGAGGTAACAAGTATTGTGACTGTCGAGCAAGATGGCGAAGAGCCCGTCACGACAGTAACTGTTACAGAAGAAAAGATTCCAGAAGAAGACGTAAAGCAGGTTGAAATCATAGAGCTGCCAGCAGAAACAACTGTGGAAAAAACGACAGTGGAAACAGTGGAAGTCACACAAATACCAACCGAAACTGGTGAAGTCAAAAAGGTCAAGACCACCAGACGAACCATAAAGAACAAGAAAGGCCCTAAAGAAGAGGTAACAAGTATTGTGACTGTCGAGCAAGATGGCGAAGAGCCCGTCACGACAGTAACTGTTACAGAAGAAAAGATTCCAGAAGAAGACGTGAAGCCGGTTGAAATCATCGAGCTGCCAGCAGAAACGACTGTAGAAAAAACAACGACTCCTGAAGGTAAGACGACCACAAAGAAAATAACAAAACGTGTCATTAAGAAGAAAGAAGGCCCCGTAGTCAAAATTACAGAAATTACAACAGAACAGGAAGATAACAAACAACCTATCACTTCAGTACACACCACAGAGGAATTTATCGATGACACAACCACACATTTTACTGACACTTTCACACGACAACAAGCCAAGGAAGTTGAAGATATTCCGGAAACAGTCGAATTCACACAAGTACCAACAGTAACAGGTGAAGTCAAAAAGGTTAAGACCATCAAGAACAAGAAGGGCCCTAAAGAAGAGGTAACAAGTATTGTGACTGTCGAGCAAGATGGCGAAGAGCCCGTCACGACAGTTATTGTTACAGAAGAAAAGATTCTAGAAGAAGACGTGAAGCCGGTTGAAATCATAGAGCTGCCAGCAGAAACGACTGTAGAAAGAACAACGACTCCTGAATATAAGACGACCATAAAGAAAATAACAAAACGTGTCATTAAAAAGAAGGAAGGCCCCGTAATCAAAACTACAGAAATGATAACAGAACAGGAAGATGACAAACAACCTGTCACTTCAGTACAGACCACAGAAGATAAAATTACCGATATTCCTGTAGGTACGAGATTAGACAATACCACGACTCCTGAAGGTAAGAACTCTTCAGTGAAAGTAACAAAACCCACAATGACAAAAAAAGAACGAGCCCGTAATAAGCGCAGCAGCGATAAATACAGAGCAGGTAGACAGCATACGACCTATCACATTAGTACATACCACAGGCAAATACATTGAAGACATAGCCACTAATTACACTGACACTGTCACATCACAAATCAGGTATATAACAAAAAATACTATTACTTTAGTACACAGCTTAGGCAGCGTTATGATGACACACTCCCACTATAACTGATACTTATAACATTACACGATAAAGAAGTTGCAGAACATAAAACTGCTAAGGTAAAAACCTATTAAATAAGAAATTATATAAGTGAAATCAAACTCAACAATACATGCAAGAAGGAAGCCCGGATAATAAAAGGTAATTATAAGAGTATTATAGAGCCTGAAGGCCTCATCCAAGTTGACATTATCGTCGTTCTGGCAACAGCCATTGTGGAAGAATCGGAGAAAACCACAGGTAAGCTTTAGAAAAAAATGTTTATTCAAAGAAGAAGAAAGAACCTTGGACTTCCAACAAGTTACAATTAAAGACAAAACAAATGTACATCCATAGGTGACATTCATAGCAAAAATATCGTCAAAAGTATGCAATTTTAACCTAAGTGTGAAAGTTAAAAATGCAAGATACTTAATGCCGGAATCGATCAATAAACTTGAAATATGTATTGACTAGTGGCCCTATGGGCAGGTAGACCTCGCGAATAGGGGGGGACTGTGTATTTTAATTTCAATCAAAATCAATTAAACTAAAATAAAAATATTTGTTTATCATTGTTTACTAATCCGTCTCCTACTTCGAGGAGTCCAAACTGGGTATGTTTTGTAAATATTACTTTTTTAGAAAACAGGTGGCCGAAAGGTAATTATTGTAGTATATTTTTAGAACCGGCTCATGAAGCCTTTTCATTTGATACCCTACACGATAGGTTTTAGAAAAAAAAAACAAATCCCATACAAAAAAAATATGACGTCCTGTTAAGGGGAAAATCGAGAAAAGCTCTCGACAAAATATATCTTTAATTCAAGGAACACGTGTGCCAAGTTTTGTGAGGATCGCTTGAAAACTGTGGCCCCTAGACCGGAACTGACAGACATACATACACAGAGACAGCAAAATCGGCCTCGTATCTTGTCGAAATGGAGCCCTTCGCTCGCTGGGGTTGGCATCTGTCAAAGTGGCGCTAGTATCGATTGGTGCCCATAACAAACAAATATTGTATGCATTTTTATCAAAACAACCAATAATGACGCATTGTTGTGTAATTAGATGCTCAGAAATTGGAATCCATCGTTTTCCCAAAGATATAAACATCCGAAAACAGTGGCTGAAGGCGATACGTCGAAAAAAATTGGTTCGTAATAGAGATGAGTCGTTCCGGACCGTAATAGTTCCAGGACATATGTCCGGTCCCGGAACGACATAGTTCCAATCCGACCTGTCTAAATAAACATACTCCACCATGTTCGGCGGAGTATGGAACAATATCCGGAGTATGGAACGATCCCGGAGTATGGAACGATCGCCGGAGTATGGAAAGATCGCCGGAGTATGGAAAGATCGCCGGAGTATGGAACGATCCACGAGTATGGAACGATCGCCGGAGTATGGAACGATGACCCGGAGTATGGAAGAACCGCGGATTAAACATACTCCACTACCAGCGGAGTACGGAACTATGCAGTGCAGGACACTGCAGGACCGCAGAACCATAAACATATACATAACCCAAAAACTCACCACACTTTGTCGAATTTACGTATATACTTATCAGATTTGAATGCATAATCGTCAATTATAGTGGTAAGTTTTAGGACTACGGGAAAATTTAGGATGTCAAAACACGCGTATTGAATCCTATTTGGATAATTTAAAAAAAAATATTTGAGAAGTTAAATACTTTTGGAGAAAATTTAAAAAAGCCACGTTTTTTTTATTTATTTATTTTTTGCTATTTTTATATTTTTATTTTATAGAAAATGAATGAACATTTATTTTTTCTAAATATTGAAAAATAAAAAAGTTATGAATTTTTTGAACTCCCGGACATGGTCGGAGTATGGAACGATCGCCACAGTATGGAACGATGTCCCGGAGTATGGAACGTCTTCTGTCCGGACATTATGTCCGCGGACTATACTAACGGTGGTCGGAGTATAGGTATACTCCGCGGACTATATTAACGCACATATGTCCGGACAGAAAATATCTCGTTCCATGTCCTTTCCTTTACAGGACAGAATTTGCGCACGTCTATTACCAATATGACATTGACAGGATAAGAACCAATCTGCACAAGCGCCACCTGTAATTAGCTTTCACCGGCCAACCCTTAAAAGAAAACATACAACAGTGAAATGAATGTGTTAAATAAATAAATCAAATCACATTGCTTTGGATAACAATATCGTTTGTGATTTTTAATGGCTCTTAGTCGAGATCACTTTATGCACCATTAAATAAAACCTAATGAATCTAACCAATAATATATAGTATATAATAAACCTAACTAATCTATCTATACCCCTATCTATCATTATAATATTATGTATAACCTTTACGCTTATAACAAGAATAAGACTTTCACTAAGAATTCATTTTGGATTTTTGCAGATAAAGATACCTGTAATTTAGACATCACCGAACAGCCTGGAAAGATGGAAACTACCAAGAAAACCAAAAAGAAGGATACCAAACCGCTCGACGAGAAGCATCCCATAGGAGTAGATACTACATCAAAGAAAGAAAATGAAGAAGTTCAAAAACCAAAGAAACCCAAACCAAAACTGACACCAATCAAAATTGAACAGGTATCGGTTAGTAAAGCACAACATGCAGAAGAAATTGAAGGCCCTCAGTTTACTAAATTAAAACTGAAGAAGCCGGTGCAAAAGCCAAAGACTGAGTCAACCACTACAACTCTACCGAAGTTCCAACTTAAAAGTCGTATCAGGCACATAACTGATTGGCCACCACAAGAACACACCCCAGCAATATCATTCCTCGGAAGTGTAAGACAGAATGGTATTCTATCTCGTAATGTAAAAGAAGCTGCCAAAATCAAGAAGAAACCTGTAAAGACTGTACAATTACCGGACCTTGAAAGACCTACGTTGGAAACACCAGAGCAGTATGATTTCGAACCAAAAGATACCGGAGTAAATAAGGAAGATGAACTGAAACCAGAACAACACGAAATTACAGAAGTTGCTACTCTTCCAATGAAATCAAAGAAACAGAAACCTTATACAAAGGAGACAAACGACAACGTTCCGACCACAATTAAAATAAAAAAAATTGAACCATCTGACAAAGAACCAGAAAGCACTGACGCTATCACATTACGGAAAGTAACAAAAGAAGAAACTATAGCTGAGGAGCAAAAAGAACCCAACATAGTGGAAAAGGATTCCTATGAAGTACTTCAACTTGCTGATCTAGAAAGGCCTATTTTGGAAACACCAGAGCACTACGACTATGCGACTGAAAAAGATAATGAATCCCAGCCTGAAGAAAAAGTACCACAGACAAAAGAAATAACAGAAGATTCTCCTGTAAAGGTTAAGAAACAAAGGCCACAAACAAAAGAGACTGAATCTGATATACCCAAGTTAAAGAAAAAGAAAAAGAGTCAGCCTTTGGAGGCCCTGGAATCCGAACCAGATGCTCCTAAAAAACCAGAAGTACAGGATCAAACGTATGAACCAGATGAAGAGCAGGACAAACTACAATACAAACAACCTCAACCAGAAATACCAACATCTACTGATGAAAAGCCTAAGAAAACCAAGAAGAAAGTCATAAAAGAAAAATCTACTATGGAAGAAGCTCCAACAACAACGCCAGAAGTAGATCTTATTATAGAGGAGGGCGAAAGCGTTGCACCTATTATCGTTGACGACGAAAAACTAACCTTGGATGAACCAGATCACAAATCAGATAATAAAATTAATAAAGAAAAAGTTAAACCAGCCAAAAAAGTAAAGCAAGCAAAACTGCCAATTTCAGAGGAAAATAAAATAGAACACGTTGAACCTACAGAATCAATTAAACCAGAAGACAAAGCACCAGAAATTATTGAATCCAAGCCTGTGGGAGTTGAAGACAAACCTGCACCTAAAGTCACTAAAAATAAACTAAAACTAACGCCAATAAAAATAGAAAGGAAGGTGTTCGAAGTAAGTATGGCACAACACGCCGAAAACGTTGAAGGGGCGCAGTTCACTAAGCTTAAGTTAAAGAAAACAGTATCTAAACCTAAAGAAGACGCTAATCAGATGACATTACCAAAGTTCTTGTTAAAAAGTCGCATTAAATATGTAACAGATTGGCCACCACTAGATATGAGTCCGGTTGTGAATCACCTAGGCAGTGTGCGGCAAAGTGGTATATTATCAAGAAATATTAAAGAAGCAGCTAAAATTAAGAAAAAGGTGTACAAGGAACCACAGCTGCCTGAAATTGAAAAAACTGATTTGGAAAAGCCTATGTTTGGGCATGATGATATCGTGGATGCTATTAAACAAACCAATACTTCGAAACTGGAGCAAGATGAATCAGAACCAGAAGAGGATAAACCAGAAGAATATACAATCAAACCGAGACGCCAAAGCGTTAAGGTATCTGAAGAATTGGTAGATGAGGTTACACTCAAGAAAAAACTGAAGCCTGTACGAAAGTCATCCGTGACTTTACCTGAAATAACAGAGCCAGAAACAGTGACATTTAGACCCAAGTCAACTAAAACGATGGAAGACGTCGAACAAGAATTTAATATTCAATTAGACTCTTATGCCGAAGAGGAAATTTCAATGTCAAGCAAAGTTAAGTTGAAACCGCAAAGGCAACCTACATATACAGAAGAAGCCGATGAAACATCCATCAAGTTCTACGAAGAAGAAGAGGGCCCTGACAATGTTGAGGTCATTGAGAGTGACATAGAAGAAGAAGATAAGACAACAAATGTCATGATGTCTTTGAAGAAACCTAAAAAGGTCGAAAAGAAAAAGCAGAAGGAAATTAGTTCTAGCGTTACCATATCTAAACCTAGAAGCGTGGAGGAGCCCTCTGAAGTTATGGAAGAAGCCAGTTTTAAGTTGGATAAAAAACCTAAATATGTCGTGGATGATCAAGAAGAAGTCAGTTACGATGTCAAACCTCAAGTAGAGCAATTCACTACTGAAGAGCTTTCTCTGTCAAGTAAGATAAAGTTAAAACCTAAAAAGAAAATAGTAACTTCAGAAGCAGCCGATGAAGTTTCTATTCAATTAACTCAAGAAATTGAAGACGACAGTCAGGTTGAAGAAATATTATTAAGTGACGCCGAGTCTGATAGTAATGTAGAAATGGTAATAAAGCGGAAACTCAAGAAACCAGCATATGAAGTGAGTGAAATCGAAGAGTTGAGTGTTGAATTCAAACCGAAGAGAATCATCGAAGATATGTTTGAAGAAGATCAACTAACAATATCTACCAAACGGCGACCAAAGAAACCGTCGATTCAAGGTACCCTATTGATAGTAGTGTTAATAAATTCGCTTTGGCTTGAAGCTTTATATTAAAATAAACGGTCAAGTGCGAGAAGGACTCACGCACCAAGGGTACCGATCACACTTGGAGAGCGTAACACGTGCAATTAGGTTTCCACACAAAAAAACTAAAAGTAAAAAAACATGTTTAAATAAACCTTACCTCCCTAAAAAGAAGAAAATAAAATTTACATTCAATCAAATGCGTCATTTTATTACATAACACAATTTATACGATAAAAAAGCTTGTTGTGAGATTTACTTGTGTAGATTTAATTAGGTAGGTGGCACCTATTTGCACAAACTTGTAGATAAATCCCGCAACGAGCTTTAATATCGTATAAATTGTGTAATGTAATAAAATGACGCATTTGAATGAATTGAAATTTTATTTTCTTCTTTTTAGGGAATTAAATGAAAGCTTTATTTAAAAAAAAAACTTTTATTTTATTTTTAACTTTTTAGTCTTTATCATGTCAGGACAAAACATCTAATTTAGAATTAGAGTGCTTGTCAAGACGAATCAAATGAACCCAAAGACGATAGGGTTGCGTCGTTTGGTAACAGAGTTCTCATGGCCTCCTTCCGGCTCCGGCATCAGATTAGCTCTACGTCATAAAAAAAATATTCTAGGATCAAAGTACTTGTTAAGACAAATCAAAGAGCCCAAACACGATAGGATTGCGCCGTTTGTAACAGAGTTCCCATGCGCACCTTCCGGCTCCAGCATCAGATCAGCACCCTGTCATAAAAAATATTTTAGGACCAAAGTATTTATCAAGATAAATCGAACGAGCCCAGACATGATGGTGTTGCGATGTTTTATTACAGAGTTCCCATGGCACCTTCCGTCTCCATCATCAGATCATCTCCAAGTCAAAAAATATTGCATTGTCATCCAACTTACATACTCGTACGTATGCAAAATTTCAGCTCAATCGGATAACGGGAAGTGGGTCAAATACAAGCCGACAAATTTGACGCGAACATACATCCATAAATACATATAGTGCAAGTTAAATAAAAAAGCTTTTAAAAACTAAAGTATAATGTCATCCATGTAAACCAAAAAGAATATTTTTGTAGAAAGACAGAAATTTGTAGTTTTCAGATTTTCCCTTTACAATGGCAAATTTCTTCATTGTACATTGGCCTACGGGAAGTACCCTATAGGTTTTGGGTCTATTGCGATTACTATGAAAATCCAAGAATTTTACAGCATAAACGGTCGTATCGTTGCGTTGACCTAGAAGGTTGATTTTTTCATGCGACCACAGACCTTAACAATTGATATAAATTTCAGCTGTTCACGCGTTCTTGATGTAGAAGACGCAGACACAGACGCAGACGGACAGACGGACGGACGGACAACAGTGATCATAAAAGGGTTCCTTTTTTTCCTTTTAAGGATCGGAACCCTAAAAATAGCTTTTATTTCAGCATTACATTACTTACTTCTAATGGAAAAGAGGAAATATTTTTGTTATTGTTTTATGTAAAAATAATGTATCTACAGATGGGCAATAAATGCTACAAATTAAATGATGGTAACATTTGCAGACTACTGCGTGTTTTCTTAAATGACATACCTATTTGGTTTGTCAATCAAAACACGCAGTAGTGCACTAATATGTCACCTAAGTATGTTGCCATTATTTAATTCTAGGATTTCTTGCCAAGCTGTATGTAAGGGTCCCGTTTATTTAATTCTGTGTGCACCGGTTGGTGTACAATGTACAACACAACAAGATAGGATTTGTTACTCAATAAATTCTCATTTATTATTCTAAAATACTTATTATAATTGTTGGTTGATGAGAGATTTATATTTTTCAATACATGCACGAACAAGCAAACAATTAATTAGTTGAAGAATGTTGAAAAGAGGAAGCACCAGTTACCATATCCAACCTAGAATCGTGAAGGAGCCCCCTAGGTGAATCAAGTAGTTGAAATTGTTTTGATGTACTTAAATTTGATTTCCGATAATCTATGAGATAAGTCCTCATAGATTATCGGAAATCCCTAAATAATAAAAAATAACTCCGGGAGTAACTACGGGACGGATCTAGACGTCCAATAGTTACTTCCGGATTAACTTTAGTCCCTAGGTAAAACTTTTTATTATTATGGTGGTAGAAACATAATAAAATTGAAAATGCATAAATAAGTAAATTTGGTAATTCATTATCTTCGAACAGTTTATGGCGAGCAGCCTTAATTATACTACAAAGCATGAGCTTAAAGAGTACCTCGTACTTGGAATAATTGCTAGCTGTTGCTGAATCAATCCTATTTTTTTTAATTCACACCTTTCTTATTACTTTTTTGCAGAAGCTGAAGCGTCTATGAGCATTGCAAGAGAGCAAGAGTTTCCAGGCAAGTGTCATATGAAAGCCATAATATCTATATTATTATATAATTTATTTATTCTCATGTCATAAAGCTCGAATCACAAACTTGAAATCGAATTCATCAGACGTACTTTATAAACGCAATACAGTAATCAAATCAAAAAATTTAATAATAACACTACTTCTCGAACAAAACTAATGTTATTATTAAACTTTTTTTCCATAACGATACAGTTTTACTTTTTTTGGGAAATTCAAGGGTCCTGAAACCGTACAGCCAAGGTGTTTGATAGTCTGTATCTTTGGATTTTTTTTTTAACTATAGTTGATAACGAAACAGCCACTCAGTGTTTGATAAGTACTTGGAGGCAGGAACATTTAAACAAAGAGGTACATTGATCTGAGGTTTGATACTGTGGCCCTATTGTTCTGAGCTGTGGCCCATGCTCCGCGCATGCGCTGTGATATGCTGGGTTTTGGCGGCAACAAAACTTCAACCGCGTCAACGTGACGTGACAACGTTTTGTTGTGTCTAATCAAGCACTGACTAATTTATGTGGAAATATTGTTGTATTTTAACTATTTTTGTAGGAGAGACACATAAGTATGAGAGTAGATAAAGTAGTGTATGAAACTGAACATAACTAGGTATTAAAACTCTCGTGAGTTACTATGCTATACTATACTCGTGTTTAATACCCATCATTATGCAACAGTTTCATAAACTACTATTATAATACAGTCAACTTGTACTCTAAAGGGCCCCTAGTACGAGTATAGTGGGAAAGTTTTGGGGTAGTACTAATTTATTTCATTTTATATGTATTTTAAGGTGCTGAATCCGAATATGAGGTTTGCAGACAAAATTTCGTGACGCAACATTGAAATAACCGGCCAAGTGTGAGTCGGACTCACGCATGAAGGGTTCCGTACCATTATCTATAAAAAACCGCAAAAAAAAAAAAGACATGTTGTATGGGAGCCCCCCCCCCCCCTAAATATTAATTTAATAAAAAAAATAAGTAAATAATATACTCAATATATTGTGAACATTTTAAGCGTCTACCTGCTACCATTATCAATATCGAGCTTAAATGAGCAAAAAAATCACGTTTGTTGTATGGGAGCCCCCACTTAATATTAAATTTCTTTTGTTTTTTAGTATTTTTTGTTATAGCGGCAACAGAAATACATCATCTGTGAAAATTTCAACTGTCTAGCTACCACGGTTCATGAGATACAGCCTGGTGACAGACAGACAGACGGACAGCGAAGTCTCAGTAATAGGGTCCGTTTGGCACCCTTCGGGTATGGAACCCTAAAAATTGCAAAAAAAGCGAAAAAAAATCTGCCTTTTTCCAGTTATTCACGTTTAATTCTAAAACAATCTATTTTTTTAAAACCGTGTATGAGTAAATGAAAGATATACACATACACATATCTAAAATTGGTCCAGTACTTTTGACTTTTATGGGGGTCCAAAATACCCCAAAAATAATCAAGATGGATTTTCAGAATGCTGATGCGGCCTTGTAAATACAAGTGATGGAACACATACTTCGCTTTTATTGCGATTTTTTCAATGTTGCGTCACGTTTGTCCGCAAACCAGAGAAGCTTCTAGATACTCAGAGAAGCTTCTAGATACTTTAAAGTAGTAAGTCCACAAAAACAAAAATATATACACAATACTTAATTTCCTTAGACTAGACTGATAATATTTGTGATGTAATACAACCACTTGAGTTGAGTTGAAAAAATGACTGCACCTTTCAATTACAATCTGTATGAATGTTTTATTTACCTCGCTTGAATGATGTAAAGTCATTTTTACGAAAAATTTAAAAATAAAAAAGTTATGATTTTTTTTTGGAATCAGCAGTTTGAAAATGTTTATAGTTCGGTGTTTCAAATGTAAGGAACATGTAAAACTAATAAAAACAAAAATTGACTGGTTAGACAAAAACCCGTTTAACAGGTTAAATTCAAACCGGTTCAACTCAAGTGGTTGTAACTGCTCCTTGTTATGTCCGACTACAAACTTTAGGTAAATTCACACCTTCGATCCGATACCTGTCTATTACACTACACTACACTCTCACTGCTCCTTTTTTAATGTTGAACTTTTTTTTATTGTGTATCGATAATTTTCTTGTAGTTTTGTTATTATACATATTAGTAATATTGTTCAAAATTACCTGTGTACCCTCTGGGAAGTAACTGTCTCCCATGATACAGGTTTTTCCTACTTTGGGACGCAGGGACCTTAAATCTGTAAAATGTTAATATTTTGAACAATAAATTATTCTTATTCTTAAACCTCAGATTCGGATTCATCACCCCAAAATACATATAGAATCAACAAATTAGTACTACCCCAAAACATTCTTAGCAAAAACACAATTTGACTGAACTATTAATGCTATAGTAGCCGGAACCTACAGCTTAACGTGCCATCCGAAACACGGAGTGTCCGATAATTAATCATCTCATTGGTACATGGTCAGCACCGGGATTCGAACCTGCATCTCCTGCGTGAGAAGCAAGGTGAAACCCACTAGACCACTGTAGTAGTCGTAAAACCCCTCCACCAACCCGCACTGAGCCAGCGTTGTAGAGTATGGCTCAATCTTACTCGGATCCGGGTAACAGCCTGTGCCCCTCGGTGGGGACATTAATGGGCTACATTTACTTTTACTTTTATTAATGCTATACCTATAAATAATATTATATTAAATTATTGCGACTGTATTTCCAATAAGGAATGAACCAGAACTGAAAAAGATATCAATTAAACTATCCAAAAGCCAAATTCAAACAATATGAAGAACATAACAATCCTTCCGTGGCAGAGGTGTAGCAGGAAGATCGGTGGAATTTTCCCAGCTCATCACCCTTATACCAGATTCATCATAAAATACTATTATTTGCAGAAACACCGGTAGACGTCCGTAGTGGCGATACAGTGTTTGCGGTCTACTCCTATGTGGCTGAAACTGACGAGGCCATCAACCTGGTCGAGGGTGAACGCCTGTACATCTTGGGTAAGCATGAAGAGCAGAAGAGAGCTGAGTTCGTAGCTATTATAATATCAACCAGCTTACCTTTACCCAGTGTTTAGCATAGTCCTTTTTAACCGACTTCAAAAAAGGAGGGGGTTATCAATTCGGTTGTGTTATGTTTTTATTTTTTTAAATGTGTGTTACCTCGAATTTGGTATTATTTGTGAACCAATTTCAAAAATTCTTTCTTTGTTAGAAAGGGAAGCCCAATAGTTTGGTCAGGTTAAATCAGGGATCGGTCCAGTAGTTAGGTTTCTACATGACAAAACTGTGAAGTTTAATTTGTTTTTACCCGGATGACATTATACATCCCGTCTTTTTGGTGCTTATACTCATTGTCGCGAGATAAATTCTAGCTGTTAGGATCGTTTATACAGGGTGTAACCGAAAGGGGTGTACAAGCTGAAAGAAGTTTGTTTGTAAGGTACATCATTCTGAATAACTTTCACTATGGGACCGACTTGATCAGAGCAACTTTATTTTTCACTCCACCATACAGATCAGCTGAGCGCTAGGCCCGAAATGTACTGAGTTAATAAAAATAAAGTTGATCTGATCAAGTCGGTCCCATAGTGAAAGTTGTTCAGAATGATGTCCATAACAACCTTCTTTTGGTTTGTACACCCCTTTCTGTTACACCCTGTAATAAGCAATACGTATGGATTTCACTGTCAGGAGACAGATTTCGTAGGCTCGTTTTCGGGTCTATAGACAACATTTGTGTACCGAGCGGGGAGGACTTAAACGACGCTTCTGTGCTTCGGAGGTCATGTTAAATCGTCGGTCCCTGCTGTGTGACCTCCGAAGTACATAAACAGCCATCTAAATAATACCACTAGTCGTTTTACTTGACCCATCCAAAAACCGACTACACTTGGTGTTGCTTAACCTCAACGATAGATCCGGATCACCGACACACATTGCACACTTAACTTGTCCCTAGGATACCAATACATCTCAAAAATCTAATACAAGTTACAAACTTTGAGCTCCTCTAGTTCAGTCCGGACTGAGTATAGATAGAGGTATAATATGTGGTTACCGAGCTTTGCTCGGCGGTTGGTGGTACAAACACAATAAAAGATTATATTCATATCATCAGACTGCATTAACATCGATTAACATGCTGCTCTGTTTTTGAACAGCTGCAAACGAGAAGCAAACGGGCACTTTGTTTTCCTCGTGAGTGTTAGGCACAGAGTGTACGCTGAAAGATTGAATATCCGAGCCTAAAACTCACGAAGATAATTGAAACAAAAAGTAAACTTTAGAAAAAACCGACTTCCACAAACCCTATTTGATTAGATTGAGTTTAATACAAACTGTAACCCCTTACCCCCCCCCCCCCCCTTGGGGAATTAATTTTGTCAAATCCCATCACAGTGCTACCCCACGCTACTAAGGAACCTCTGTACAAAGTTTCATGGCTCTAGGTCCACCGGCGTAGGCTATGCGTTGCCTGCCCGCCAGCCACGCATTGTATTTGTACCTAGTATTGAGCAGATCTGGTGGCCATACGTGGTCTTCATGAGCAGTTCCGCATCACAATATTATGCTTACCATGTGCATTTGCACGAGTTATTATGAAAAACACAAAAATCACTATAGGTCTGCCTATAATATTTGAAGAGTTCCCTCGATTTCTCCAGGATCCCATCATCAGATCCTGACCTGGTGTCAATGGGACCAATGCGAAGGTAAACCCTTTCAAACAAAAAAATAATTTTCCAAATCGGTCCATCCGTCTAGGCGCTATCGGGGAACATACATAAAAAATAAAAATAAAAATAAAAAACAAATATCCGGACGAATTGTAAACCTCCTCCTTTGGGAAGTCGGTTAAAAACCAAGTGACTGTTTGCTTAGTAGCAAGCAAGAAGTTTGAATAGCAGATGATAAACATAGATTCGACCTTATTTGAACAAAACCTTTTTGTGTAAATTTTCCGAAGACGCGCCAAAAAGTGTCACGTGATATTCTGAGGTCGCAATGAGTTAAGTTACTTTTTTATTGTCATTGGAATTTATGCCTTATTTTCATCGTACTAAAGTGAAATTGCCAATCCTATTGCGCGGCAATAAGAAAAGCATGAAAACTCGGAAATATGCCATTTTTAACTGACTTCCCAAAGGAGGAGGTTTACAATTCGTCCGGATATTTGTTTTTTTATTTTTATGTCTGTACCTCGATAGCGCCTAGACGGATGGACCGATTTGGAAAATTATTTTTTTGTTTGAAAGGGTTTATCCGATTGGTTCCATTGACACCAGGTCAGGATCTGATGATGGAACTCTTCAAATATTATAGGCAGACCTATAGTGATTTTTGTGTTTTTCATAATAACTCGTGCAAATGCACATGGTAATCATAATATTGTGATGCGGAACTGCTGATGAAGACCACATATGGCCACCAGAACTGCTCAATACTAGGTACAAATACAATGCGTGGCTGATGGGCAGGCAACGCATAGCCTAAACCCGTGGACCTAGAGCCATGAAACTTTGTACAGAGGTTCTTTAGTAGCGTGGGGTAACATTGAGATGGGATTTGACAAAATTAAGTCCCCAAGGGGGGGGGGGAGATAAAGGGTTCCAGTTTGTATTAAACTCAATCTAATCAAATAGGGTTTGTGGAAGTCGGTTTTTTCTAAAGTTTACTTTTTGTTTCAATTATTTCAGTTATGACCCCTAGCTCCATCGATTTTTACCCCCAAAAACCCCTATGTTGCAAAACAACTACAAACTATAGCGCCATTTTCTAGAACACAAAACAGATATCGTTATCAAGAAATTACAAATTACAATTACAAATATATCGTTACATACAAATATTCCTCGTATTAGGTATTGGCTACCAATTGGGAGATATGGCATACAATTTTTTATTCGTTGCACTATTCTACACTAGAAAAACAAGGTTTGGTTGATGGCCGCGCGAAAAAAAAAGGCACCACTATTACTGATTGTCCTTTGGATGGAGATGAAGTTGTAACAATAAACGATTAATAAAATTTACAGAAACTACAAACCAGGATTGGTGGTTTGTCCGTAAACACCTGACAGAAGAGAAGGGATGGGTACCAGCGCAGTACCTGATGGATGAGGCGAACTATACACTGTACCTACAGAAGAAACTCAACGAAAAGATTGATAAGCTACCAGTGTTTGAAAGTAAGTATTTTGAAAGAATTTTATATGGAAGCGTAAGTTTAACTACAAGAAAGAATTGCTTTGTGACTAAAACACAATATAATTATCTTTTGTAGAGCCCGCATCTGAAGAGCAGGCCATAGCGCCGATATTCGTCGAGAAACTGCGACCGAAACACACCCCCGATGGATCAACGGTGCAGTTCGAATGTCAAGTAGAAGGACATCCTAGACCACAAATTACATGGTTCAGACAGACAGCTATCATCAAACCATCTCCAGACTTCCAAATGTATTATGACGATGATAATGTCGCTACACTGGTCATCAGAGAAGTGTTCCCTGAGGACGCGGGAACCTTCACTTGTGTCGCGAAAAACGCGGCTGGTTTTGCTTCGAGTACTACGGAATTGATAGTCGAAGCCCCTCTGTCAGACCACGGCTCTGAAATGACCATTCTTTCTAGAAAGAGCCTTTCGAGAGAATCTTCTCTAGCCGATATACTTGAAGGTATTCCACCGACATTCTCCAAGAAGCCAAAGGCTCAGTACGTAGATGAAGGGTCTCAGATATTCTTGGAATGTAGACTTGTGGCTATTCCAGAACCCGACATAGCTTGGTTCTTCAAGGGTGAGGAGATCATACCCGATGAAAACGTCTCTATCTGTACAGAATCTGACATGCATATGTACTGCAGTGTTCTAAAAATATCGAATGTTAAGAAATTGCAAGAAGGTACATACACGGTATTGGCAGTGAATCGTGAAGGCGAAGCAAGCCTACCCATTGTATTGAAAATAAAGACTGGGCAGAAGGAGAAACCTCAAGTAATAGAACCCTTAAAGAGTATGACAATCAGAGAGGGTGAAAGCGTAGTTCTGACTGCGCAAGTAGTAGGCAACCCTGAACCCAAGGTCACGTGGTACAAGGATAATAAGCCTGTAAAATCGCTGACAACAAAGTCGGACGGAGATACTCATACAATTACTATTATCAAACCAAGAAAGGGTAAGGATGATGGTGTTTACACACTCAAAGCGGTGAATTCTGAAGGTACAACAGAGACCAGTGCTGTGATAACCATAGAAGGTAAACTTTCTGTTATTGTTTTTGTTTCATTATTATTATTATTTCAAATATCGTTAACTGATTATAATGTTTTTTTTTCCAGAACCAACCGAAGAAAACGCAGAACCACCTCTATTCATCAATAGATTCCAGGAGATAACCGTAAAAGAGAAAGAAACAATTAGATTGTTGGCTAAAGTTACAGGAAATCCCGTGCCAACGATAACATGGTTCAGAAACAATCAAATCATGAAACCATCGGAAACCGTTACACAGGCATTTGATGGAGAAAATATTGAATTAACAATCACTTCTGTGGATTCCGAAATAGATTCTGGAGATTACAAATGTGTAGCATCCAACAGTGCTGGCAAAGCATCTCACGGCGCCCGAGTCACTATTGATGTTGACAAAGTCAGCTTTATCAAGAATCTTAAGAAATCATACGAGGCCGAAGAAGGAGAGATAGTAGTTCTTGAATGCCAAACTTCACATACAGTATCAACTAAATGGTATCATAACAACAAAGAACTCAGCGGGATGGATCACAGAGAGATCATACAAGAAGGAAAGGTGCATAAGCTTAGAATAAAGAAGACCAAAATCACGGATACCGGTGCTATCAAATGTATGGTAAAGGGACAAGAAACCGCAACGAAACTCAAAGTGCACGAAACAGTGCCCGAGTTTGTACGGAAACTGCAAGACTTTGAGGTGAAGGAAAAAGACATTGCTATTTTGGAAGTAGAAGTGAACTCTGAAACAGCAGACGTATTCTGGGAGAAGGACGGAGAGAGAATAACACCAAAGAAGAATAAGTTTGAACTAGAAAAGAGAGGACATGTCAGAAAACTTCTAATCAGAAACACGTCGGTACACGACGAGGGCGAATACACCTGCATCCTGCGGGATGACACCTGCACAGCAGAAGTGACGGTGGTTGAGCTTCCCCCAGAAATCATATCGCGACTGCAGGACCAGAGAGTTAGCAAAGGAAACAAGGCAACCTTTGACATCGAACTCACTAAAGGCGATGCACTGGTGCAGTGGTTCAAAGATGGCAAAGAATTACAATTCTCAAACCACCTTCAGCTTACAATCGATGGTAAGAAGCAGAAATTGAAAATATACGACTGTGAAAACAGCGATGCCGGTGAATACTCTTGCGTAGTTGGCAATGACAAGTGTACAGCAAAACTTATCGTTGAAGAGCCATCTATTAACTTCACATTACGTCTGCCTGAAGTCGTAGTAGTCCCGGCAAATACAGACGCATACCTTACTGTTGAAATTCCGGATGAATCCCTAGTGGTGACGTGGTATAAGAAGAAATCTGTAATAGAAGACAGCGAAAAATACACTTTGATAACGGATGTTACAAAACGAACACTTATTATAAGAAAATGCACAGAGGAAGACCAATGCGAATATTCTTGCACTCTGCTGGATGCTAAATGCTCTACTAAACTCAAAGTGGAAGGTTGGTATTTTAAAATATACATGTCTCAAAACTCAACGTCAAGCGGGCACCAGGTGAAAGCCTATACATGGTCTAGTTAAAATAAAAATAAAATCTATGTCACTTGGTTAAAAAATATAGGTTTAAAAAAAAAACAAAGAATCGTCGCCTTTTATCACTAGTTACAGTGAAGACAAACTTAACAATTTTTCTTCGAATTCTTTACTAACATTATCCTAACGAACCGTTTTATTGAGTATTGCGTCAGATTGCTAAAAAAATACATAGTTTGGCAGAGTCATGGTTTGAGAAAAAGAAGTGTTGTACATTTCTGAACTCCTTATTAAATGCTCCAACTTTTGGATAAACTTGCCGAGGGTAGTACCAATTTCTTTTTCGTAATGATGAGTCGCATTTGACTTACAAGATTATCTCAAACCACTACTGTGCCAAACTACGTAATTTTTTAGCAATCTTGACGCAATATTCTGCTCAACTCGTGACTGTCATCAATAAAACGGTTCTTAAGGATCATGTTAGTAATGAATTCGCAGGAAAATTGCTAAGTTTGTCATCACTGTAAATGTGATAAAAGGCGACGATTGAAAAAACCTATATTTATTGAACCAAGTGACTTTTAATTTTATTTTTAACCGACTTCCCAAAGGAGGAGGTTTACAATTCATCCGGATGTTTTTTTTTATGTCTGTACCCCGATAGCGCCTAAACGGATGGACCGATTTGGAAAATTATTTTTTTGTTTGAAAGGGTTTACCTTCCCATTGGTCCCATTGACACCAGGTCAGGATCTGATGATGGGATCCTGGAGAAATCGAGGGAACTCTTCAAATATTATAGGCAGACCTATAGTGATTTTTGTGTTTTTCATAATAACTCGTGCAAATGCACATGGTAAGCATAATATTGTGATGCGGAACTGCTGATGAAGACCACATAATAAGGCCACCAGATCTGCTCAATACTAGGTACAAATACAATGCGTGGCTGACGGGCAGGCAACGCATAGCCTAAACCGGTGGACCTAGAGCCATGAAACTTTGTACAGGGGTTCCTTAGTAGCGTGGGGTAGCACAGATATGGGATTTGACAAAATTAATTCCCCAAGGGGGGGGGGGGGGATAAGGGGTTACAGTTTGTATTAAACTAAATCTAATCAAATAGGGTTTGTGGAAGTCGGTTTTTTCCTGTGCTCTCACCCGGTGCCCGCTTGACGTTGAGTTTTGGGATACCTATGTATATAAGTTCGGACGTCAAAAAATTAATATTTTATTTTATTTATTTATTCGTACAATTAAGGTTTCTAATATTTATTTATTTTTATTACAGTCGTTGAGTCACCACCAAAAATAATTTCATATGACAAAGAATATAGAGTCAAACGAGGCGGCGACGTCACTATCACAGTACAGTATGAAGCTATTCCACAACCTAATGACGAATGGGTCGTCAACTCGAAGATTATAAAGAAATCAAAACACACCAAACCTTACATAGATTCGGAGTCCGCCAGCCTGACGATAAAGAAAGTTGAAAACTCCGACGCTGGAAATTACAAATTGAAATTGGCCAACAACTGCGGAGACGCAGAAATAGACATCGTTGTTGTAATAATGGGTAAGTAGATTCGATTTCGATTTAGTAGCGTCGAAAAGAACTTTATGCGCTTGGCAAAGAAGAAGGAGGAGTATAGAGAGTTGACCGGCAACTGCCAATAGTCAAAGAGACACTGGGAAGAAGAAAGGTTCCATAATATGCAGAAAATATCCTCATAAAGTTAAGACTCGTCTCGTGAAATTATTGCATATATTTCAGATATTCCGTCAGCGCCTGGAAAACCCAGTGTACTTGAGACAGACGACACATCCATCAATATTCATTGGACTGAACCAGAAAACAACGGCAACACCGAGATTATATGCTACGTTGTGGAATATCAAGAAATTAATACTTCGGAGTAAGTCACTCAATCATTATTATATAGCCAATAGATTTAATTTACTTATGAACTAATTTAATTCCAAATAAGGTAGGAACACAATTTCACCAGTTACCAAATTTCTTGCGTCAGGTGTAAAACGGAAGTCCCAGATGGGCCAGGTCAAAGTCAAAGTTTTTTTTTTATTGAACATTAAATCATACAGATTGCTTAATCAACGTCAATACCTATATATAAATATATATATATTTGTATACTACCGCCCGTTCGGAAGTTGTGGGCTAAGCCTAGTAAAGATTTAGGGTATATCTAGTCTAGATTCTAGACCATCGCCTGATTGATAAGGTTTAAGTCCATTTGCCCCGGAAATAGTGCCGATCCGATCCTGGTGCTACCTATAAACCTATCAGGGGCGGGCGGTGCCAGCAGGCAACCCCAATCTTCTATCCTTGCCTAACCTAACCTATATATACTGAGATGCACAGAAGATAGAAAAATAGATTACTCGAGTCAGGTAGCACAACACAACACAAGTCGTTGGATTCTCATGTTAAGTTTACAGAAACCTGTGTTATGGGATGCAGCCACATATAAAATACCCAATTGGGTATTTTATCTGTGGATGCAACTATGACTGAAGATTAAGTACCATTGAATTAAAAAAATCATTTTTTGTAGATGGATCTCAATAGAGAACGTAAGGAAAATACAACACTGCGTGGACAATCTGAAAACTAAGTCATCATACAGATTCCGCGTGTACGCAGTCAACGAAGTCGGAATAAGCGAAGCTTCCGACGCAACAGATTACATCGTCGTCCAAAAATCCACAAAAGCACAGGCACCTACAGTAGAAAAACCATTGAAAGACATCATATGCAGCCCCAAGGAGAATGTAGAACTGACATGCATATTCGGAGGCATTCCTCAACCAAAAATAACATGGGTTAAAGATGACAAGAAACTCAAAACCGCTAAGGCTACTTACGAGAACCGAGTAGCTACATTGATGGTAACATCGACGGAAACTTCGGAAGGAGTTTACAAATGTATAGCTGCCAACGAACATGGTGAAGTAGAGACTTCATGCCGATTGGAGATTCAACAGAAACCAATCATCAATGTCACTGAAAATGAAATCAACCAGAAACACAGAGTGGGTGAGGAATGGACCGTCACGGCTAATGTTATAGGCATTCCGGTTCCTGACATCACGTGGTACAAGAATGGCTCGAAGATCGTGAAGTCTAAGGATATTGAGATAACTACGGAAGGCAGTATTAGTAGTATCAGGATAAGCAAGCTGGAGCGGTCACATACTAGTAAATACAGTGTGGCAGCTCAAAACAAAGCTGGAACTACTTCCGTCGAATTATCACTAAGAGTATTCGGTAAGTGTCCTTTCTTTGGTAATTATTTAGTTCTATTGATAATCTTTTTTATAGAAAATGCAATCTCAATATTCACTACTGGTTTAAAAAGGTACTTACTTATATTTATTTCGTTACATCAATTAACTTTTTACCTCATCGTATCATCGTGTTTCAATCGTTCTTGCTGATCCAGTTTCTTGTTTCAATGTCGATGTGTTTTCGTATATTTGTTTATATCTAACGATGTTGGGTATCTATGTATCTACTTCATGTTCTACTCGTACATGTTATTATATATTCGTCTGTTTTGTAAGCTATCTTGGAACAAGCCACACAAAAACGAACACGTAATTAACAAGGTTATTGTGATCTCCTTTTACTGTTTTGTGCTACATTCAAAATAAGTATCTTTATGTATTTATAAGCGTATACCGTAACTTTGCTGAGTAACTCAATGTTATATGTACTATAGCTGTGTCTTGTCGTATCAACTAAGAATATACTCCCAATTTTAGATGACAGCGAACGTCGTAGCAAATCTAAATCGCCTGAGGAAGAATTTTTGGGTAAAATGATGCCAACAGCCCTTCTCAGAATTTATTTTTTAATAATATGCATTAATAAACCTCCGATGATTACCAATACTCGTATTTGTAACTAAAATGTTTTACATAACCAAACGTGAATAGAAAATGACATAGTGCTAGTTATTAAAAAAATATCGTGTTAAACTGTAAAATTATGGAAAAACCCTGTTTTGTGTATTGTCGTAACCCTGTTAAACGACTATAGTGTTTAACTAATTTCCAGTGAGCGATCTATGTATAGGAATATTGATCTAATTAGATCTAATTCAGATTAAAAAAAATAAGATATCCACTCCAATAACCATGTACCCTCTACCGAACCACCGACACTTTTAGCATGCGGCAGTAACACCTGGTTTATGAAATCAAACATGAAATGTATCCTTGGCAAAAAATTCCAATAACTTCTTATAAATCTAGGATATAATTTCAATTTGTATTTTAAAACCGGTTGTTATTCACCATCGGTGGATTTTCCGTATTGTTCTGGATTGTAACAACAACTCTGGGGTTTCAGACAAGCCGAGCCGGCCTGAGGGACCAGTAATCATGCGTGAGATCAGCCGTGAGTCCGTCACTATAGAATGGAAGCCCCCGCTAGACGATGGCGGTTTGGAGCTGACGAAATACGCGATTGAGAAACACGAGCCTGACTCTAACCAATGGGTGAAAGTCGCTGATGTTGACAAGGATGTGGATACGTACTGCATACAAAGGCTGAACGAACACCACGAATACATGTTCCGTGTGATGGCACAGAATCCTATTGGGTTCTCTGACGCGTTGGAGAGCGAGCCAATTGTTATTAAAACAGCATTAGGTTTGTACTTAAGTGTTTCTGTCTTTACTGTTACATAAATATCTGGAGGAAGGCGGTCGAATGAAGTTCTTGAGACCCTGGAAGCCCGTACGCAAGGGCTTTACAAAAAACATAGTGCTACTATATAATCTTCAGTGATAGATATTTTTAATCTTATTTAAGTCCTGCTTTTTTCCGTATGGGAAGACATGCAAGACATGCATGACATGAGGCACATTTGAGCCCCCTTTAGTAATCCAACACTATTTTTAGGGTTCCGATCCTTAAAAGGAAAAAAAGGAACCCTTTTATAGGATTACTTTATTGTCTGTCTCCGTCCATCTGTCCGTGTGTCACAACCTTTATATCAAGAACGCGTGGACGTATCAAGCTGAAATGTATATCAACTGATCTGTGGTTGCATAAAGCTGTGAAAAAAGGTCAACGCAATCGAACGATACGACCGTTTATGCTGTAAAATTGTTGGATTTTCATAGTAATCGCAATGGACCCTAAACCTATAGGGTACTTCCCTACCACGTAAGGTCATATAGCACAAGTAAAGGGAAAAGTCTGAAACTGCATCCTGTCTTCCTACAAAATTATTTAATTTGGTTTACATAGTTGACATAAGACTTTAGTTTTTTATGTGGAAACCTAATTAATTACACATGTTACACTCTCCAAGTGTATGTGATCGGAACCCTTGGTGCGCGAGTCTTACTCGCACTTGACCATTTATTTTTTATGTAAGGGCAATCTACTATTGCATTATTATAAAGATAACATAATACAAACAAACAATAAATAATAAATAAATAAATAAATAAATAAACTTCATGCGTTTGACCATACGGGGTGGGTGACCGAGGCACAGAGATAATCCATGTCTAATATTTATTCCAGACGTGCCATCCCCGCCACTGGGTCCACTAGGGTTTTACGGCATTAACAGTGACTCCCTTACCATTACCTGGCACCCTTCAGAGAAGAACGGTGGTTCCCCCATCCTGGACTACAGCGTTGAGATCAAGGAGCAAGGGAAGAAGTGGAAGCATGTCGCCACAGTGATTGATACCTCGGCTAAGATAGAGAAACTGGTGGCCGGTACGACATACCAGTTTAGGATATGTGCGAGAAATGAGATCGGCACAAGTCAACCGTACGAATCCGATGAAAAGATCACAATCGGAAAGACGTTGTGTGAGTGGTTTTTTTTTTCGTAGTAGTTTTATAGCGTCTCACGCCATTTCAGAGGCACAGTTATACACCGTCGCGTCAGTACTCCATTTTGCGAGATTATAATTATCGTCAAAATATGCTCACTATGGGAATATCTAAAGGCTTTCTAGTTTCGTTTCCACATGACTCTACATACATGTATCTATCTTCGTGTATCTAGGGTCTTCCATAGTTCATCCCATTTGGAATCCTGAGCTTTTTTAACCGACTTCAAAAAAGGAGGGGGTTATCAATTCGGTTGTATGTTTTTTTATATATTTTTTAAAATGTTTGTTACATCGAAACTGGTACTATTTATGAACCGATTTCAAAAATTCTTTCTTTGTTCGAAAGGGAAGCCTAATAGTTTGGTCCCATTTTTTGAAAATCAGTACTCGCTCCAGAAGTTAGGTTTCTACGTTAAAAAACCTGTGATATTTAATTTGTTTTTATCTGGATGACATTATACAATCCAGCCTTTTCGGTGTTTATAGTCATTGTTACGAGATAAACTCTGCCTGTCCGGATCGTATATTCGTTTATATTATGTAATACGTACGGAATGCATTGTCGGGAAACAGATTTCGTAGGCTCGTCTTCGGGTATAAAGACGACATTTGTATATCGAGTGGGGAGGACTAAGTGATAGTAGATAGATAGGTCATGAAGTCGGTTTTTTTAAGTTCTTAACTTGGTGAGTTATTACAATGACAGGTTTGTTCCTCGTTACAGCACCACCATCACGACCACAAAAGTTTGTCGTCCGAGGCACCACATCGAGGTCGGTGACTCTGCAATGGGCGGCGCCAGCGAGCGATGGTGGCAGTCAAGTGACGAGTAAGTAGATTATGTAGTATGTACATATCAGTTATCTAATGTCATGTGCACTATAGAGGAGGAAATCGAGAGACAGAAGGAGGGAGCCGTGGCTCCAGGATAACAGAGAATGGCCGGGAGTGGCCAACGTAGGCCGGATGCGATAGGCGAAGAACAGGGAAGAGTGTAAATGTGAAGACCTGACTATCATTAGAAATAGTAGAGAGAGTCACTTACATACTTAGAGGCAATTAGAACCGGACCACTAAGAATCAAAAACAGAACATTGCGTATTTTTCTAATCTGCGAACATCATATTTTTTATGTAGCCGTTACGATTCCCACTGCTAGGCATTCCCTCCCCTTGAAGCAACCACAATTCCCTTTCTGTGCTACGACGCCCGTCCACCCTGGCAGAAAGTTATCCAGATCGTTCCGCCATCCCAGCCACGGCCTGGGCCCTAATGCTGCTCTGAGAATTTCACTTATATTTCATTATTATTTCATTACTATTCCATTGCAAACACCCAATCAAGGAGGATAAGCAGGATAATAATTTAGGAGAATACCAAATGACGCCATTTTGGGTGTTTGCAATGGAATAGTAATGAAATAGTAATGAAATATAAGTGAAATTCTCAGAGCAGCATGAGGCCCCTGGCCCTACGCCGCCGATGTCACCCAGTTTTCTTCACCCAGAACTCTTATAGCACCCAGTCAGTGACGATTAATTATAGGAAATTATTCAATTGTATCTATTTTCAGACTACATAATAGAATACAAGACCGTGAAGGGCAAGACGTGGTCCAAGGTCGTCACGGTCAGCGGATCAGTCTATGAGCACTGCATCGAGAACTTGAAGGAGAAAGATGAGCTTATGTTCAGAATATCTGCAGAGAACGCTATCGGCGTGAGCCTCCCAGCCGAGTCTGAAATCGTCAGACTGGAGTCGCACGCCAGTAAGTGTGCTAAATCGATAAAGATTTTGGATTACTGCGTTCATCATGTCCTGGTTCTGTATCCCATCATTCATAAGTTTAATTCTGCCATGACAATCACTGCTACTATCTACCTGCATTGCGAATTTCTCTCAAAGTCAATGCCTGGATCGAATTTAGATATATCTTCTGTCTAAAATAATGTTATCGCATTTAATATGGCAAATCATTAGATTACCCTTTTCCTATTGAGCCTTTATGGAATATCTCAACATTGTTCCACCCCTTTGCAGCCGTACCTTCCCCCCCGACCGGACCCCTCGAGATCCGTTCCATCGGCAGCAACATCGTCATGACCTCCTGGGGCATCCCAGAATGGGACGGCGGCGCCCCTCTACTCGGGTACAACATCGCCATCCGTGATGTCACCAAGACCATGTGGATGGAGGTCGGCAAGGTCGACGCGAATACACTCAAGTTCAACATCCGAGATCTGAGCGAGGACCACACATACATGATCCGGATATTCGCGAGGAACGAGATCGGGACCAGCGAGCCGCTCGAGTCGGATGAGCCGTTCAAAGTTATTCCGGGAGAAGGTTGGTTACAGAGACACACTAACATAACATAGCGTCACGCCTTTTCCCATACGGGGTGGCAGAGGCAAAATTGTGCCCACTTTTATCCGGTTATTAAACACTCCATTTTGCGTGACAGGGGGCTAACTCATCGCCGCAGCTATAGAGTAATGAAGGTTTCCTCACGATGTTTCCCATTATCGTTAGAAAATCTTATCTCATTGGTACACATGGTCAGCACTGGGATTCGAAACTGCATCTCCAGCATGAGAAGCAAGCGTGAAACCCTCTAGACCACGGAGCTCTACAGTCACAGAGACATTTAGTTAAATAGATAGATACGCGTGTATTCAGGCATCGCAACGCAATACACAAAACAGACTAAACTTGGTAACTAAACCCTTGTGGTATAGATACAATGCTATGGTCTGTATTTACGATGCGTACTAACCGTTTATCTGCATACCGACCATTTATACGTACATTATGAAGATCAAGATAGAATCACGGCTTCCTAAATTAGTGATGTGGGTTTAGTAATTTAATACACCATTTTGCGTGACATAGCCTCTTGTCATAACAAACCTTAAAAATGTGGATATCAACTTTCGGACGTGCAAAGGCTTTTTATTTTATTTAGTAGACAAATACCTAAGTTATGTAACCTACTAAATGACCTTCGTTACTTTTTAGACTCCCATGCAGAGGAGGAGGCGGGCGAGCACACAGAGGCTACGGAACCCACCTCCTTCAGCACACAAACCACAACCAGCTGGATGAGAGACCATAACATGGACGCCGACATCCGCTCCTACGCCCGCGGATCCCTACTCCGACGCGACGAATACTTCTTCAGAATATGGCACTACGCCAAACAGCTATTCAAGTGATCACTTAGCACTGGCATTATGCCAAACATGATCGCTTGTATTGTTCAAGTGAAGTGAGTCGCAAGGAACAAACTGTAACCTGTGATATTTAACAATTTGTTCATAGTCGGCGGTACTAAATAGACTGGCTCTACCAATTGGAGATAGAGATGAAATGGTGCAGGCAGATACAATATTATTTATTAACTACTATTTTAATTTTTATAACGAGTTTTATATCACAATTGTAGATGTTCAAATATTTATTTAATTTAAGAGAATCAATTTTAATTTATTTATTTATTTATTTAATTTATTATGCAAGTTTATCAATGTAATAAACGCTGATAGGCAGTTTTGAATCTCATTCAATAGTTTATGGGAGACATTAAATATAGGTGCAAAATAATGAATCGATAAATTGAATGAGGTTCGAAAATGGTATCAGTTTTTATTTCATACAAAATAAATTATTCTACTACCTACTCAAATGTCTTAATTTATCCAAAACATACCATACGAAATACCATCTCTCATCTAATTTTGTGGTAATAAAATTTTCCTACTCTAAAATGCAACATTAATATAAATGTTTAATTCAAGTTGAACTGATCAAACTCTTTCCACGAAGGGGTCAGAAAAAACTATCATAATAATTATGATAGTTATGTTATTTCTGAGCTTTTTAGGGCTTATTTTTATTTGAACTTCTTGGAGCCTCTAAATGTAGTTTAATTGTAATATAATTAAACTACATTTAGAAGCTCCAAGAAGTAGGTATCTGATAAAGTCTGATTCATCTTTCATATAGCAATGATTGATCTGTTACATAGGACATAATTGAAACATTTTGAAACTGGCCCTTGCTACCAAAGTACATTTCATTCAACCATTCAGTTGGTTGTCTTATTGTTCTGTTCTGTGACAAGGCAGGATTCATGGTAGAATCATATTGGTATTTTAAAATTGATTTCTCAATTAGCATGGACATCAGTCAGAGCAGTATTAGTAAATAGTTTCAGGAAATTGAGACATTCCTGATGTTTCATAGTTTTTCATTTTAAATAGTCTTTGGGACATTGGGTCGATTTGGAAGGAAAATGCACTAAAATAAACAGCCAACTAAGGCCTCTAAACATCATAATGATCTAGTCTTAGTTGTTGATATGAACTAAAATGATGTCATTATGACGTTTAGAGGACTTAGTTGCCTTTTTAGTTTATGCATGTTCCTTCCAAATCACCCCCAATAACTGGTAGAAGATTGCTGAGGATGTCCAAGACTGGAAAATTGAGAGAGGCCTACAACTAGTAGTGGAAGTGTATGGGGCTTGAAAATAATGAAATATTCTACTATTTGTGCATGCTTTTAATGATAGATTAGAGATTATTTTTGACATTTCTTTGATAATTCAAAAGAAAACAAATGAAATAAAATTCAATAGAGATGATTGATTGATTGATGATGATAATTGTGCGTTTTAAGGTAGGTATTACCAAATATTATAAATATCTGTGGTATTACCCAACTGTAAGTACCTGCCTACTTATATTTTTAGTACCTATACTAGTATTGTTATGATAATGTTATACTATACATGCTTCAAGTCAGACAAAGAACTCTCCCTAGGAAAACCAATTCATATGTCTTACAAAATGGTAGTTAGGTAGTTAGACTTTTGAAAAGGACCTTTCTTAACATTACTTACCTGTTATTGTTATAGCTATTATGTAATTATTCCATACTGGGCAAAGGCCTTTCCATGTATTTATAGACTTGCAAATAATTAAAATGGATGGGTGGATGCAATGGATGTTACCCTACCCTCAATGGCATATTAAGGTATATTCTAAGCTATAACTGTAATTCCGATACGGATGGTTGCACCCTTCGTCTCTACATCCGAAAATTTCGGCTTGGCTCGAAAACATTTCACGAAAAACATTGTAGGTGTTTTTGAAACGAAACTATCACTAGACAGAGGCGGCAAGGGTAAGGGGAACTTTTGCTCAGTCGGATACTACACAGAACAGAAGCACCAAGAGATTCCTAACTCTTTATTAATCTGTACAAGAGATAAATCTATTCTCTAACAGTTTACAATTCCCAGAGAAAGTAGGTAGGTATAGAGCGGTTGCAGATCGCCGGTAGTACGAGGTAAAAAGATAACTGAGAAGTAAATGCTACTTACCCATCGAATTTTGTGTTGAAACCCGGGAGCTGGACACTGGTTTTAGCAAAAACTATTTTTTCTTGTAAGAAAATACATCTATTTAAATTGGCGCCATTTGACCGTGATGACTGAACTGATCAACTGACTGACTGACTGACTGATGAATGAGAGTGCTGGCTGTGTTTGAGTGTTTGAGTTTGACGTCTTGTTACCATAGACAATATAATCGAAAAAATAATCGATTATTTCTTTAACGTGGCATGACATGCATGACAAAGGGGGTGAATTGCTACAAGCAACTAATAAACGTACGTATTACTACTATGATTACCTACTGAATACTATGATGTCCCTCGGTCCCTCCCCGTTCTGCAACAAGGCACATCGGGCCATATCAATAGACTGCTTGACGTAACGGTAGACTGTGTGAATGTGAAAGGCATAAAAAAATTGGGTACCTATCGACATTGATATGTCTGTGGGGCATAGATGGGCGCTGGGAATTTTTCCGAATCACCCAGTTTGGAAAAATTCGAAAAGTTGGAATTATTCCGAATCCTTCCATTTTGGTGGGAAAATAAGTGGAAATATTGGAAAAATTAAGGTGTTTTGAAAAGATATCACGTCGATAGAAGACTACTATACCAACATTTTATGTCATGAGGATTTTTTTCCTAAAGCATCACATAAGCGAGATATTTGATATCATAGAGTGCTAAAGGTTTATTTTTGCAAAATCATTCACTCAAATATCTCGCTAATGTGACACTTTAGGACAGAGGTCTTTATGACATAATTTGTTGGTATTATAGTCTTCTATCGACTTGTGCAGGTTTCATTTCGATATCTTTTAAAAGCACCTTAATTTTCCCATTTTTACACAAGTTTGATGGAAAAATATGTGTAAATAGTCTAAAATAAAGGTGTTTTACAAAGATATCGAATTTAAAGTGTCGTTAAATTATCGTGTAACTAAGGATATCAAAATAAGTCGGCTAATATTAGGTTGGTTTGCTGGAAGAGATCTCTTATTAGAGATAAACTCACCTTTGTACATGTTTTTTCCAATATTAAGTGTATGTATTATGTTCTCTGTGCAATAAAGTATACAGCTCAAAAGTCATCTAACAATCAAATTTCTACATCATTAAAGAACAATTAGGCACAAACAACTAGGTATAAAGAAGTAGGTAACAGATGTTAAACTATTAAGTCTGACAATAGACACAAACCTAAACTGGAAAACACATGTCTCTCTTTAATAAAGGCCAAACTATCACAATTTATATATGCACTCTGTATTCTCAAAAGAAACACTGGGAAAGAGTGTGCCCTGTCAGCTTATTATGCATAGATATTTCTAACCCACTCAGTCAGAAAATAAGTATATTTTTTTTCTTTAAGTTTATTGTTAATTTTTGGAATGTTCTATTTAGACATAAGCAAACTTTATTATACTCTTTCAGGGTGCATGTACGCTACGTGTATTTACACCTCCACCTGTAACCCCCATGTACGTGTTTACAAATAAATATATGAATATGAATTTGAATCATCGACCCCTTACAACCTATCACGTTTCAAGCAGTACCTACTATTCAAGCAACAAGGGTAGGTACTTCGAATATTCAATCAATAAACCAGATAAGATGTCCTGTTTGCGATCAAGATCACGGTGTCTATTATTGCCCACAGTTCAGAGGAATGGATCCTGCAACGCAAAAGAAAACAATTGCGAAGCTCAACATATTTAGTAATCGCTTTATTCACATAAAGGGAAAGATTGTTCGTCGACAAAGCGCTGCTGTGAATGTAATGGCTTTCATAACTCCATTACCAAAAATAATGCAAATAAACTTATTTGATTTGATTTGATTTGACATGAAGCTTTTAACAATCAAACAAGATCAAAACCAAATAAATATGCCAAAATAGAAACCCAACAGCGGACAAAAACAGTGGAAATAAACATGTTGCACAACAATCAGGCAAGAATACTCAGCAACCGTCAGCAAACAAAGTGTTGCTAGCGACAGCGCTAAAGTGCAAGAATACTCAGCGACCGTCAGCAAACAAAGTGTTGCTGCTAGCGACAGCGCTAAAGTGCAAGAATACTCAGCGACCGTCAGCAAACAAAGTGTTGCTAGCGACAGCGCTAAAGTGCAAGAATACTCAGCGACCGTCAGCAAACAAAGTGTTGCTAGCGACAGCGCTAAAGTGCAAGAATACTCAGCAACCGTCAGCAAACAAAGTGTTGCTAGCGACAGCACTAAAGTGCAAGAATACTCAGCAACCGTCAGCAAACAAAGTGTTGCTAGCGACAGCGCTAAAGTGCAAGCCAGCAACGGAGTTCAACATGTTTTGCGCGTGCTCATAGATCAAGGCTCACGAGTTTCCTTGATTAGTCAGAGAGCTTCACAACTTCTGAAGATTCAAAGACAGCGTTGAAAGACAGTGTAAAAAAGGCGAAGTTAAGATTTTGATTTTATTTCTGTTAAAATTCCTCGAATACGTTCATTTCGTTCAAATTGTATTCAGTGTTATATTCAGTCGTTCTCTTAAAGTATTTTTTCTGTTCCGCTTTAGGTATTTGTATTCTTGATAGAAACTCATAATTAGTAAACATGCTTATGCAGGTTGTATGTAAATTGTAACCCAATAGATAACATAGCGTAACATTACACAGCGTCACGCCTTTTCCCATACGGGGTGGCAGACGCTCAATCGTGGCCACTGTTAGCCACTTTTTCTTTACTTAATTTTGCGGGACAGGGGTGATTTATGTACTTCAAATAAGATAAAATTTACGTATTAGGTACTTATTTATTTCCATTCTTATCAAATACCTTACATCAATAGATAGTTCAAAATGTTTAATGTTATACACTTGAATATTAAGGAGATAATAATTGTACTGTTATAGTTATAAAGCAGCTATACCTCTAGTTTAATGCCTTACGTACGATCAAACAAAATGATATTAACATTGATCATTCATTATTTTCTTTAAACTATTTTGGCACTATTACACAAACGAGAACCAACAAACATATTACTGAAATCTCAAATTTTACACTACACAGAGAAGTTCACCTACAGCAATGCTTTACTGGCGATTTCGGCGACCTGAAACAATAAAAATTAACGGTCAAGTGCCAATACGACTCGCGCAACAATGGTTCTATCACTTTGAGAGCGTAACACGTGTAATTAGGTTTCCACGTAAAAAACTCCATCATCCATGTAAACCGAATTGAATATTTTTGTAGAAAGACAGAAATTTGCAGTTTTCAGATTTTTCCCTTTATCTGTGCTATAAGACCTTGCATTATACCAAATTTCATGATTGTAAGCCTACGGGAAGTACCCTATAGCTTTTGGGTCTATTGCTATTATTATGAAAATCCAACAATTTTACAGCATAAACAGTCGCAGAGTTCGAATGCGTTGACCTAACACCTAAAAAGTTGATTTTTTCATGGTTTTATGTGACTACAGACCTTAGCAATTGATATGAATTTCACTTGACATAAAGCTCTTGACACACGGACAGACAGACGGATGGACAGACGGAACGGATAACAAAGCGATCATAAAAGGGTTCCTTTTATTTTTCCTTTTAAGGGTCAGAACCCTAAAAAGGATGAATAAAAATTAGAAGCCAAAAAAATTAACAACAATCCTCTGTTCTGGAAAAAAACTTTTTTCAAAAGCATAAATTATGAAAGGTTTACCTATCCCGTAACAAGCATAGTGAAAGTCCACATTTAACTATAGCTTAGTCGCGGTGCAGGGAAAAATCCAAACATTATTTTCTTTCTCTAGAGCACATAAAGTACCTTAATAAATTTTTGATTTTAACTAACAAATAAAATACCTAACTAAATATACGACGTCAAAGAAATAAAAAGATAACTTGCATTTGTAAATCTAATCTATTCCATTTCTTTTTTGCAGCAAAGCGTGAAATAAACAAGCTAAATTCTACAAACCCTTGTCTTTGGTAGCCTTGACTTGCTTGTTCTTGTTGCACTTCTTCGTGACGCGCCTGCTCTGGTCGCAGGTGGGGTCGCTGTTTGCCTTTAGCCGGTCAGTTCGGGACATCTCCCCATTGGTGCTGCATTCGCTCCAAGAAGACTTCTCGTAGCGGCAAGCTATACAAAAGTTGAAAGATCAGATACAGTCTTGTAGGAATTCTACAATGCAGGGAGTGCAAAATAATAGAGTATTACAACCCGTATACCAGGTTTTTTTAATGTACGGTACGACTTTACCGACTTTACTATTAACAAATGAAAGATCTAAACTGAAATCTGAACGCATTTTTTTTAAATCAAATGAGCTGTATTGAGGGTTGAGAGCAGCCACATAAACCCAATATTTATTGGTTCGCTGACACATATTTATATATCAATAGTTCGCCTTAGTTCGGTCGTTCGAGTGGTGTGCTTCGAGAGTGCGGAAATCAGGGCTTTGTTACAATTAAATCGATTAGGTACCTACTTTTATAAAATTTGCTCGTTACCAAGAACCATTAGATATGACTTTTGTAAATGATCAGTTATTCATTAACTAATGATAATGATGATAGAAAGACATTCGATAAGTCTATGTTAATAGAAAACCAAAGCAAAAATAAAATACAGACCCTTCTTGCATTTCTTCTGGATGATCTTCAGACGCTCGCAAGTTCCAGCATCGCCCTTCTTCAGAGTCAAAGTTCTTGAACGGACGTTGGTCTTAGCATCACACTCAGACCATGCACCCTTCACGTAGCGGCAAGTTTCTGTACAACAGATATCATAATCAGAAGGAGATAAGTTGGCGTCAAATCGTTAATGCAATAAGGATAGTGTTTGTCTACTATACGGTCTCTACCACAGTATTGGCATACATAATATACATATACCTAATCATCATTCATTACAAAGGAACAAAGTACCTTCCTTATCTTATCACAGAGCTTTACCATTTCTTCTCTGTTATTTATTATTATCATACCTAGATTAATTATCTTATAATTATAATGGTAATGCATTAAATTGTAGTCAATCAATAAGGAGAAAATACGGTGAATGATTCGTATTCAAACTTTTCTCTACCCGGTGTTTTACGGCACAATAAAAAATGCAACAAACCGCAAGACACAAAACAGAAGCGCAGCTGTAGAAACTCAATGGAGTATGCACCAGACAGATTTATTTTTGGAAATGGTTAATGGTTTTGTGGAAGCGCACAAACAAGGGACGTCAGGTTCAAGTTTCAAAAAAAAACTTTTGAGATACCGCGGTAGGTACTTCAAAGGGTGTTGAGCAACAAAAGGTAAATTGGACGGATTTCTTGATGAAATACTGAACTAATGTATGTTTCTAAAAGAGATATAGTTTCTGAAACATTTCCTTATGCAATTACGCATGCATTAAAACTAACTAACTTACAGCACTTAACCGCTGTGGCCAAAGAATGTATGGGAAACGTGATGTCTATAAAGTTAGTTTAGATGGTGACACCCCTTGGATCGATCTGATCTGACTAACCTCTGTTTTTGGCACCCCTCTCATTCCTGATCAGGACTTCGTGCTCACTTTCCTCCCAAACCTCGCCTTCAGAAGAGGCGACGGCAATGCATAGTATCACCGCACTGGCTACCAGCCAACTCCAACGTTTATTCTAAAAAAACGTTTTAGTTTTAGACTTTTCATGCACAGTTTGTATGCTCAAATTCTGGCTACGCAAAGCTGAAAATGACTTCTAAATACTTTATTAGTTATTACTTAATTACCAATAATACAGATGGCGCTTTATCAGGTTAGTAAGTAATTGTATAAATTATCCTTTTTCAATTTGTTAAAATGGTTTTAGTTTTAAGATAGGTACGCAAAATCAGAACAATCGCGGGTGCAAGAACAAAAGGACAAAGAAAAATAAACAAAAATAAAGAAAACTTTGATCTTGAAAAATTCAATGAAAATATTATGCTATCACCTTTAGAATACCTGTCTTATATTGTATTTAGATAATATAAATATATTACTTACTAGACCAAAATATTATCAATTATAAAAGAAAGAGAACATCAAATGCATTATTCGAAAGAAAATTCTCAAAGTTCATAATAACACGTCTGTGTAGCGATATGATGAATCGACAAACGGACATAATGAAAGACGTTTGTACACAAATGTCTTTGTAATAGTGTCGAGCTTATCATACCACGAGAATCTTGCATGTTCTCCTGTGCATTTCATTTGTAGATATGCACCGATCTATATGTATATTAATGACAGGTGGATAGAAATTATGTTATTTGGAAAAAATAATAATAAATATTTTACAAAATCTTGTCAATGCGGTTTCAGCAAAATTATGATTATTATTTAGCTAGAATAAATATGTTTGAAATCTCTGTCAATAAATAGTATGTAATGTAGGTAACTCAATATTGGTAAGTCTTGAATTTTCATCATAAAGTTATATCAAAAATATAACCACCTTTATTCAAAAAATAACATGCAGGTACTATTAAAACCCGTATACCAGATTTATGTACCTACCAAGTGAAATATATAAAAACTTAAATATGATAAATATTATAATAGATACTTCCTTATACATTAATATTTGAAAATATTTTTGTTACAAATTACGCACAATTCGTGGAGTTTTCAATAAACAAATCAGTACCTATATCTTCAGTTTGAACTAAAATCTTGTGGCGTCCTCTTAATACCTATATTTTCTTGTCAACACATCACACAATCACAAAATTCCTAACATCTGTATCAAACAACAACTTCTAAATTTAACCATGGCAGTAAACTATTCCACAAAAGATGATTTAATTGAATTTCACAAAACATACCTCCATGTTGATGAGTTAGTGTAACACAGGACGTATTTGGTTCAGAGAGCCGTCGACGCCGGGTCCTGGTCGGACGTGGAGTGATCGCGGGAGGAGCGGGGCCCGGCCGCGCCAGCCAACGACTATAGGATGGGACGCTATTGATCTGCCTTGCTTGCACCCGGGAGCAGCGCGTCTACATCTACACTTCTTCATAAAGCGACCAACATAACCTGATCTGCCGCACGTGCGTTACGAAGTAACCCGAGAGGGACCCAAGAGTGCAGAGTATATCGGCCACGCAGTACGCATACACCCCCTCCCTGCACAGACTCCCCGATCTCTATATCAGCGGCTACAGTCAAGATTTATAGCTTTTTCCCGGAATGACCGGATTTCCCGTGGTTGTGAGAGTCGCAGTTGCGACCGACAGTTTTATTTCGCACTGAAATGGCAATTATCTGGCCTCAAATGTGCTCCCGCGATAAAAGGACGACGACGTTGTTGTATCGTTACTTCTGAAGCAGGGCTCAGATAATATACACAATTTTTAGGTCATTTCGTTATAGCTGCAATATTATGAAACACATCATTGTACCTATTTAGTTCAGTAGGTACCTAAAACATCCTACATAGGTACCCTACTAATAGTAGTTGTATCTTGAACAACATAGCGTCACGCAGACGCACAATTTTTTGTGTGTAGGATCAGTAACAAAAACAAGTGTTTTTGAGGAACTTAGATAAGACACAGAGCTGTTGATTCAATTCATGTTTTCAGAATTATCAGCCAAAACTTAAATAATATATCTCATTGAATGCTGCAAACAATGGAGTTACTTATAAGATAAGTGTTGCTATATTTATGGCTGCAAATTCAATAATGTTATTTCAATAAACATACCTATACGAATTGAAAACGTGTAAATGAGTTAACGAAAAATGATTAACTAGTTTGTTAAGGATATCATTCTGAGCAACTTTCACTACGAATCCGATTTGATCAGAGCAACTATTTTTACTTCCGAGTGCATTTTGGCCTGAGTGGGTAAGCTGATTTGTATCGGGAAGTAAAAATATACATAGTTGCTTTGATCAAACAGGTTTCATAATTCTCAGCAGAATCATGTCATAGTGTTATACCATGGAGATGATCTCGATTGCGCCAGAATTGGGGGTCAGTATTAATTCCTCAGATTAATTTCATTTTCAATCATAGGCCATGTAGAAAAAGGCCAGTGAAGATACCTATACGAGAACAACTGCTGCTGTTCGCTGTGCTGAGGCAGAAAGGCAAGTTGAGGAAGCTGCTTATTAATTCCACTAAAGTCCTCACAAAATAAAAGGCCCGTTTTGACAGTTCACGCCCATGAAGTTTTAACCCCATAAAGGATCATTCGTGCGTGTCTGTCTGTCCGTCCGCAGGCAATTTTCTCAGAACTTAGTGGACCGATGAATTTGACAATTGGTACCTACACATACTTGTGTTGTGATTGTGACCCAAAGACAGGTGCAATGTAAGTAAATATATAAATATGGAATATGGGGGCCAAATAGGAAAAATAAAATTCATAAAATTCAAAAGATGTCGCGCTTTCATTTGATATGTGTGACATGCATGTCAAATGAAAGCGCTTGGTCTAAGGATCTTAAATGTATTTTTTTATATTTGTAAGACTAATTTAAAAAAAAATGCTCAATAATATGACCCATTCGCATGTCATCAAAACCTCTAACCCCTAACCCCCTAAATCTGGGGTGCAAAGTTTGTACGGCTATGAAAAACTGAATTTTAGGGTAAGAAACCCTCTCTCTCAACGCGAGTCCAATTCGTGTATAGGTACCTACACTCACACTTATTTATTTTTGAAGTAAAACTTCTTGGGGCACGGGGGTAAAATTTATTTAACCTCTCAACTGTGGGTTATTCATATATTTGCTTTTCACTTGCTACTAGCCGGGTGCTATCACGAGTGGCTAAGAAATGTAACGGAAATTGGAATCGGTGACGTCAGGGTCGGCTGAAGACTTTTAAAACCGCAACTATTTTCAATACGGTTTTTAACTAATCAGATAAGATAATAATACATTCGTACAATAAAGAATGTTAATTAGAGAGAGAAAAACCTGATGAAACGTTAACAAATAAAAATTATTTTAAGCATTCTTCCACGAGTTCTTGATTTCCGGTATGGCCAAGATGGCGCCGCCGCCGCTGGCTGGGGCAAACACTGGCAAACAAAACCAGTGACGTGACCAAAAACTACTTCGTTCAACCTCTTTGTTGGAACCGGAACTTATGTTTGACAGCTGTGCGATGCGATCCATACAGTTTGTAAGAAAAGAGTTTCATCAATGTCACATACGGGTCGATATGGATTTCTAAAATGATGAACGAATCGTTTTTTTGCCGGTAACTATGGAATAGGTACCTAAAACGCGCTGCGTAGTCGCGCAACGGGCAGCTAGTAATCGCATAAAGTCACTTAGAATCATCCAAATGTGATATTTAGTTTTCAAGCAAATTCCGATGGCTGCATTAAGACTTCTTGAAAACAATAAGTAGGTACCTAGAACTGTTCTAAAGCCACTTTTTATTATATAGTGCAGTTCAAGTCACAAATTAGCAGTTTAGCTACTAAGTACGTGTTATACCTACCTATTTAATGTTTATCTGTAGTAAACGGCCAAAGCGAGGTCTACAGTTTACAGAGCCATAAGTTTAATGGCTTATTGTTTCGCTTATTTGTTTGTATGTAATTTTTGTAATACATATTTTAAAGTTGAATTGTTGTTATAACTGTTGAAATTATACGATTTTGATTTTAATAAGCTTTTGTAATTTTAAAGTTAATGCTTCATGCCAGTCAATAATGTTGAAGTAAAATATAAAAATCGAGGTATGTCGTATGGCGGACTAAGGAAATGTCAAGAATAAAATCAAATAAGAGTTACGTCATCGCTTCGCGATGAAGTAACCCTAAAAAATCCTAGCAAAGTAGGTATGTATAGGTTAGCGGGGGTAGCATAAGGCACGCCAGTCACCCCAGCCACGCATTTTGTCACAATTTAATGTCATATCATAATGAATGCGCGCTATTTTATGGGGAAACATCATTGAGACGCGAAAGGAGTTGGCAATTTGGCAAAATGACTGCCCCAGACATGTACAAAGACTTCTCAACAGCCAATTAATAGCATTTAAATATTCTCTCATAAATTACTGCGTCTTTAGTTAGTTTGTAGAACTTGAAGGAAATGATTAAATAATTATGAGTTGTCACTTCATACTCTATGATTCCGCCATTGATTAGTGACTTTTGCCATCGTTAAAAATAACATGCAACATAATTGCCAACTAGCAAAACTGTTGAAAACAGGAGGTTTCCAGAGGAGTGGCTAGATGGCGTTATGTTGCATGTTATTGCAAAATGGTGCTTATTTCTAGCGACGGCAAAGGTCACGGAATCATATTGGAATCACGGAGTATTGAGTAACAACTCTTATTTACCTATATTTAATAAAAAAAATCTTCAAGTTCTACAAACTAAATACAGACGCAGTAAATTAAATTTATGAATGAATATTTAAATGCTATTGGCTGTTGAGAAGTCTTTGTACATGTCTGGGGCAGTCGTCCATATATTGATTTAGCCATCTTCTTTGTCATTTATCTGCGCGACTGAGGTGAGTGGCAAGCCTTATGGTAGCCCCGCAGGTACACATTAACTTGGAATAGTTGAAAATACGTACTCGATCAATTAAATAAAGGGACTGGGCACAGAGACAAGCAAAGCAATGCATACATTTGAGCGAGACGGCTTAAAGACGTGACGTCAGATGGTATATAATCTGAGCGAGATGCAAATAGTAGTGACACTATTGAATGAGTTAAGTATATCACCACGAGCGCGACAAATTGTAGATAAGGAATGGTGGGAAATAAATGACATGACGTATTAAAAGTAAGTACAAGCATAAAATAATTTCAAATAATCGGACGTCTGAAACTTAAAAGTAACTTGAAGCAGAGATTGGATCTCAAAATTGGAAATTTAAATCTCTTTTAGTATAGGTAGGTATAGGTGTATAGTATAGGTACCACTTAATGATCTAGCTACAGAAGTTTTACTTCTAACACGTGTACGGTGCTACACGCGTATTTTTTTTTATCTAATGAACGCCTCAAGCCTCAAATATTTCTAATCACACACACCACCTTGGAGAAACTCGGCCTTTCCTAAGCAAGCACACCAACCATAATAAATCGATGTATCGATCAATCGATACGATTGTGTACATTACTAAAACCATTGACAAATACTGACAAATAAAATGCAGATGTCGGCGGCCGATCGTAGAATCGGGCACATCATGATGTGCCCCGCCATTTCATGATATGCCGAATCATGATGTGGCGGGTTTTAACAAAAACATGTCTTTTTAAAAGCATTTTTATTCAGCACAACGTGATTTTTTATGTGTTATACATGTCAAACGAACACGAAGACTATTCAGGGGCTTCGCTGTGCTCGCACCCGTGTAATCTTCACCTAAGCTACCACAGTATTTTATCGTTTCATGATATTTCACGTTTGGGCATATCATGATGTGCCCAATTCTACGATCGGCCGCCGAGACAGACAAGGTATCAATCAACCAACTCGGCATGCATGGCTGACACGGCTGGCTGACCCGGCGGCGGCGTTATTGTTCTTCCTTCTCAAAGAGTACCTCTAAATTATAAACTGAGGTAGGGACACGAAAAAAAGATCGATTCCTAGATGGAATCGATTCTTCTCTTCCAATGCCAAGTACTTTTGGCATCGATACTTTTTTTTCGATTCTTTACCGATATGAGTACTTTATAGTTAGTATCGATTCTAGTCTATGACTAACAACATGACGGAACTAAAATCCAATCCAACCGCGCCCCACAACCTGCCAGAAAAATATTTAATTGATGTCAATAAATTGATACGTGATAGATAAGTTCTTGGCTGTGAATTTAAAATTATGCCTATGAAAAAGTGTAATTATACACAGTGAATATTAAGACACTCGCCGAAACCTTTTTGGTGTAGACCGTCGACACTATCGAGTTGTGGCACAATTTTCCAAATCGGGTGAAAAAAACTCGAAAACTCGAGTTCTTTCTTAGAAAACTAGAAAATTGAATAAACTTTTACCTAAAAGTTGACTAAATTTTCGAGTTTTTTTTAACCCGATTTGGAAAATTGTGGAACCACTCGAAAGTTTCGATGGTCTACACCAACCAGGTTTCGGCTTCAGAGTGTCTTAAAATTCACGGTGTATATATTGTTAATGTTATTTAAAAAATAAATATAATTGCATGATTGATTTATTTCTTGTCTTGTTTTATTTCAAAATATATAAAGTATGAAGATTTACGTAAAAGTTTGTCATTTTCCAGACCATTCAGCTGTTTATTTTTTTCTACGTAAAAGTACTCGATACCTAGAAGTATCGATACTTTTAATACAGATACCGATACCGTATCGATACTTTTTTTTTCGATACATCATATGAGTACAGTATCGATACTTTTGTTTCGATACCGTGTCCCTAAACTGAGGAGTCTTCAGTGAGGACCCGCCCGGCTGACAACACAACCAGTGTGTGTTGCCGTTTTAGCAACTTTGTGAAGTAAAAAGTTACTAAAAAGTTAAAAATAATTTTTAATATAACTTTAAAACAATAATTTAAAAATACTATTTTTATTGTGAAAAAAAAAAGCGTCGGGCGCTTTGTTCCATATCTTTCGTACATCGAGCGCCCGACGCTTTTTGTTTCACAATAATATATTTTTTATTCATTATTGTTTTAAGGTTATATTAAAAATTATTTTGGCTCAACTTTTTAGTTCGAAGTGCTTTAAAAGCGTGTTTTTTAGTTTTTTAAACTATATTTTTAATTTTATGCCCTAAACTAGATTGTCCTAACGGCAACACTGAACACAACAAAAAAAAAACAGAAAACGGCTTGCTTTGTTGGAATTAGGGATGCAACATCGTTCATAAAAAACATCGATGTTTAAACATCGATGTTTTCGAAAGAATAACATCGATGATAAAACATCGACGTTTATGAACGATACATCGATGTTTTTACGATGTTTTTCTAGACTACCGGGCACTGCTTTGAAAAAGGGCAAAAAACGCGTTTATTTTTTACTTTTCCACAAACCGAGCCGATGAATGAAAGAAAGAACTGTGCGCTTCGCAAACACAGACATACACACCACAGCCACAGCGCAGACCTTTAGATAAAACCATAGAGAAAAGGCCCGTTTTCTATGCGCATCACGCTTCTATTCGCTTTACTTCGCTAATAAGTGAATAGTGATTAGTATAGTAATCGGCCTCGTACGTAACTTATAAAATTTTGTAATGGCAACACCAATTTTGGCATTGTATACGAACCAATACATAGATGGCGCTGAGAAAACATCGTTCATAAAACATCGCTCATAAGAACGATGTTTCATCGATATTAACAGTTTCATCATCGATGATAAAACATCGATGTTTAAGAACAAAACATCGATGTTTTTAAAAATCGATGTATCGTTTGCATCCCTAGTTGGAATGCGGTGGATCCGTTGTGGGTGGATCCGACCGATATAATTGTTTTTTTTATAAATTAAACTCGTTAGAAAAGCTCAATTCATTAAGTTCAGTGTGTAGTATAGAACTGTACAACACGATTTAACTAAAAAAACATTGATCAGACGTGTGTGTAAGTATTATCTTGTTGTTGTAATCCACGCCCTACGTTGGGCGTGTCAAACCTACAGCCAAGCAAGGCAAACTTTCTTTTCAAGTTTTGCCGTTACTGTGATGCTCAAGAAGTCAATATTTTGTTCTTACATACTTTTAGCCCCGTTAATAAAGCTAGGTCAGAGTGTCTTAGGGGGCGGAAGCATACTCAATATTATCATGCACTAACTCACACTCAAACCTCATCTAAAGCTAGTTTCAGAAAAACTTACCTACTTGATTGTTTTCTTCTACAGGTATTGTAGAGAAAATGTCGGTGAATGAAAATCAAAATCACGTTTCCTTTACAGGGAACGATACTTACAAGTCAATCAACCCTTTTGTGAGTAAAGTGGGTGACTTCACTCCCTTCTATATTGCCATAGCAATTTGCTCTGTTATACTTGGCTTCATTCTCATCTTGAATATTGTTTGCTGCTGCTCCAGATACTCAGAATATTGGTTGGATCGTCATACAGGTGAATATTCCTATTAGTCTCACACTTTGTGAAATCTTACATAGATGGAAGCATTCATGCAAACACTCTTCTCTGGTTTGCCATCTGGTCTAACAAATGCATCCCCCATTCCAGGCAACCGTTGGATTGTGTCAATTTGGTCGTCAACTCCTCACAAGCAGCCGCCCCTTGACTTCACTGAGCTTGAGAGCAACTACCAAACAGTGCTGGTCCATCCACACGACGACAGAGGGTGAGATAACACTTACAAAGTTTATGATTTGATTGAATGTGCCGGTTTGTTGATCAGGCTATTGTTGTGTAATCGTCTGTATGTATTACGTATAAGTAGTAAGTATTCAATACTATAAGTGACCCAAAGGTAAAACTGCCATCTTATTTGATGATTCATTCACACAAGTAGCAAAGAGGCAGAAGATAAATAACCATTACATTTGTTCAATCAGATACCACGAGGTCCAGCGCCGGGAGTCTGTCGTCCCTCCATCTGTCTCCCAGCAACCTCTGACGTCATCACAAGAATACCTTGAGCTGCAAAAACGTGAAAGTGACATATAAACATGGCATTCTTACTGATGTACCCTGCTGTCGCTGTACTGTCCCTGTTTGTCCTGATGGTGGTAATTCTGATGCTAAGGTTCGGGGCTCGTTGGTGTAAGCTTCGTCATACGCCATTCGCCGACCAGGAATTTTGGACTGAGGACGAAGCTTACGAGCAAAAGGTTTCCTATGCCTAACAGATTGATTTGAGTGTCTCTTAACCCCTTCTCTCACAGAAGCAAACCGCTCGAACGACCGAACAATGGCAAACTATTTTTATTTAAGATGTGTGGGTGAACCAGTTACAGAAGAATGCATCGCACTTTTGATATGTAGTTATTAACAAACAGAATTGTATCGTCAAATAGATCTACACATCCTTATCAACCAGAAACATCTATACAGCGAAAGTGTCGAAAAATATGTTGTAATCTCGTATGAACATCAGCCAAACAAACTTACAATTGAGAACAAAATAGACGTTGGGGCGAGAGGGTTAACACAGAGGATGTTGACGATAATTTTGACTTAGCTGTGTGCTGTGTAGACATTTCTGGTACAATTAAAGTATCTGACTTTAATACATTGCAATCTGTAATTTAAGTAGCTTGATTCCAGTAAGAGATATCCTGTGCTTTTCACAGAACTGATAAGAAGCAATGTGCTTGAATTCTAGCTTAATTCGGTTGTAAGGTGTAACTAGAAATATGAACACTTAGCAATATTATTGACACTAACCTAAAGCATTTATTCGACTGAGGTCACTATGATATTTATAGTTTAGTGCATTTTTATGCACATGGAATTAGTGTAAGTTATACTTTAGTAGTTGTGCCTTAATCATACTAAATACTCTATTGCGCATGTCAAATCATTCTAAAATGTTGTGGTAGTTTGAAGCTCATCAGTGATGAGTTTGAAACTACCACAACATTCAAAGAAAGTGATGAGTCATCACTTTCTTTGACGTTAGTTAATAAGTGGAAACAAGAGTATTTTGCTAATTTCGCCTAAAAGTGATTTGTGTATGAAATAGGTATGTTAATTGAATCTGAATTGAAATCTGCAGAAAGTAATGGCAGCTAATTAGTATAATTATAACTATTTCTGAATTGTATGACGTGATTTTGTAAGGTTTATGAATTTGATGAGCCATTAGTAGGTATTTACTAATCAACTTGTTTCAAACATTTTAAACTCCTAATGTACTATTTAATACGATTTTATTGACTTTTATATTTTATACCTTAATATTTTTCCATAATTATCAATCTATGCTAATATTATTATCAATCTATGCTAATAATTTTATCAAGCTATCAAATTGTGTAATTGTTTTTGTAATAACTATACAGGGTGGAACAGACGAACGGGCCCTGGAGGGCACATACCTAAAATCCTTAATTAAGATAGCTCATTTTACGAATGTAAAGGAAAAATTATTTTATTTTTCAGAAGAAACAGGTGAAATGCTATGCTGTTTTAATGATTTTAATACTCCTTATGGACCTACTTTGCCTCCAGGGCCCATTCGTTTGTTCCACCCTGTATATATCTTCATTGAGCGGGCTACACACGAAATGATATCGGTGGCGATCTAGGGTGTAAAAAGGTGATAAACTGGAGCCGCCTGCTGTGTGCGCTTGGAGTGGTGTACAGTACACGTATTCGCACACAGCAGGCGGCTCCCACCTTTTTACAGCCTAGATCGCCACCGATATCATGTCGTGTGTAGCCCGCTTTAAGCTAGACCTGTGTATTTTGCTGTGCTGGGTAATATATCATGCTGCCTATTTTGTAACACATTCCGTCCAATAAATATACTTTTCTTTAAATATTTTTGTTTTATTCTTAAAATTATCTATACTGAAACGCAGAGTAAATTACGCAACGCAATCGAACGCTACGACTGTTTATGCTGTAAAATTTTTGGATTTTAATAGTAATCGCAATGGACCCAAAACCTATAGGGTACTTCCCGTAGGCCTACAATCATGAATTTCAGCCCCACCGTGTGGACCGGTGCATACCGTCGCGCGCATCGCTGGACGATCGGCGCAGGCGCATAGTTCTGACACAGTATAAGGACGAAACTATAAGGGTTCCTTGTTTCTCTAACGGAACCCTAAAAAGTCGGTCAAGTGCGAGACGGAATCGCACACGAAGGGTACCGTACTATCGTATAACAAAACTTGGATTGAGAGCCTACTTCATACCCGCTGAGCTACCTCAAGGTTGACGCGAAATATACCATCATATTGAAATGCGCGGGTGTATCAAAACAAGTATCTTGTAAATTCGAGTTTGCTCGTTACATTCTATAAGGCGCTGAAGATTAAAAAAGAGACTTGATCAATATATTTACTTCCATGATAGCTTGAGGTGCGGAGTCTTAAAATATTTACGGAAGCAAATGGGCACTAATGTTTGGCCGATGAATAATTCAATTATTCCACCCCCCTAAGGTACCACAGCTAGTGACCAGCCAACCTGACGTCAGGATGGCTGGTCACCCTTAAATGTTTGATTTCTCCTAAAATATGATGGAAGCAATTATCTACTTATAGCACAGATAAAATACCCATAGGAAGCAAATAGAAGCAATTGGGCAGCAATTATTAGTCATATTTTCAACGTTATATACGACGATATATATTTAGTGACCAGCCATCCTGACGCTTACGTAAAATTTCAGGAGATTTAAAATTATAAATTGATAAGGGCAATACATGATATGCATAATAATAGTTAGTAAATGTGGTGCAAAGGAATAAGAAACCAAATAAAACCAGAGGTGTTATATCTTAAAACTTTATTTCTGTTAGAAAAAAATATACACTTATACATTATCGTAATCATCTCAAAATATTTATTCTCATTACATTACACAGGAGTGCCCATTCACTCCAGAATGTAGATCGGAACATGCAACGTGGGGTTAGGGAGGGATTCTGATAATGATAACATAAATACGCGGGGCCCATTCCACTACTACTCCAAAGAACACCCTATTTGGGTAAGCGTAGACTTGCAACTTGCGAGCCGATAAATTGAAGCAATTTTAGTAAAGACGAGCCTTCAGAGGCAGTTCCTCAGAGTTGCAGATGGAAGCTGGGCCACCGAGACATTCTATCGCGAATTCGCAATACTTAACGATAGCCTAATCTAATTGTAAAATAATTATTAAATTAAAACTAGATACCAATTAATTTATATCATAAATAAAATTGTAAATTTTCGCGGCGCGCGCGCATAAAATTCAATGACAGATTGAAATAAGCCAGGGAATGTGGTTCTAATGATAAAAGACATTTTTGTTGTCCTTCAACACATTCAAATTCAATTATAAAACGTATCTTTTGGCAAGTAAATTTTGTAGTTCTTACCTATTTCCATAGATGTACATAAGTACGGAAAATTGCATTGAAAAGTTCCCGAAGCCGACTTCATCAGTACATTAATAGCTTAGGATTTTTACAAGGCCATTTTATACATATCAATCAATCAAGGTAAATTATAGGGGCAGCGGGTGGTCGTGGGATATGGCTGCATAATAATAGTTTACCACGATTATCAATGAGACAGAGCTATGAGTCAACTCTTGCTCAAGCCAAACAAATAAGAGTGACGAAAATTACGGTAAGTAGAGACTAGCACTAGTGAAAACGTAGGTACCTTCAGTCTCTCTACCTTCTGTAGGAGCCATTCCTTTTACCTACCAATGATACGTTATGTAACCTCCGTATTGATTATCGTGATATACGAGATCATTGTTTGCCCCAAGCGACACGTGTGTGTGACGGCCGGATGCACAGTAGACGACACAAAGTTTGACTGAGTCATGCTGTCACTGCCTCTCGCTTGGAAGATGACAGTGTCAGTGTGAAGCCAGTTTGACATTTAAGAGGCACTTTATTTGAGGTATGTGCGTGCATTCGTCCGTTGTTGTCCCGCTCCCGCTTGACCCGCACACACACATACTCATTCAGCTCCACGCTGCGCTAACATTGATTTATTTTTGATCGTGATTTTGTTGAGCTGTGCCGTTTGCCATTGCCATGTTTTGGATCCAGACTGACAGAAAACTATGGGCAAATTACTTTACTTCTGACAATTCAAAAGGCCATACATATTTTTCATCATTATATTGCACTGTATTAGTTGGTAAAATATTGCTTATATCATAAATGTATAGGTAATAACGAAATGTCAAAAGTGAAATAATTGATTGAATAGAGTTTATCGGATATATTCGAGCGACAATTTTCGTTTATGATAAAAAAAAAGATGGCACGGCACAGCCCAGTGTTATATGTGTTATATGCTATCGTTTGGAATGTTTGTGTCGATTTTGTTCAGGTGGCTATGATTATGGTACATCGATAAGGCGTTATACAAAACTATATCTCGGACACTTAAAGCTTGAGTTGGTGTATCAACCTCTGCTTGAACGCTTACTGAACATGCGAACATACCTTATGTGAATCTGCTTAGGTAAACATACTTATAACTGAACATTGCTTATAAGTGAACATGGCTATAGTGAACACGCTCATAAGTAAACTTGCTTATATTGCATTAGTAGGCGCCTTACTGGTCCGTCATAATGGCCAAAATACACAGATAATGTAAATGTATTGCTTTACTTAAAATCACACTTGAACTATATGCTTCTCAGTCAGTACACAATATGGGGATTTCTGACAGTTGAAATTTACGGTAGCTGAATTTACCAGTCCTTATACTCGTACCACTACCAACATTGAAAACATCGGTGAAAGAGTATTAGAAAGGTAGAAAGAGAGTTATGTTATGCTGTTTTGAACTGTGAAAACGGCGGAGAAACGACAAAAGATCCATCTGAAGCCGAATCTGTAATCTCATGTCAGCAGCTATCAGAAGGCCCCCTATTCAAAAATAATAATCCGACTGTATTTAAATTTAATGGGGCATTCATTAAATGACTGTTTTATGGTCACATTCAACAGACGAGTATGGCGACCATCTTTTCACTATTTGCTCGTAACTCGGGCATTCGATCCGCCATATGTAGATCTAAGCTTAGAATCTCTTACTCCAAATGATAATATTTTATAAGCTGCCCGTTAATCTAATTGGAGTTTAAGTAACTCACATATTTGTCTATGAAACTCAAGCCCAAAAGATAGAGAACGGGTAAGCACTAGACTCGATTCATTACCAGACAGACTCGTATATCAAGACAGACGGCAGTGTGTCAAGCAAAGTTCATAGATGTTTTCTATAGAACGTCATCATCGTTGACCCGAGCTTTTGGCTAGCTGAATTTCTATCATTGAGGCCTGAGTTGTCATACACGGTACGCAGAGTTAGTTTGATTCTGTAGGCGTTAGTGGCGAATTTTACACTTTAATAAAACTGTCAACATTTTATTTAGGCAGTTCGTTCGACCTATTTGTCTTGACCTCATAAGGCGGTAGATCTGTTATCAGTCTTAGTCACTAATGTTGCTCTCTGCCCCCAACAGACTTGTTACCGAGAGTCTAGACCGCAGCTACTGAAAACCGGTAGGTAACTGGTTACCATGGTAACGTAATTGGATGGTGTCGGAAAGTGGAGGATACATTACATCATCATGAGGTGATTATCAAAAGGTAACATGTCCACATATGGACCATTTGGACATGTTACCTTTTGATAATCATTTGAAAATTCATTGAATCTTGTGATCTAAACGGTCTAGGGAAAAGGCGGTGTTTAAAACTGTGATGTTTTAATCGTCAATGAATAAAATGTATCACCAATTTTTTAGTTTTTATGATGATTAAATGCATCATAAAAACTAAAAAATTGGTGATACATTTTATTTATTGACGATTAAAACAAAACAAAAAATATATAATAGCGATGATTTGCTCAAAACAAAAAATATATAATAGCGATGATTTGCTCAAAAAAAATAATATATAATAGCGATGATTTGCTGAACGTATTCCATTACCTTTTCATTCAACGTTTAGGTATGATGAAAATACGTTTGATGTGATGTAATGTGATTAAATAATTGAATAGGGAATTCAGATTTTCATAATTAATATCAACACCATTTGATTTAAATTTATGATGTCTAAGCAGGACAGTAGTTACAATGTGATGTAATTCTTGAGATGATAAAAATACATAAAATAAATTAAATTTTCATAAAATTACTTATATACATTATTCATTATTATCATTAATAACTGAAAATAATATTCTGCTACGGTCCACCCGAAGTATTTTCTTATAATTTTTACCGTTTTTTTTAGTCTCTAATGATGCGGGCAATGCAAAAATAGTTTTCTGACCTGATAAATTACTCTAGTACATGCGTTTGCGCAGTTTCAGTGCTGCCCTCTAGCGGAGTATGCGGTAACAAATCTGGCGATTAGGCAAGGGAGATCCAGCGCGATCCTACCATCTGGTATAACACCTTCGTGTATACCATCCCAATACCACCCATAGAACGAGACCTATTTCCATATCTTAACGGTTCAAACATCTATTATTATTATTGCTATTTTGTTAGTTATCATTTACCAAGGAACTTAGTTTGAACCAAAGTTTGTGTGACATAGAATATTATTGCATTTCAGGCAGATTTCTTAGCTTTACACAGTTGAATTGCCAATTAATCGTTACTGGTTGATTTTATTTTTAAGCCAGCTGCCGTACTTCTGTCAACATGTTGAGCCCACTTGCCTCAATCATTAACGCGGACACAAACAACGTATTTTTACTTATTTAGTCTGGCTTAACGTAACAACGCAACTAAACCAGTTTCAACGATGTAAAGATAAAAAATCAATTACAGTTAATAATCATGTCATGTTTGGGGAATATTTGACTCAACAAAAATACTGAATTGCACACGAAATATCAGGAGGCTTTGCATAAATCGCTCGCCAACCCAGGAACTTCAACATCAAGGGGTCAAAAGTAGTTCAAAATAAACACAAGGTGTTTCGCAGACTTGGCTCTACACACTGCCGTGTGTTGATAAAAAGTGTGCAATTCCATATTTCGTTTGGACAATAATAAGTAATTTGACGTGCGATATGAACCACCCATCTGTGGCCAAAGCAGCGAATCAATAGCAATATCGTATCGATATCTCCCGGGCTTACAAGCCAAAGCAGGCACAATCGATATGTTACGGCTAATGTTAGAACGGCTAGTTTATAGGGTTCCGTACCCGAAGGGTGCCAAACGGGACCCTATTACTGAGACTTCACTGTCCGTCTGTCTGTCTCTGTCAATCTGTCGGTCTGTCTGTCTGTCACCAGGCTGTATCTCATGAACCGTGGTAGCTAGACAGTTGAAATTTTCACAGATGATGTATTTCTGTTGCCGCTATAACAACAAATACTAAAAAACAAAATAAATGTAATATTAAGGGGGGCTCCCATACAACTAACGCGTATTTTTTGCGGTTTTTTTATAGATAATGATACGGAACCCTTCGTCCGACTCACACTTGGCTGTTTATTTATGTAAAGTGGGTCAGGGTAGGTGTCCTGTTAAATTAAAAGCAAATGGACACCTAACATTAGCCTGCTAAACATGGGTTAAGCCGCTCACCTTAGCCGTAACAGATACACTATTGCGATTCGTTTCCAGTCCACTTGCGTTCAGTGAAGCATGGGTGTTGGGCGAGGGCGCTCAAGTCTGGCCCCCAATTCCACAAACGAATGGCATGCCAATTGCTATAGCGGGGGCGCAGAAACCCGTTTTGGGCTTGGCGACGACGCCGAGACGCTCCGCGCCGGCTACAAACAAAACTGTTTTCTGCGCCCTCGCTGCGAAATGCAATATGTTTACAGAGTTCGGGGCCTGCCTGGTCGTACGTGGTTGGCTTATGCGTTGTTGGAGCCGGCGGCCTGCATGACCTCGTCGAAGGCGGTGTCCAGGCAGTGCTTCAGCTCGGCGTACGAGACCAGCAGGATCGACTGCTCGTCACGGGACATCAGCTCCACCTGCAAATGGCAAAAGATAAAGATGTTTTATTTGTCTGAATAAGAGTTGTTAAATAAATGTTGTTCTTGCCACACTCTACCCTAAGGGCGTACAAATATGAAATTAATTAAAAAAATACTGTCTGTTCGATATTATCAATATTGCATTAATATAATAATAAACATACACTACCTAACTTAATCATTAAACATACTTTCAGTCACCGTTGAGGAAATCCTGTACGCTATAGTAGGCTTTGTAAAGCAAATGTTCCTTCAGCTTTGATTGAAATAAATTGATGTTTTCTATGCCTATAAGGGTTCTACATACATAACCCGGCCCGACATGGACGAGAGACGCCGCAGATCGCACGCAATGGCGGTCAATTCGGGAGGCAAATGTCCAGCAGTGGACGCGAGAATGCTGAAGAAGATACACAAACATTGCTTCTGGCTTCACAGTAAGATACCCTGTGTCATGGGAACCAGAAACAGCGACATCGCAAACATGTAAACATCCAACATCTGACCAGACAGACAGACAGACAGACAGACAGACAGACAGACAGACAGACAGACAGACAGACAGACAGGATTTAAGGATCGGAACCCTAAAAATACACCAATAATGTACCCTGGTCTACACCTGTAGCCCACGCGCCCACTCTAGTGTTAATCTTATCTTTCGGGCCTAAGTTGTATCATCCGCGCCTATCTCTCTAGGTCGCGATGGCTCACCTTGGCCGAGGAGCCTCCGTCGAGCTGGTTGAGGCAGTGCACGAGGTACGCCTGGTCGAGCCACGGCCGGCCCTCCGCCGTCACCGAGTGGAACAGGTAGTCGCGGAACAGCTTCAGCATATAGCGGTCGCCGGTCTCCGACCAGGAAGCGTCCATGTTCAAGCTGCGAAACGAGGGAAATTTTAACATAAATCATTCCTCAGGTAATTTGTAATTTACTCGTAAACTTTATTGTACTCAAATGGCATAATATACAGATAACTTATGATAAAAACAGCATGTACAAAGGCAAGCTCGACTCTAATAAGAGATTTATTCTTAGCTCTTCCTTAACTTTCGAGTATGTGAGTGTCTGTGCCGACCGTCGACCACTGAAGGCATGTGCAACTTTTTAGGGAGTTAAATTATTCAGGCCGCGCGTTCCAGCACGTTCAACGTTGCACGCTCTTTGGCCTATCTTTGAAGCCCTAATAGTGCTATCTTTCAGGCCTATGTAAGCCTATCTCTCAGAGGTCTGAGCAGCAGCAGCAGTATACAGAAGACAGTAACACACTGATGGCCTATTTCACCAACAATCCATTCCTGGGACAACTATTTCCTTTCAGGGACAACTAGCGCTTGTTTCGTTTCGACCTAAGTTTCATCAGGATCATCCAGGCTACTAGGCGACCCCCTTAAATTCAACTCACCAGAAAGCTACGAAAAAGAGCTTATAGTCTATTCGTGATAAGAATGCAGTAAAGTCATCACCGTCCGGCGGCCTAGCCACGCCCAATCAAATCGTTTCCAATTATCAAGCCACGTTCACAGTGACCAGTTGAAGGCAAACTTTCGAACGCGAAGGTTGTCCTGTCCTGTGAGTGTGTGTAACAGATTTAGATTTAAATTTCACTGCATTCTTATCACGAATAGACTGTAGTGTCCCCTAACTGTTGGTCAGATGGGTACTCACTCGGGGCGCTCGTTGACCACGCCCAGCTTGACGAGGATGCGCAGGAGTCGCCCGTTGTCGATCTCGCGCGCCAGTTGATCCTCGAACACGTCGGCGCGACGCTCGAGCGCCTCCACCTGAAGGCATGGAGACGTCATCAGCACATCAGCGGATATACCACCGCCAAAATCGACCCCCTTCACCCCCTCCTATTTCTTAAACTCTTTATCTCATTTTTAACCGACTTCAAAAAAGGAGGGGGTTATCAATTCGGTTGTGTTGTATGTTATATTTTCTTTATGTGTACGAAACCTCGAAACTGGTATTATTTATGAACCGATAACAAAAATTCTTTTTTTGTATGAATTGGTGACCCGGTTGGTCCCATTTTTTGAAAATCTAGCATGGGTCCAGTACTTAGTTTTCTACATAGAAAAGACTCATCCAGTAACCAAAAATTAGGTATTTTGTTGCCTTTATGTGACTTTGTGGCGTTTAAGCTCATTGTCATTGAGATGAATTCTGGCTGTACACACCAATATCTGTTTATTTTGTGTAGTATTGTAAACTCAGGAGACAGATATCGTAGGCTCATATGAATATATCATTATCGTGTTCTTAGACGACCTTCGCATCCCGCGCGGACAGGTGATAGATGAAGTCGGTTTTTTTAAGTTTTTAACATGGTGAATTATGTATGAGACTTTATTATGGGCTCGCCGCAATCGGTAAACGCCGCCGATTTAAATCGCCGCTACGCTATTCTTCGGCCACTAAGCGTTTGTATGTTCAATTGGTTGTGTGGTTGTAAGTTAAGTTTTTGATCTGTGGCTTCTATCGTGTGTTGCCACAATAATTTCGCCAATGTCACGTGATGAACCCTGCACAACTGGGGATCACGTTAGTCCAGCCACTCTGAGAGAGTGCGATCCTGACACATGTCAGTTCGGGATGCAATCCCCTTTGTGCGAGTGAGATAGAGTGAAAAGTAGCGCGGGACAGACAGGGACATAGACAGGATCGCATTCTCTCAGCGGGCAGAGTATAATCAAATAAATCTAGGAACAGGTCTGAAGTTGAAGCATCATGTACAAATTGGCTTGACAATCTCAGAATTGTATATTTCCAGCAGTTGTACTTTATAAAGTCAATTTTGGGATTTGTATGTGAAAAGCAGCATTTGAGGCCACACGCCACATGACGTACTTTTTCATAGAATTCAGGAACAAAGGTCCCGCTTTGACAGTTCCTAAAATGTATGTATTGGGCCTGTGGTCAATGTGTGTATGTTTGTACGCCCAATGTGTGTATGTTTGTTCGCCCAATGTGTGTATGTTTGTACGTCCGCCTTACCTGCGTATAGAAGCGCGCTCCAATCATGGGCATGAGATCAGTGACGGACCGGCGCGCCGGCGACGTCGACAATAAATATCTACAACATATAAATGTCCATTAATGTCCCCACCGGGCACAGGCCTTACGAGTAAGATTGAGCCGTATTCCACCACGCTGGCTCAGTGCGGGTTGATGTAGGGGTGTCGGGCAGAAGTTATCAAGTTACCCATATGAGGGCCTTTGACACAGCATTACGACTACTACCACCGAGTAGCGGTAGTAGCCGGGACCTACAGCTTAACGTGTCCAGCAGTTGTTCTGCTCTAATTTAGGGTGTGCTGTACCCATACAATAGTACCCACAGTGCGACACGGTTGCGGTGTGTATGTGTGCGTGAGCGCGCCGAGTTATGTGTGAGTAGCGCGCAAAAACCTAAACTCGACGCCCCGGCGCCATCGACTATAGCGCCATAAAATGTTGCAGCAGTTTGTAATGCTATGTAAAGTACCTAGTATATATAGTAGAAGTAAATGCTTTACCTAATCTAATAGTAGATTTAAGCATAAATTATATTGTAAAGACGCATCTTTGTTGGCGATCACTTTCATATAAACCGCATTTTCTGCGGAGTTCACATGTGAACAAATAGATGTAAGTTTTTGTTTTGGCTAAGTAAATAAATAAATAATAAAAAACTCCCTTTTCTTAGAGCCGCATTGTTAGGGCAACAGAAACTATCTTCGCACAAGTTGGATTTAATCGAGTGCGTGAGTCCAAGATATGGTCAGTTTTATTTCAATATCTCTGTTAATTTCAGAGGATATTTTTTCCCCTTTGGCCGGGATGCAATCCCGGAAATATGAAGAAAAGTTATTTTTTTTCCAATGTCATACACTCTGTGTCAAAAATATCGCATTTTTTTGAAATTCTACTCTGAACAAGATTGTTCTTGTTTGGTACTCTTTATAATAACGTTGTTAGTTGTCATTGGGAAGGTGTTATCATTACCTTCTCAATGAAAATAATGATAACTAATAATAGGCATGGGGCCAGTATCGTACAGTATCAGGTTCTTGAGGTCCGCGGAGTAGGTCCGGGCCACCAGCTCCATGGAGGCGGGCAGGTTGTCGCAGTGCGCGGCGCGGCACGCCAGGGCCAGCGCCAGCCGACCCAGCGCGTTCAAGTCCTCTTGCTGGGCCTGCGAGGAGGGCTGCTGTTATACCGGGTGTAACAGAAAGGTGCAGTCATATTTTATATATAGCAATATTTCCGGCAAAGGCAGACAGTCATGAATTCATGATACATGGTGTAACAGAAAGGTGTGGGGTTATATTTTATGGGGTTGTTAGGGATGCCATTCTGAACAACTTTCACTATGAAACCGATTTGATCAAAGCAACTTTATTTTTCACATCTCCGTACATTTTGAGTCGGCCAATCAGCGCTGATTTGTAAAGAGAAGTAAAAAACAAAGTTGAACAAACTGATCAGATCCGTTTCATATTGAAAGTTGCTCAGAATGATGTCCCTAGCAACCCCCTAAAATATGACTAAACCTTTCTGTTACACCCTGTATAACCGGAAATATTGCTATATAATGTGTGGGTTGCCCCATACATTATATTCCGCCAAATGGCAACATTGCCGATAGCGGCACATCAGTAATCATGAGACATAAAATACGAGACTCTCAATGACAAGAATGTATGGAGTTAATAATAATAATAATTCTTCATTTTTAACATAATACAATGTCTTAAAGAATAATATTTGACATCAAAATTAGGGGAAATTCAGTTTTCATTTCCTTTCAATAGACATTAATTGACATCTTGGTACCCACTGTCAGTTATTGTGTGGAGACTCTGCTTGTGGAAGTGAAGGGGTTCAATCTACAGTAACCCTGAAGCCCGTGGTAGTATACACTGTGTTACAGTTACTCAACACAGAACTTGCAGCTAAGATTATTATTGACATATAAATTGATAATAATGGATATGGTATTTTTAAAAGCTTTTAGTTAACTCGCAATGTATTTTCGCGACAAATCTGAGACGCACGCGCTAAAACTATCGCCTCACCATGCGACTCATGTGCACAATCCGGCTCCAAGGCAGGAAGTCGCACTCTGCAAACACTGATGAGATCCCCATTTACCTTCAGGTGGTAATTAAAATTGTATTTCCTTCTATCATCTTGGAAGGAGCTCGTAAGGAATAACATTTCGCGCTCTCGCCACAGCTATCCCCATGCCATTCACTACGCGACTCCCGACCCCAACACACATGACATGTTTCAGCTGCCTCCGCAGCAATCACAGCTCTCTAAGTGACCTCGTCCCCCGCCCTAAATTGGTGAGTTGTGTTTCAAAGGGAAATGTATGTATGCGCTCTCCACTGGATAAGTGCTCCCGGCCCCGGTATTCCCCCCTCGCCACAGCTATCGCCACGCCACCCCCGCTCCCGGCCAGCCGCTCACCTGCGCCACGTCGCCACTGTGGTGCTGCAGCGAGTCCGCGGCGCCGCACCACGCGATGCGCACGCGACACCCCGACATCACCACCTTGGTCGGCTCCAGCGACCTGAGCGGACAATGCCCGAAGTTGAACAATCGTACAAATAAAACGCAGAATCGGCCGGTTCAGTCACAAGAGAACATGTGACTCCCAGAACACACAGCAGCTGTTATAAACATCTGAAAAGATGAAAAGTCTACCCATTACTTTACATTAGTGGTGGTAAATCCACCTGTCTCATCCATAACTGGTTTACTGGAAGAAATCTCTTACTAGAGATAAGCTCTCATCTGTACACCTTTACTATGTATTTTTGTCCTATGTATTTTTTCTGTGTGCAATAAAGAAATTATGAATTATGAAAAGGCTGATGATGATGATATACAGGGTGTTCGGCAGATGAATGATATACAGGGTGTTCGGCAGTGTTTTAACGGGTCCTACCAGGTTAATGCGTACATTAACCGGTTCTGCACTCTAACGGTAACGTATCTATTATAGCTGTTCTGTCAGTCAGTTACCTGCAGGCCAGCCCGGCCGTGTGTATGGCTCGCAGCGCCGCTGTCAGCTGCACCAGCAAGCTCCACAGCACCGCTTCCGGCAGCAGCGCGCCGCACGCCACCGCGCGGAGCATCGCGTTCTTCTGCAAACAAAAACACTTCTATAGATGCCTCCGTCCACGATGACGCGTGACGTAGCTATTTGCATCTTTGTCTTTCAGCAGAGTGCCTTGATGAAAGAGAAAGATGCAAATAGCTACGTCACGCGTCGTCGTGGATGGCGGCACCTATACTTTAATTTAAATAACAAAACCCTCGACACTTTAGTCAAACGTCCACTAAAGATTACGATCTTTTGTTTTGTGCCGTGATCCTGTTCGCGAATCGATCATGGCAATAACTATAACGAGGGCGCAAAATTTCCAGTTTCAGCTTGACGACGACGCCGCCGAGACGTGCGTCGGATACAAACAAACCGTTATTTTGCGCCCTGGCTGCAGCTATCTCCATGCGGCCCCTCTTTCATAGGTATCTCGGTGTAGATAGATTGAAAATTCGCGGATGAAAACCGCGGGCTGTAAACTTTGGTCGGACGGTTGTATACTATAGTCTGTTCGCGTTAAGAAAATAGTGACACATCATACAAATACTACTGCTTTCACTATTTTCTTAACGCGAATAGACTAGTTTTATTTGTCATTCATAAATAAGTACGCTATACCCTATCCAGACAACTTGACAGCTAACCTAAAACTTCATAAAATCCAAATAATAATAAATTTAAGTCTGATAGCAGTGATGGCGATGACAACACTTCTGTTAGTTCAACTGAATAAACAATTTCGATTCTTTCCGACTGTTTTGGTAACATCCCTAGTGTTAAAGTGGATTTTATGGAGTTTTAGGTTAGCTGTCAAGTTGCCTGTTATATTGGGCAGGGTATAGTCTGTATCTCCACCACTCCGGCACCCACCTGATGCGTATAAGGCCGCGGCGCGTCCGGGTCATTACTGAACGGGTCGTGGAAGGAAGGCCCGTCCTGCTGGGTGGGGCCCGACGGGCCTGTGCCGCCCGAGAGGTATTTGTTCATCAGGGTCGTGCAGCCCGGATGGTAGTCGTACACTAGCACCATGGCTGCGAAAGAAATGCGTCATTTCCTCAATTCTCTTTAAATTGTTTTAAATTCTGCTGCTTATCTTTAAATTATTTTTAAATTGCTCTAGTATTTTCTTTAGATTACACAATTTTTTGTGTGATTTTTGTGCATAAGTTGGATAATTGCTTTTTTATACATAAGCAGGTAAATGACTTGATTTGTGTGCATAAATTAAATAATTACTTTTTTTATACATAAGTCATGCTGTGTCATACATATTTTGGCGCTGAAGACAGCCTTTCACCCGTTGTAATGGTATATTAATTTAAGTTTATTATCTCCAATGCTGTTTTGTATACCAAAGATATTAAATAAATAAATAAATAAAGAATAAATAAATAAATAAATAAAAAGAGACGGGACAATGTAGGAGACAACTGCGTGTTGTGTTACAGCAATAAGTACCTACGTGTCGGACTCACACGCTAAACAGACTGCGCGCACTGACACCTTTAGCGATATTTTTTGTATATTTGTATTAACCCCTTCACTCCCAGAAGCACACCGCTAGAACGACCGAACAATGGCGAACTATTGTTACATAAGATATGTCGGCGAACTAGTTAAGATTTTTTTAAGGATATGTAGGATATAAACCTTTAGGTGCCAATCTTTAAATCCTCATATAGCGTTTATATATTGATCTAATCCTCGCTCGCCCATAACACTTATAACCCATCCCCACTTACAGTAATCTAATCCTCGTTCGCCAATTACACTTATAACCCACCTCCACCCAAAATGATCTCATCCTCGCTCGCAAATTACACTTATAACTCATCCCCACTTTGAATGATATCATCCTCGCTCGCCAATTATACTTATAACCCATCCCCACTTACAATGATCTCATCCTCGCTCGGCAATTACACTTATAACCCATTCCCACTTACAATGATCTCATCCTCGCTCGCCAATTACACTTATAACCCATCCCCACTCACAATGATCTCATCCCTACTCGCCTATTAGACTACATATCTCATCCCCACTAGACTTATAACCCATCCCCACTCACAATGATCATTAAACGCCTTTGTCGTGAAGTGCTCGTGCAGCCGCACGATGTTCGGGTGGTCGATCTTCCGCCACAGCTCCAGCCGCTTGGCCGCGCCGCCGCCGTACCCGTGGTAGCGCCGCAGCGCGTAGTGCTCCGCCGACTGGCGGTGCGCCGCGCGGAACGACGTCGCCAGGCTGTGCGGCGCGGCGGACTCGAGCGGCGTCAGCTCAGAGTACATCTCCACGTTCTCCGGAAGGTCTGGATTGTGATACGTTTTTTACCGACTTCACAAATGGAGGAGGTTTACGATTCGTAGGGTTTTTTTTTAAAGATGGAGTCATGAGTTCGGTCTATACGATAAGGACTGGTGGGAGACCGCTCAGGATCGGATGGAGTGGAAGAGGAGAGAGGCCTTTGCCCAGCAGTGGGACATAGTAGGCTCGTAATAATAATAATAAAAATAGGGGGTTACAGTTTGTATTAAACTCAATAATTCAAACAAAAAGTAAACTTTAGAAAAAACGACTTCCACAAACCCTATTTGATTAGATTGAGTTTAATACAAACTGTGATCCCTTTTCCCCCTCCCTTGGGGAATTATTTTTGTCAAATCCCATATCAGTGCTACCCCACGCTACTAAGGAACCCCTGTACAAAGTTTCATGGCTCTAGGTCCACCGGTTTAGGCTATGCGTTGCCTGCCCGTCAGCCACGCATTGTATTTGTACCTAGTATTGAGCAGATCTGGTGGCCATATGTGGTCTTCATCAGCAGTTCCGCATCACAATATTATGCTTACCATGTGCATTTGCACGAGTTATTATGAAAAACACAAAAATCACTATAGGTCTGCCTATAATATTTGAAGAGTTCCCTCGATTTCTCCAGGATCCCATCATCAGATCCTGACCTGGTGTCAATGGGACCAATGGGAAGGTAAACCCTTTCAAAAAAAATAATAATTTTCCAAATCGGTCCATCCGTCTAGGCGCTATCGGGGAACATACATAAAAAAAAACAAATATCCGGACGAATTGTAAACCTCCTCCTTTGGGAAGTCGGTTAAAAATAGGGGGTTACAGTTTGTATTAAACTCAAAAAGCACTTGTCATTGGTTTCTAATCAAATAGGGTTTCTGGAAGCCGGTTTTTTTAAGTTTTACTTTTTGTTTCAATGATAATTAATGACAATTCAAGTAAAATAACCCAGAATAGTGAAATGGATTACAAAACAACCTCGATACATATTCGTTACGCTTGGCCACAATGTTTATACATGTAAATAAACGGTCAAGTGCGATTAGGAGTCCCGGTTTCGGCGGTACAAGAAACTAGTGCCTGGCAGTGACAGTTAAATATCTTCATCTCGTAATGCTATCCAACAAATGTTAGGCGCTTTCCGCGCTATTATATAAACTTCGTGTTTAACACTACATTTTGTGTGACAGGGCTAAGCCATCGCTGTAGTGTAGCTATGAAGTAATGAAGGTTTCCTCACGACGTTTCCCGACTTCCCGAGCAATTACAGCAGTACTGACGGTTTTTGCTCGTTTATCAATTTACATACTTTATTGCACAAAATAACACATTTTACAATTGAAAGTGGACAACACATGACAGAGGCGAGATTATCTCTATTGAGAGATTTCTTCCAGTAAACCTAGGATGGACAGGTAAATTGCATCTGGGACTGAGCCCCAGTGTTACAGCAGTTACAGTACGTCACAAACATGTTAACATTCAAAACTTTTGAATTTTGGGTTCTAAACTTTAAAAGGACAAAAAGGCACCCTCATAGTATCACTTCGTTGTCTGTCCATCCGTCAGTCAACACAAGACTCTCACCTCAAGATCGCACTATCGGTTAATTAATCTAATTCTACACATAAACTCTGCAGTTGGGAATTCTGAATCCTGATAATTCATACACAGGGTGAGTTACCTGGATATTGGCGCATATCAACTTGCAGGAAGACATCTTCGTTCCGCTCATAGATCTCGGAACGAATGGTTTCCGGCGTGTAGAAGGACGTAGCCAGCCCTGCAATATGCGAGAGACGTTTCACGAAGCGTCAGTACAGATATTATTACAACACTCTAGACACGATTACTTTCAATCTCTTTGGTACTAGCACGGATACCATAATACTAATGAGGGTAGACCGGCGTAAACTGAGATGCTACGCTTCTACTTCTTTAGTTCGAGGTGCAGTATCGCTTGGTGCAGCACCATCGAAAAATTGCAAATACCACGAGATGGCGCTAAGATATATAGGATTTATTCTAAGATTAGCGCCACCTAGAAGTATTCAACTGAAACCATGGCGATTAAAGTACAAATCAGCCAGCAGCCTGTGGTAACACGTACAGAGCCACGAAGTTATCTAGAGGACGGCCAAAGCGGAACTACTGACGCCACTATGAAAGTTTCACTTCGGCTCTCAGTTGTTGTAGTGTATGCTGTTCAGTTGGCGTAGATGGTGGCGCCGCGCTCCATTCTAGAGATAAGATGGCGGCACTATACTGTAGTATCTGGACGGGCACTGACTGACACGCAACGCAGGCATCGGATGTTGATTGCTGGGAACCGCGTCCATCTTTCCTACCTACCACCCGCATCTATCACCGGCAATGTCGGTTCCATAGGAATTCATAGGCAGTCAAATACCGTTCCCTGCCTGCGTTGCGTCTCGGATGGTGCCCGACCAGCCTAAGTAACATAAGCATGATACGCATAGGGATTCAGATCTTATCATAGACAAGGGATAATTTTCTCGCCAAGCCTTGGCTGTGTCGTCCACACGTCCTCAAATGTCTCTATTCGTCTATAAAAGGTAATCAGTTACTTATTGAAATAGAACAGTTCAAGTAAGTCAATATCGAGTAGTTTCGCTTGCACCTTTATTATCCGCAAACTCCGCGCATATCGCAAAAGCACAGTACTCTAATAAACGTATCATGTTACATACAGCTGAAAATTATTCATGAATGTGGGAATGGCCTGTGTTACGCTGAAAACAATTAGTCAATATCTAGAAATATGCGTAATAAGTAAATTACAATTGTTTCGCAAAGTAGTCATGTTTGTCGCATAGCATGTTGTGTGCTAATTAAGTCAAGTACAATATGCGATGCATGAATGTTTATTTGTAAAGTTACGCCCGACTCAGGGTTGATAGTTTACGTATCGCTGGTGACAAAAAAAGTTTTTTCCCTCGCATAATTTTCATTCATAAATTACCATCTGAAAATTTTCCTGAAATTACCTAAAACTGTGGATAACCCCGCCAGCCACCGCGTACAAGTGCTAACAGACTCCCCCTCGTGCCCTGAGCCCCACCCCTCCCTGTGCGACTCTTTTCGGACCACATTTACATGTTTTTTTTAATATTTTTAAAATAAAAAATAATTAAATAAAAAAATAACAACCTCTGAGCTCGGCGTAACTTTACAAATCAACACCCTGTTATACAGTCTGTATTTATACAGTCTGTATCAGATATGTGTGAGCACGAAAGGCACTCAAAATCTTGACGTCATAAACCATCAGCAATATCTAGACAGCAAAAGTGTAAACATCTTGTTAGCATGGATGTTGACATAATTTTGACTCTTTCGTTGTGTAGGTGTTCGTGATTGTACTGTACATCATTCACAACATAAAAGGCCCGTTTTGAAAGTTCACGCCCATGAAGTTTTAACTCCTAACGCGTAGGTAATAGAAGCGGTTTTCCTAGGTGCAACTTGTACGCTTTGCTTTGTACGCAACAGTTGGCTTTTATTACCTACGCGTTAGGGGTTAATACTTCATCGGCGTGAACTGTCAAAACGGGCCTTTTATTTTGTGGATGAGTTTGAGTAGGCTGCGTGCTCACACATATCTGGTGCTGACTGTACCTATACATGCATAAACTCGTACAAACTATTCTTGTCATAGCCTGAGTTGCAAGAAACGATTTTGAAAAAAGTTGTCACTTAACTAATTTATTGGCGAGAATCATATAGGATTGTCATTTGTGCTAAAAACAACAACAACACAGCGTCACGCCTTTTCCCATACAGGGTGGCAGAGGCAAAACTGTGCCCACTTGTTCTAATGCTAAGGACATGCTTAATCAAAGTTTCGTGCGACTCAGGGTTAGCCCGTTTAATCGGTAAGGATTTGTTATGACAATAAGCGGGCCGACTGTCTGTGAGCATCGGCCGCCGACTGTCTGTGAGCATCGGCCGCCAACTGTCTGTGAGCATCGGCCGCCGACTGTCTGTGAGCATCGGCCGCCGACTGTCTGTGAGCATCGGCCGCCGACTGTCTGTGAGCATCGGTCGCCGACTGTCTGTGAGCATCGGTCGCCGACTGTCTGTGAGCATCGGCCGCCGACTGTCTGTGAGCATCGGTCGCCGACTGTCTGTGAGCATCGGCCGCCGACTGTCTGTGAGCATCGGTCGCCGACTGTCTGTGAGCATCGGCCGCCGACTGTCTGTGAGCATCGGCCGCCGACTGTCTGTGAGCATCGGCCGCCGACTGTCTGTGAGCATCGGTCGCCGACTGTCTGTGAGCATCGGCCGCCGACTGTCTGTGAGCATCGGCCGCCGACTGTCTGTGAGCATCGGCCGCCGACTGTCTGTGAGCATCGGCCGCCGACTGTCTGTGAGCATCGGCCGCCGACTGTCTGTGAGCATCGGCCGCCGACTGCAACGTCGATATTTAGCGATGTCTCATATAACGATACCCGCTCATCAGGACTTTGTAATCAAACACTTCAAACGGTAATAAACAAGCCTAAAGTAACATTCGCAATTTGTTTGTGAACACCAACAACAATAACATAGATAGAGACACACATACCCAAACGCGGTCGCAAAAGGTGCTATAGATTAACACACACAACTCACACATTATTTTTTTCTGTAAACACCTGATAAATTATATTACAAAGAAAATTGCAAGTAAAAAGACAATTCGCATATGCCTGAGTTAAGTGTACACACACATAACACAAATAATAATTCTGTCACGCCTTTTGCCATACGGGACAGAAGAATGGCGACGTTTGACCAGTTATTCTATCCCCTTATTAATAAAGAATTGTCTCGGGGAATAAAGTTAGTAAGTTTTTTTTATTAATTAATGGGGGGGGGCATATGCGCGACAGAGAGCTACCCCATCGCCTCATACAACGGTTTCCTGACGCTTTCTATCACAGTTCGTATTACGACTTCCTGGCGCATGCTATACTGTTTCATAACAATGTGCCTAAAATGTACTAACACACAGATACTATAATATTATACTAATCTAATATGTACCTTGAACTTGGCTGAAAAGTTGACAAAACAAGAAGGTGAATCGTTATTTGAAAACATCAAACATTCATTTGCGTGTTTTCCCCAATATGGGTCTAGCCTAGTCTAGATGTCTTTAGCAAATAATACTAATACAAGTCGCCAGTATCACGTCCAGTCAGCAGAACAACGGCCTTGTTAGTGTGACCTACAATAATTTTGCTGACTGTTCGGGCCTTGGCATGTGCTATCCTTCCCCGTACAGTCTTTCAAGGATCTGTTGGCGGGCCCGTGAACGCCGAACTTTCATTCCTCGTTGGGCATCAAGCGTTAGTTTCAGCTGTCATCGCGTGCCAAAAGATTCGTCGTAAACAGAGACTATATATCCAATTGAGTGCGCCTGCGGGGGAATGCGGCTAAACGTTTGTTGTAATCAACGTACGCAACCTATGTACGATGACGGGCCGCCAGACAGTTTCGCAGCGGCTGACCAACCACAGCTCTTTTACCTAGTCCACCGCCGCCCGTAAATTGGTGAGTTGTATTTCAAAGGAAAATGTATCTACGCGCTCTCCACTGGGTAAGTGCTCCCAGTGCCTGTAGAAAATGTTAAACGCTAAGGATAGCGAAACGAAACGATAACTTTTTATGAATACGATTTGACATTTGGAATCGCTACGTGACGTCACCTTAGCGAAGCCAAATATCAAATCGCATACATAAAATGTTATCGTTTAGCTTCGCAACGGTTAGCGTTTCACTTTGACTTGGGGGGGCTGGTTGTAAAGCTGTATCTTTATTTGCCACACGAACCGCTGGTGTCGTAATGCTTATTCAGACACAGCGGGAACCGCGCTGTTTCAGAATAGTGCTCGAGCCGCATGGGTCATCATATGTAAATGTTTATTAGACCGTTCGGACATAACCGCGCAGTTTCGGTGCCTGAACAACCGCTTAAGAAGCTATCTGTCGCTCACCCGGCTTGGCTGGCATGGCTGGCATGGCGGGCATGGCGGGCATGGGCGGCATGTGTGTCGGCGTCGAGTACATCTGCGTGGCGTACGGCGACGACGTCGGTGCCGCGCCGGGCCCGTGACACGGCTCCGGTTGGCCTGCGCGACGGAATGCATCAAGTTGAGTTAATGTTAGGATCCTGTGTCGTGGGGACCAGAAACAGCGACATCACATGTAAACATCCAAGACCTGTGGCATGATTCTCGCGCATTCGATATACGATATCTACACCTATATCGAGTGATTTTGAATGGGGATCTGTCAATATAGGTCTCGACATCCGTATATCGAAGGCGCGGGAATCATGCCAATGGTTTTTTTGTACTCTGTATCCCCCAGCCGGGTATCGAACCCGTGTCTTCTCGCCTGGTAGGCAGAGCTACAACGGCTGCGCCAGCGACGTCGTCGTTTTTATTATTGAAATAAAATTAATGGTACATCACTGCCGCGGTCTGTAATGACTGCGTTGCTGGCTCACTGTTGGTGCCCGAAAGCGCAGCGTAATGCAGCTCAAGGCCTATACAGCGCGGTCAGTATTGCAGCCTTCGATGTACAAGCTAAAATACCAGCCGAGACCTTCGGCCACCAACAGTGCGGCCAGCAACGCATGCATTACAGACCGCTGCAGTAATGTACTATTATTATTATTGTCTGAGCCAGGAAGACAGATGGTGTGATCAGTTGGGTCTATGGGACAAGGACTGGAAGGATACCGCTCAGGATTGGATAGAGCGGAAGAGGGGGAGAGAGGCCTTCGCTGAGCAGTGGGAAGTTAATGTTGTTTACTATTATTATTACTAGCCTATACCATCCCTCTGCTGGGCAAAAGCCTGTCTTCCCGTCGAACATAATCTCGGTCTTAAACCGTTAATTAAAAATATTCCTAAATGATGGCGATGTCCTAACCTAACATAGACTCAGAAAGCTATGTAAAATCATTTTGTTTCTTCCGTAATAAGTTGTAAGCTGATAGGACGATTATTGTGTTCAAATGAAGAGTTAAATAAATCAATGGTTAAATGGCATGATTACAGTGGTATGGTATAGTTGTATTGTAGTATTATTTCTTCATTGTTACACCCTTGCTTATTTTAATATACCTACATAGAAACTTGTAATAACATAGGTACCTTGTGAAATCTATAATTTGTACTGTGAAATGCAACTTGGCACGCAAGTATTTTTGTGATAAGAGACTCAATAGGAAAATCTAATCATTTATTTGTATGCTTATAAAAAATAACAGTAACATGTAATGCTATAATTTAAACAAAAAGTAAACTTTAGAAAAAACCGACTTCCACAAACCCTATTTGATTAGATTGAGTTTAATACTAACTGTAACCCCTTATCCCCCCCCCCCCTTGGGGAATTAATTTTGTCAAATGCTATATCAGTGCTACCCCACGCGACTAAGGAACCCCTGTACAAAGTTTCATGGCTCTAGGTCCACCGGTGATTGATTTGATCAGCAGTTCCGCATCACAATATTATGCTTACCATGTGCATTTGCACGAGTTATTATGAAAAACACAAAAATCACTATAGGTCTGCCTATAATATTTGAAGAGTTCTCTCGATTTCTCCAGGATCCCATCATCAGATCCTGACCTGGTGTCAATGGGACCACCCTTGAGGTATTACCTATACGCCGAAAAAAGATTTGTTCAAATCGGTTCATAATTGGCGGAGCAATCGTGTAACAAACATAGAAAAAAAAAAAAAAAAACATACGGGTCGAATTGAGAACCTCCTCTTTTTTTTGAAGTCGGTTGAAAACCAAAGAGGGTAGCCTGAACTGTTGTGGGCGGGATCACATATATGCGTATTTCACTGCCATTCCGACAATATATAACGATCGTCAGTAAAAAAATTGCCCTGATACTGTGCCTAGCTTATTATATTCTAAAGGAAAAATAGGAAAATCAGCGGAACAAATAACTATAAAATAAAAGTAGCACATAAAATTGGGAGTCAAAGCCCTGAACTGGTATGGCCAAGACTTTTTGGACCTGGACGATGTCCAGGAACATGCAGTATCGCAATGCATAAGTTACTATGCAGATGTGATCTGGTATAATTGAAACAAAAAGTAAACTTTAGAAAAAACCGACTTCCACAAACCCTATTTGATTAGATTGAGTTTAATACTAACTGTAACCCCTTATCCCCCCTCCCTTGGGGAATTAATTTTGTCAAATGCTATATCAGTGCTACCCCACGCGACTAAGGAACCCCTGTACAAAGTTTCATGGCTCTAGGTCCACCGGTTTAGGCTATGCGTTGCCTGCCCGTCAGCCACGCATTGTATTTGTACCTAGTATTGAGCAGATCTGGTGGCCATATGTGGTCTTCATCAGCAGTTCCGCATCACAATATTATGCTTACCATGTGCATTTGCACGAGTTATTATGAAAAACACAAAAATCACTATAGGTCTGCCTATAATATTTGAAGAGTTCTCTCGATTTCTCCAGGATCCCATCATCAGATCCTGACCTGGTGTCAATGGGACCACCCTTGAGGTATTACCTATACGCCGAAAAAAGATTTGTTCAAATCGGTTCATAATTGGCGGAGCAATCGCGTAACAAACATAGAAAAAAAAAAAAAAAAAAAAAAAAAAAAAAAAAAAAAAAAAAAACATACGGGTCGAATTGAGAACCTCCTCCTTTTTTTGAAGTCGGTTGAAAATACAAGAGATGGAACATTTACTATTCTATGCTGAAAAGCTATCTTAATAGCTTTGTACCCATTATCATACAATGAAAATGTTTAGAAATTATTTGTTCAAAATTGAATGTACTTAATTAATATTATGCGTTGATATTTCCAATGGTTTTCAACTTACGAGCGAATAACTGGAAAAAGGGACCTTTCATACGCTCTTACCGCCCTAGCGGCATATGTGAATGAGAGGAATTTATATGAATCTTTTCAGGAGACCTGCCCCAACACAATCCTAAAGGTTTTGTAACTCCCTTATTAGTTCTGCTGATTGCGCTTTTTTGGCTTAGTTTTAATGTATTACAGGCCACGCCACGGATCTTGACACGTAAGCGAGCTCTCACTCATGTTATGCGTCTATCTGATACCCATGTGCCCGCTACCCCTTCCATGCGGAACTCAGGTGCTAAGAAACTTTTCGCGATCTGTACTAGATCTTTCTAAAAGGCATACTATACCTGAAGTGCCGAGCCCTCCAGAATTGTTAAGACTTTCTGAACCCGTTGGGTAGAAGTATGTGGTGCCACCAACATTTTCCTGTAAATAATAGACTTTTGTAATACTTTCCTGCCAGAGCATTGATTTCCTGCTAGAGCTTCTTTGAATTCTTCCTTGTGATGAACATCTTTGACTGTCTGCAGTATTTGTTGTTTTGCAACTCTAGGTTCGCATTGCGCGTGGCTATTTTAGTTGACATGTGTACTCAAATGTGTACTTATTTATTATGTAGCTAGTACGTTTTAGAGTGTGAAGATTTTTTGGGATATTTACGCCTTTGTCATAATTGTGTCTGTATACAATAAATCTGCTGACACATCTAAATACTCTGACCAGGTATTCAGAGTATTTCCGTCTATTATACCAATGGACGTAATGCTTTCTCAATGGACCTCCAATTCGAAATTTCCCAAATAGACAAATTAGAGCTATCCAGGGGAAGCCAGCAAGAACATCGAACTTTTCTAGGATACTTAGTTAAAATTCCCTAAAATGTCGCATTTTTCGTGTACACCTATAAAACATATGTGGATCGATCGAGAAATTATTTGACAAAATGACATTAATTAGTAGTAGTAGGCTTTCTGAGATAATTCAGTTTATATAAATAACTAACTGAATTGCGATATTATAGGGGATTTCAACTTTAGGTATCCCAGAAAGGTGTTCTTTGCGTATCTTTATCAGAGTGCTCATCATCATTACCTGATGGACTTGCGAGCTCTGACCCGCAACCGGCAAGGCAGATGGGGGAGAGCTTTGTGGGGACTCAGGAACTATATTCTGCGGAGTAGCGTAGTAGTTCACCGGCACAAACTCACTTATTAGGACCTGTGGACCAGTACAGTAGTATTGCAAGTTGAAAATTAAATTTTATTTAGAATAAATACATATGCTCACGCCTTTTCCCAGAGGACAGACTTCACTTGCTATGATCTTTATACCTAGGTACCTAAACAGAGATGTGACAGCCAAAACTGCCTTCCATCATCCTGCCTGCCTACCCACCCTATTAGGGAGGTCCGTTGCTTGGTTTGGTTTCTTTATTAATGGAAAGTAAAAGTAGTATGGCAAGAACTTACCTTCTTGATGGAGGTAGGTGATGAGTCCAGGTTCAGTTTACCCAGACCCTGTGTCAATACTCGTGTGGGGGTCAATGTTGACCGTTTCTGAAAGCAACACACACATTCTGAAGACTCTTTGTATGAGTGATTTCTGGACTTTCTTTATTAGGCCTATTGGTATAAGACTAGGTTTATAGCATTTTTCAACCACTAAACATTTTAGTTATAATTTAGTTGGTGAAGTCAGATCCTACCCTCAAAATTAAACCCACAAAAATATACCTACCTACCTCAGTAAAAATTCTGAAAAATAATGCCTACATTATCTATCAAGCTTCAGTTTACTGCATTATATCAATATTATCAACACTATATGGTCTTCATGTACATAGTCGAGCTTATTTCTAAGAGACAACACATTTGTGATTTGTCTCTGCACATCCCTTGTCTCGATTGCTTATTCGAAATGGAGACGCGGCAGTATGGTTCTCGTACATGAAGCCTTTCAGTCACGTACTTAGAAGGTCAAGTATACTATACACTACACACCATGTACGTCGCCAGCTTCGACTCCTGAGGCAGGCCATTCGGCGGAGAGTACTGCAGGAATATCGAAGGATCCATGCTTAGCGGGTAATCAAGTGGCCAGCTGATGACAAAAATAAAAATACAGGATAAACTATTACTGACAACAAAAAACGACCTACCGAAACTGTGTAAAGGACATGTCACATACTCACCAGTACCCTATAAGCCTCTAGAATATCCTCACCCTCATGATTAGCAAACAACCCTCAGGAAACTAGAACTCTGCTTGCTGCTTGTTAGTTACAGAACCATGGCCAGAGGACCTTTCCAAATGTTGAGGAAACTGTAGTATCAAGCGGAGTTATGAATTAGACAACATGAAAATCACGTTTGAGTTATTTCTACACAGTTCACGTGTTCCAATAATAAAACTTAGGTAAAACCATATCTAAATTAGGATTTATTGAGAAATTTTCAAACAAAAAACAGAGGGTGAGGACACGAAGACAAATCACACAATAAATATATTTATATATATAGCTATAGCTATCTATGTATTAGTTAGTAGGTTCGTATGTGTTCAATACCATACCCCATACCGCCAGCCCCCCCCCCCCCCCCCACACACAAGCTATGTTGGCTGGCTGTGGCTGGTAATGTGTATGTATACAGTTTAGTGGTGTTGGTGTGGGTGTCCAGTGTGGCCAGTATTATTTTATATATTCTACTTTTTAAACATATTAAAGTTTGCAAAACAGCTTGAAGTCGGTGAAATTAATAGGGACAAATATCATACTTTATTGGCAAAAAGTGATATAAAACATTCATCGTACAAGACAAGTTATCAATCTTGACTTGAAAACATAGCTTGAACTCGGTGAAATGAATAGGGATCAATATCTTAATTTATTGGCAAAAAGTGATATCTTACACTCATCGTACAATACAAGTTATCGAACTTGGCTTGAAAAAAATAAATTGATAATAAAATAGTGAGAGAAGAAGTTCCAGTGAGTCCGAATCCACTTGATAATGATGATTTGGGCCGTGAAAAAGAATAAAAACTTGTTAAAAATACAAACAACTTCCTTTTGTTTGATTTGTTTGAAACATTTAGTAACTTAAGTTGGAATATCGAGCAGAGATTGTGTCGCAGAGATCAAGCTATGTAGGTATTAAAAACTTTTTTGAAGTAAAACTTCTTAGGGCACGGGGGTAAAATTTATTTAACCTCTCAACTGTGGGTTATTCATATAATATTTGCTTTTCAATTGCTACTAGCCGGGTGCTATCACGAGTGGCTAAGAAATGTAACGGAAATTGGAATCGGTGACGTCAGGGTCGGCTGAAGACTTTTAAAACCGCAACTATTTTCAATACGGTTTTTAACTAATTAGATAAGATAATAATACATTCGTACAATAAAGAATGTTAATTAGTGGGAGAAAAACCTGATGAAACGTTAACAAATAAAAAATATTTTAGGCATTCTTCCACGAGTTCTTGATTTCCGGTATGGCCAAGATGGCGCCGCCGCCGCCGTCGCCGCTGGCTGGGACAAACGAGGGACAAACAAACCAACTAGCATGACTCAAACTACTTCGTTCAACCTCTTTGTTGGAACCGGAACTTATGTTTGACAGCTGTGCGATGCGATCCATACAGTTTGTAAGAAAAGAGTTTCATCAATGTCACACGGGTCGATATGGATTTCTAAAACAAGCAAAGCAATGCATACATTTGAGCGAGACGGCTTAAAGACGTGACGTCAGATGGTATATAATCTGAGCGAGATGCAAATAGTAGTGACACTATTGAATGAGTTAAGTATATCACCACGAGCGCGACAAATTGTAGATAAGGAATGGTGGGAAATAAATGACATGACGTATTAAAAGTAAGTACAAGTATAAAATAATTTCAAATAATCGGACGTCTGAAACTTAAAAGTAACTTGAAGCAGAGATTGGATCTCAAAATTGGAAATTTAAATCTCTTTTAGTATAGGTAGGTATAGGTGTATAGTATAGGTACCACTTAATGATCTAGCTACAGAAGTTTTACTTCTAACACGTGTACGGTGCTACACGCGTTTTTTTTTTTATTACAACATGTATTCATGTTAGGTGAGTGGTTCCGCGAAAAGGGGCCCTAAGGGATTGGAAACGATTTTTCGTTTTTTTAGTGACTTAAATAACAGATTATTTTTAAGTGGTAGATACCTATAGTTTTTTTTTAATCTTTTAATGTCGGTCGTCGGAATAACCGCAATACTTCACGACTCCAAACTTTGAACTCGATTATCTTGGAACCATATTTTTCCCGTAAGGTACCTTTTCACGGATCCACACACATAACATGAATACATGTTTGACATGGCACACTGACAACAAATTTTAAGTTTGAAATGGAGTGTGACTAGTGTGAGGCATCAGGTATTCTTAAATGAAACATAGTTCTATAAGATAACTACAATATTTGTAACAGTGGCAAGGGTTTATAAAAATTGGTCAAGTGCGGGTCGGAATCGCACACGAAGGGTACCGTACCATCGTACCTACAACAAAACTTAAGCACTCAAAACAATAAAACAAATACAAAAAGAAAATTAAAAAAGTTTATACCCTCACGGTGGTGATTTGAACTCACGACCTACGGATTGCCTACAACTTTGTAAATAAAAATATAAAAATTGGCTTTTTTCACTTTTCATAAAATATCTTTTCACAGGGGTCCATGGAATTGTGTAAATTGTGAAAGGGGTCCGTGACTGCAAAAAGTTTAAGAAACCCTGGCTTAAGATATAGCGTAATTAAAGTATACCTCCATCCCTCACTTTTTACAACAGTGATAACTCCCGGAATGTTACTTGGCTAGCGTTTGCAAACGCCGGTCAAGTAACATTCAGGGAGTTATATTATACTATCCATCCAGTGAATATTTGTTTTTGTGATGGGAAATAATGTTTCATGTGAACTACAAAACTACCAATAAAGTAGTAACTTACCATTATGGGACCACACTGTACAGCTGTATAAAGTATGTGCGTTTGTGTGCGTCATATTATTCCGTGTGTTTGTATATAGCATAGGCAGGTAAGGCAGGCATAGCTCAGGCATAGATAGACCATAGACAAGATATATGGAGGCTACAATTTTTATTGTGATTTGTGCAAGTTTTGCTTTCACTATTTTATTTTATGATTTGTTTCCAAAGGCCAGCAAACTATAAAAAAACACACAATCTGTCTACAACTGCCCCACTCCACTACACCACCATATCTTGAAGCTGAGTCTTGAAGCTCACCCTGTTCTTATTGTTCTGAGCCCTGTTCACCCTGTATAGATCACAGACAAAAAATCGTCCGTCACCGTCTATCTACGTCCGTCACGCACGCACGTCACGTACACAGAACACACATGAGGAACAGACAAACGCACCCAAAAACAACAAACATCAACAGCCAGGGGTGCGTTCAGTTATAACGCCCGCTCACGCCCGCCGACGCACCAGCCCGTTCAGCCCCCTTATTCGCTAACTCAGTAATGATCACTCTATGATGATCAGCAAAAAAAGAAGCTATTGGTGACGTTCAATTATCGGGTAACCAAAGGATATCAAAATAAGTCGGCTAATTTAGTCAACTTATTTTGATATCCTTAGGTTACACGATACTTGAACCACACCAATAGCTTCTTAATTTTTACGGATCATCATTGAGTCATCATCACTGAGTTAGCGAATAAGGGGGCAGAAAGTCAGTGCGATCACCCAGCGATCGAACCAAACCGTTCATTGTCATCGTATGACGTGAGCGGGCGATCGCACCTGTCGTCGCCCCGTGAAATAGGTGGATGAAAGTAGCACAGAAGTCAGATTGACAGATAAACAAACGTCACCCAGGGTAAAGACGTCAGATTGACAGATAAACAAAAAGTTTGAAGTTTGTTGACCGGTTTTATCTGCGAAAGCTTTATTTTCCTTCTGCGAAAATTTGTCCAATTTCAGAGCATGGGAAAGAAGATTGAAGTCGAACTTAGATCCTGGAAGTGTTGATTTTAATTTCATGTGGATGTGACATTCGATTTTGACAGATAGAATGCGTTTCATTCACCGAATAGTTCCTTTGTCAAAGTCTTTATTGTCAAAGGTTAAGTACGACAATGCCTTGATCCAAAGGAACTATTTGGTGAAACCAGTGTTGCCAACTCTTTTTTCCCTAACCCACTAAAGTGGTTCTTGAAACCACCAGAAAGCCACTAGAATTCAAAATACACTCAAACCACCAGGGAACCACAAAAAAATATAAAATTTTGGAATAAAAATAAGATTAAAATTTATTTCAGTTTCATACAAATAATACACAGCTTGCAAACAAATTCCAGTTTAAACAATTTTAGGTCAGGTTTAAATCAGAAAATCAGAATTAAAGGTCATCCTCAGAAGACGAACAACAATCAGTTGTAAGATATGAACTGTATGATTCTTTTGTCCCAATTTTTCTAATGACATTATCTGGCAACTGGTAGTTATTGCAACATTTTCTCTATTGAACACAATATAAAAAAATTGTGTTAGAGTCTGGCCAGCGAATCCTGTCCTTTGGCAGTTTTCAAACTTTGATGATGGCAACATTATTTACTTGTCAAACGAATTGTTACTTTGCTTATACTTGGCTTACAACATTTTGATACTTTACTTGACTATTTATTATTATTCTTTAATTTCAGTTATTAATCTGTTCTTTTGGATATACATTTATTTAAATGTGGTTGATTGCAATTACTCATATTTGTTTTCAGGTGGCTTAAATACGGGTTTTGAATTATTTGAGTCTGATTGTGACTATGAAACAGAATAATAAAGTTTATTAGTTTAGTATGTTTACTTTATACTCGAAGTGAAGGCTTTTGCCCAGCAGTGGGAAACTGTATAGGGTATAGGCATGGTAAAAAATATATTCAGTAGGTACCTACTTAACCCATCCAATGCTCTATGAATTTACGAACGCGCGTTTTTACTAATATGATATTCTCTTTTTCAACCAAGTCATGAGAGTTAATAGGTATCGAACAATAAAATTTAAAAAAAAACATTTAAGTATCAACTCCGTTAATTCGATGTACAGTAAATGTGGCCACATTAAGATTTTTTAAATTTGCCGCGGTTTTCTTGGGACTTCTTTCACTGGCCAGACTCTAGATCATATTTCTTTCCACTAACAGTATTTGACGGAACCACTACATAAATCCACCAGCCACTAAAACGAGATTTTCCCCATCAGGAGGGGTGTCCAAACCACCAGATTTAGTGGGAATTCCCTGAGGAAATTCCACTGAGTTGGTAACGCTCTGGGTGAAACGCAGTCTACGTCATAGTCACACACCGCCACCGGGCCGTTCAATAACTACAACTATCATCGGGCGACTTTCGCCCGACGATAATCAGAATCACACTCGGTGCGATGTTCCTGAACGTACCCCTAGAACAAAACGTCAGAAAGAAATTATGTACGAATGGGCGATTTCGTGTTTCGTGTAATTTTTTCCGATTGTTTGAAAATTGTTTATAGTATTTTTTGCCATTGTTTTCATTACAAGCAGTCAATTATTTGCTTACGCGGACCATCATTGTCGGCCTAATTGTTTATCTACAATAATTTGATTAGAGCCCTGCCGAGTCTATCGGTGTGAGTGGTGCGGAGTTTATAAAAATATCTTAGTGATTTGATTAGTGTCCGCGCGGAGGAGGAAGGTGAGTAATGTTCTTATTGTTTACGTAGCGTAGCGTAATCAGCTTACTTGAATAGTCATTGTCTTTGCAGTGCTCAGAGTGGTCGCAATGGACACATTTTCGTCATACCAAGGTACTGTTGCGAGGGGAGACAGCAACTTTCAACGATTGTCGCAGAACATTGGCAGTAATATCGAGAAAATATCACAAAATGGTAAGAAAACTAAGCCCTACTTATCAATTCGCTACTTTGTTGTGACGCTATCCTATAAAATAGAGAATAATGTGAAGTTTCGGTACTTTTTGTAGGAGTTTTATCATTCTTTCAACTTTTGCTGAACACATTGGATGTATCAATCCTCTTACTTATCAAACCAGGGTGATGTTTTCATTCACAACAAAACACCGACCCCCAGTATGAATTGGTTGAAATTCTTCAACATGGTTTTGATCTTCAAATTGGATGAAATTCTCCTATAATTCTTTTCTAAATAAATCTAAATCTTGTTTTGTCTGGATCTTGTCACAGATGTTGTGTAGGCTATAAGGGTTTCTCTGTGGCTTGGATCAGATCACTTGAGAGCTGGATTCTTCTACGTCCCCATCTAACCATAGTAATTCAGGAATCAGCATCAGAATGTGAGATATGCATGTGTGTTTGACCTATGGTTTGAAGAATAACTCAAGTCCTGAATCTCACCGATTACAGATTCTTATCTTCCAATTTGCTAGTTTAGGTCTTCAAAATTCCATCCATTAGTATCTATTGCTTGTTTACTGGTAAAACCTCTTGATCACAAATGTTGTACAATAATGTCTCCATCTGTCAGCTTAGTATTTATGTATTGAATAGTCACACAAAAACCAATAGCTGATAGGTGTAAGATCAAAATTAAATTGCTTTGTTTTATTTGGTATAAATTTTATTATTTAGTCCTTGTATTGAGGGTGTATCAGCAACAAAATATATGTTCATCCAAGCTGAAAATTTGGCCACTATTTGGTCAAAACCAAAACCACTACTGAACATTCAGTCTGTATCTTGTAATTATTTCAAACATCTTCAGATATATCCATTCACTTGGTTAAATACAAATATTAGTTTTATCAATACAATGGTGAGTATAAGGCCTGGCTTTACAATCACAAGTTGACAGTGGCAGTATGATATTCTTATCTTAGTCTATTATAAGTTTTTACATTTGGCTATAACAAATTAATTGTTATAGGAATAGCATTGGTTGATATTACTATTGTAGCATTCAATGGTGATTGACTGATTGTAGATATTATGTTATCAGGATTATAACGTCAATGTTTTTGATCAATTGCAAAACAGTAACATTATAATGGTTTATTTATTACACTGACTCACAAAAGTTGCTTAATCATATTAATTTACACAAAACAATGATGGTTGAATTGAAAGTATGTGAATTTGTTAGAATGCCTGTGAAATACAGGGTGACATTTAATTTGCCGACCATATTTTGGGGAATGATAGTACCCATCATTATGAAGAACTTCCCCCAAGGAACATAGGGTCACAAAATGTAGGTCTCCCATAGTAACTTGAAATCAGTTGATCGGGTAATGTGTAATGTCAGTCTACATGCGCGTCGATAGCCGAGTGCTCCAGCCACGGATAGTAAATCTTCTCCTTCAATTAATTTCTTAGATAGGTTGTTGTTTCTGTTTCTGTTCTTGTCAATGTTATGTAAATGTTGTCTATGGGTGAAATATGCCTGAAATAAACAAATTAAATTGAATTTAATGTACTGGACTACTGGGGGACGTATTTTTTTATTCATCTGCGACTGTATGTTTCTTGGGGAAAGTTGTTCATAATGAGAGGTACTATCATTCCCCAAAATATGGTCAGCTAATTAAATGTCACCCTGTATATTTTTTATCACCCTATAGACAAGACATCATTCACCCCCTTATTAATAAAAGTTACTCCGGGAGTTAATACAGGACAGCTAGAAAGTAACAGACAACTTTTTATTAATAAAGGGATCAGTTCTAACATTAAAACAAATTGTTTCTTATTACAGTTTCCTCGATGTCCAAAATGGTCAATCAGTTGCAGACAGTCCTGGACTCGCCAGAGCTCCGGAATCAACTGTATGTACTATGCAATAATAATAATACAAAAGTCCAAATTGTGCTTCTGCCACCCAGTATGGGAAAAGGCGACATGCTATGTTATGTTTTGTTAAGGTACGAGTTGGATCCCGGCAGCAGGCAGCAGCAGCCGACAGCAGCAGCCGACAGCAATACTGGTTTCTATGCATTTCTATGAAATACCCTACAAACCCGGCAGCATTCAGCTCGGCAGCATGCTGCCGGGCAGCCGACTGCATGCTGCCGGGCAGCCGACTGCATGCTGCCCGACTGCAGACCAGTAGTGCCCGACAGTAGTGCTCTCTCTCTCTCCCGCTCCCGCGTCGGCTGTTGCTGTCGGCAGTTGCTGTCGGCAGTCGGGTTCCAAATCATAACCTCGGCAGCATGTCGCCGCGTCATGCTGCCGGGTGCTGCTGCTGTCGGCTGCTGCTGCCTGCTGCCGGGTTCCAACTCGTACCTTTATGTTATGTCCAGACAAACGGAGAATTTAAATATTCTAGTAGGTACTTATTCTTATATGTAAATGGAGTGTTGGATGTTAACATGTTTGTGACTTCGCACTTTGTAGATCCACAATAAAGGGTATCCCATCGTTGGGGTAAAGTTGAGATTTCTTGTTTCTAGGGTACCGTACCCGAAGGGTGCCAAACAGAACCCTATTACTAAGGCTCCGCTGTCCGTTTGTCCGTCCGTCCGTCAGCGGGTCCTCTAAACGAACCGTAAAGCTAGAAAGTTAAAATTTTTACAGATTGTGTATATCTGTTGCCGCAACAACAACAAATACTGAAATACGAGAGATATTACAAATTAAAGGGGTCCCCATACAAGAGACTTGTTTTGATACACTCACGCATTTCAATATGATGGTATATTTCGTGTCAACCTACATCGTTGGGGTAGTTCAGTGGGTATGAAGACGCCTCTCAATCCGTAGGTCGTGAGTTCAAATCTTCACGAGGGCATAATTTTTTTTATTTATTTTTTTGTTTTTGTGTTATTGTTTATACGATAGTACGGTACACTTCGTGTGCGATTCCGACCCGCTCATGACCGATTTTAATAATGACTAGAAAAATATTTCCTTTAACTCCTGAAGAAAGTTACCTCTTTGACAGTACTTAAAAATTATCTCTTTTGACTTAAGTAAAGTACCGTATAGGGCTTCTGCCACCTGCTACGTTGAGCTCATGTTGTGACTCCAGCCGCCAGATCCAGACGTACACTCAGACCCTGGCGAAGGACACGTCGCTACTACTGATGGAGCTGATGCGGCTGCCCGTCTCCGAGCATGCTAGCAAGCTGACCCGGGACCGGCTGAGCGACGAGTACATGACCACGCTCAACGCGTTCCAGGTAGGTCACGTCACAGCCGGCTCTACCGCTACTGTACTGTACTGTACTGTAGTATACTGTACAGTACTGCACAATGACCGCTCAGTGACATTGACGCGCATTGACTTTACTATACTTTACTCTGTATTATATTGCACAGAAAAACACGATACAAACACTTGAAAATGAAGAAAAAAACATGTACAAAGGCGTCCGTGTTATTTTTCACAATAAATTGTTCTTATTCTATTCTATCTCTTATATGAGATCTCTTCCAAAAATCCTAGGATGGACAGGAATATTTAACAAAAGGTAGACCCACATAATGTGCACCACAATGACTCTTCTCCTGCCTGGCAAAGAAACACGCCCAGCGATATTTTTTATTTTTTGGCAAGTGAAGAGTTTATCATAGCGCCTCGCCTTTTCCCATACGGGGTGGCAGGAGCCAGTGACTCAATTATCCATGATTGATTCTTCTGGCTCGTCCAACGTCCACAAAACACCCAGCTCATTTGTTCTGTTTCTTCATAGGTTTTGAACTTTATCTTAATGTAGGTCTCCGCAGTCTCTGGACGGGCGAGCGGGCGTTATTTTGTTAAATATTCGCGTAAATGAGCGATTCCGCGAAAATTTGAACATATTTGAAAAAGTCTCTTTTTTTGCAACTTTTACGTCATTTCTATTCAGAATCACAAGCTCTTCTCACCCCTATGGAGAAATAAAGTTGACACAAAAATTCCATATATTTTTTCCACTTACATTCTATTCGTGATAAGAATGCAGTGTAATTTAAATTTAAATATGTTAACACACACTCACAGGACAGGACACAACCCTCGCGTTCGAAAGATTGCCTTCAACTGGTCACTGTGAACTTGGCTTGATAATTGGAAACGATTTGTTTGGTTACGGGGCGTGGCTAGGCCGCCGGACAGTGATGACTTTACTGCATTCTTATCACGAATAGACTATAGTCACTATCATACAAATCATCTGGAAAATCGTGACGAAAAAGGAAAAAAAAAATGTCATTTTTTTTCTCCATAGGGGTGAGAAGGGCTCGTGATTCTGTATAGAAATGACGTAAAAGTTTCAGAATCAGAGGCTTTTTCAAATAGGCTCAAATTTTCGCGGATTCGCTACGTCACGATATCTTACTGTACTTAATACTTACTTCAAATTCAGCCCATGTCGCCAAAAAGCGCTGCTGCAGTCCCCTGGCGTAGTGCATGCGTTCAAAACAGATTCTTCCACTAAACAACAGAACCTCGTGAATCCGAAGATACGAGTGCAGTCAAGGCATACAAGTCCTGATGATTGCGACTCACTGTTCAGTACTCCTTGCTGGTGAATGAATAGTTCGCAAGCCTGGCTCGGTCGTGGTGTGGCTTTGTTTGGGTTAAGAAACTCTCCCATTCTTGCATTCATTCACCCACTGATGTTTATAAGTTCTTCACCACAGCTTCCTGAGCTTTCTTCCTCTGACTGCCAGAACTTTTTCCACTGGTTCCTATTATTGTGCATTAGACTCAGCAGTTACATAGCTTGGTAAGCCTTCCGTAGTTATTTGATTCTTTCTTGTAATTACTTGTGTTGTTGTTTACAGTCTTGGGTTTAAACTAAACCCGATTACTTCCATAACGGAGGACAGAATCTCTGTCTAGCGATTATGGAAATTTGTCTATTTTCTGTTCTGATTTTTTTCACATTTAACTTTGTTCTTGGCACTACTTTTCAATATAATTTTGCAAGATATCTGATACTTTATGTACGGAGGGCAACATGCACTCTGCTTATATACTCGGATATCCCTAATTTATTCCAGATGCGCAGATTAAATAACTTACAGGCACATACATTAAACCTGAACTATGTCTTGATCTCTCCTTTATGTACAGGGTGGTCTCAAATAAAAAAATCACATGTCCCACAAACCACTGTTGCTTATAAACTATCATACTCGTATTAATAATATACTATGTAGCCCATTAATGTGCCCACCGAGGGTCACTTTACTCGTATGCGAGTAAGATTGAGCCATACTCCATCATACTCGTATTAAATGTCCAAAAATCTAATACAATCCCTTGGGACTAAATTCGATAGCCTGTAGCAAATCTATCGCTCTTAACTCGTGACTACAAAGTATATTTCTAGAATGGCATGCACGTTAAGGGTTTAGTCTTAAAGATTGGTTATAGCACCGAGTCTTAAGGGTTGGTTAAAGCAGTACATAACTAAACTTGTCCCATCACATCTAAGTGATGTGAACCAATATCTGGTCGCAATTTCAAAGATAAACAGACTCACCCTAAACATTCCTAAGATCTAAATCTAAACTATCTCACCTGGATAAAAGATCCAGTCAGCCGTGCTAGCTCCCATTCTCCCTGCACCTGTTCCACTAAAAACATGTCCCAAACCTGGAAGATGTCCGAAAGGCGTGTCAACAGTTCGTTCCAGGACATCACTGGAGTTAGGAACTTTGGCCACCAAGAATGGCCCAACAGACGGCCTAAACAGGTCCATTTTCCGTTTCAGTCGACACAGCGGAATGCTGCTCAGAAGACGAAGGAGGATGTGAAACAGGTGAAGGCGCAGAGGTTCAAGATAAGCGACCCCTTCGGACAGACCTCGGAAGGTAAGCCAAGATTTTGACACATACTTTACTACTTTATAGTTTGTTGCACAAAAACTGAATACAGACACTTGACAATGGGATAATAATGAAAATGAAAATCGTTTATTGCCATAAGGAAATACAATTCACAGGTATGCTGACCCTCACACTAGGCATAGCCTGTCTCGTGAGGGAGGAAATAAACATTTGACAATCCCTATTTGCGGCGATAACATGAAAATTTAATAAAATTTAATTTGAATTTATGTGCAAAGGCTTCCCACCATCTCACAAAATCTTTGTTTTGATGACCGACCTTTTCATGTAATGGCAATGGATTTCACGAAAACATGTCTTTTTACGGGTTTTGTTTGGTTATTCATGTCGAAACCTAAGCTACCGTAGTGTTTCGCCCTAAAATATTTCTTCCCTTAATTCAAATCTAGTTTGCCATTTCATGATTATTCTTATAGTAATTTATGGCCACCTATTCTATACAGTCACAAACGTTTAGCTCTTGCGTCGATGCACTCTTCAGTTGTCTCTCAAACGTGAACACACACAAACACACGCAACATATCAAAATAGTATCATGCATTTTCCAATACGGGGTGACTAGCTCTTTCGTGCCCATTTTCAGTCATTTTTCATTACTCCACAACAGAACATAATTCTTTATTTGGATTCAAAGCGATCTATCAAATATAAGACATAATCTAATATAATAATATGTGGAAATGTTAACGTAGGTACTTTAGACAATAATATTCATACACCATTTTACTGGTAGGGCATAGCGGTAATCAAATTTCTTTTAAGACCTGTGTATTTATGTAACCTATTCTCATGAAATAAACAATTCTATTCTATTCTATTCCAAGACCCTACAACAGTATCTTAGACACAAGCAATCACGAACCATGGAGCCAGATCCGGTACAAAGTACCATCTCCTGCTTCTGGGGCTATACCAATTATGATTACGCTTTTCTAGCCGGCAACGATCAGCTGATCGAGATGGACGAGAAGCAGCTGAAGAAGCAAGAACAGCTGAACAAGCAGACAGAGAGGGAGCTACAAGAGTTGGAGGAGAGGGAGAGAGACATACGGCAGTTGGAGGTGAGAGCGGCAGAGAAATACTAAATACAACAGATTTCTTAATAATCACCAATGCTCGTAACGAAATGCAGTTTAACTTCCTGGTGTAAAATAGAGTTTATACTTTTACTTAGCGTGACGCTTTACCTTCAATCCGTCGAAAAATACTCTTGTATGGGGACATCCTTTAATTTTTTGAATTCTGTACCCGAAGGATGCCAAGCAGGAGCCTTAAAATTAAACGTGTGATGCCCGTCGACACATTATGTGAACTCTCTACTTATTGTGGTTCAAGAGTGTCTGCTCTGTCCGTCCGACAAACAGACAGACAGAGGACTAGTTATATGTCCCGTTGGGCACCTTTTGTGCACCGGACCCTAAAAAGTATGCGAGTCCGAATTAAATGTACCTAAAACTCATTGACAGTTCTCGCTAAAGTTTTCGATGCGTCAATATTTGTGGTTGCTACGCGGGCTTAGCACCATTCTTATAAATATCGCCGTAACCGGAAGCCGTGAGGTGGTCGGAGTGGTCGGAGTACTACAGCCACTGACATGCGATTCTCTTACAGAATCGTGGCCCAGACTGTAATCTATGTATACCCGGTCCACAGAGCGACATCCTCGACGTGAACCAGATCTTCCGGGATGTGGGCGCCATGATCCACGAGCAGGGGGCCGTGGTGGACTCCATCGAGTCCCACGTGGAGCACTCCACACAGTGCGTGGAGCAGGGCGGGCAGCAGCTGCGCCAGGCCGCCACCTACCGGGTGAGTGATGATGATGAGGATGATGTCATCATGTGAATTTTACGCTTCGACACACAAGCGAGTGTCTTTTATTTCACCCGGCGGCGTCGATGGTGCGCCGAAGCCTCAAACGCCGACAGTTCAAACCCCGATGGAAAACATCGCGAGGAAACCTTCATTACCCCATAGCTGCGGCGATAGGGTAGCCTCCTGTCACGCAAGATAGAGTATTGAATCACTGGCTAAAGGGCACGGTTGTGCCTCTCACCCCGTATACATACATTACATTTACACACAGGCACATACATTGCTTCTGGCCCCACACTAGGATACCCGTGTCGTGGGAACCAGAAACAGCGATATCACAAACATGTAACATCCAAGACCTGGGGGCTGTTTTTTTTTGTCCCCATCCGGGATTCGAACCCGGGACCTCTCGCATGGTAGACAGATGCGCAACCGCTGCGCCACTGAGATCGTAAAAACCTAACCGGTGATGTGACGTGACGTATGTGACCTATGTGATGTGCCGTGACGCTATGTTAGGTATGTGTTAAGTTATGTTGTATGTTCTATGTGCGTGGAGTTGTTCTGAATAAATAATTTATTTTCAGAACTCGCTGCGTAAGAAGAAAGTGTACCTGACCATCATCGGAATCATCATCGTCGCTGTTATCCTGATCCTAATATTCAACCACTAACACCGAAGTTATTTAGGTGAAACCGTCTTATAATATTTATTTTACGGCAATGTCGGTACGAAAAAGCCAAGTCACAGCTACAGCCCGATCATATAAATCGTGCTACTTATTATAGGTGATGGAAGTAATGTTTAGCCAGTAAAATATAAGTTTTCTGTTACTATTATGAGGCCAATTCAGGAGGCGTCACACACGTTCCTGTCAGGTCTAATCTAACGCCTCCAAAATTGGCTGCTATCGTATATATTTTATGATGGGCCATCCCCTTCTTAAAATACAACAAACACCTGTGCTAAGCTTTAGCTCGTATCACATCCGCTGTGCGAATGAAGGCGTCAGACGTCAGACGTCAGACGTCAGAAGGGGACGCCCCACAGTGAGTCGCCTAGAACTAGCTAGCTGGACAATATTATTTATCGATGTTTTGATGTTGAAAAGTGTTAGTCATGGTGTTTTATAAACATTTTAACTAATTTGGGCCTCAGCGAAATAAAAATGGACAAGTTCCCAGAAAATATATATATCATAAACACACAATAAAGAATAAAAAAATATTTTAATCATGTTTAGCATCAGACTTAGGTCTAATGAGACTATTACTGCGTAGCACTGCATACAAAGATGTTTGCTAATGCAAAAAACAATAAAACTTGAGCTAGGTTAAATTATTCTACTAGATTATTAGGCTAATTAATACAATATGTTCATCAATATCTAATTGGGACTAAAATCTAAAATCACATATTTACATAATACATGTATATTGTACAATAAATAATATTAACTAATCCTATTCATTATCAATCACTTAACTCATCTTCTGAAGAATCCTCTTCAACATAATCATTAGATCAAACATCACTTAACCTATTCATTTACAAGTAGGTTCTAAACAGTAAGTCTAAAACCTCAGAAGGAAGAGTGCCTGTCTTTTTTTTAGAACCTCCCTGAGACTGTTGATTAGAGGATCAGACGTGATGAGTAGCATGTTGAGCAAGTCTCTATTCGTGGCAGTACGTGAATGCTTACGGGTGTTATACTCTCGGAATCTTCTACAATCTTTATTGCGAGCTTCCTGAGCTTCCTCAGAAAGCTGCCCTATTGGTAGAAGAGAATCTTTAACTTTTTCCGGACTCTCACTGACCTCTCTTATTAGATTGGCCACAGTTCTGTGCCCTGAAATGAAAATAAATTGAATGATTAAACCATTTCTTAGGACACCAGACAAAATATATATATGAAGTTATTCTTTTTATTAAAAAAAAAATATTTACCAGGTAGTCGCGAAGTTATCTCGGCAGCAACAAGCAGTTCTTCAGAACTTCTGGATTGAACTAGATCATCAATGCGTCGACGTTTGGTCTTATAACTGGTATCTGCCAATTTTTCCATCTTCGGTCTTCCAGGGCCAGCCTGTGGCCCCTGAGATGACACTGATGGCTCCGCAGGATCGTAGACCATGCTGAATGATATATCACCCTCCAGCCATGCCTTATTCGATGCCAGTAAGCGAGCTCGAATTCTACAGGATTTCTCCCATTTCTCCAACATTTTTGAAGAAAATCTTGAAATTACTGCTTTTACTTCCTTCAAGGATTGGTCCGTTACTCCGCTTAGGTCTTGTTTTGAGGCGACAAACTTAAAAATCACAGCATTGGCCTCACTTTTGGATGTTTTGGACCATTCTTCAAAAAACTCCATTTTTGAGACAGTAAAAGCCACATGTACAAAAAAAATAAAATAAAAAATAGGAGCAAATTCGAGCAAAATTTGTTTAGTTATTTATATACTTGAATGATGTATCTTTAGCCTGACAATGAAATTTTCCCGGGGAAACCGGGGGATTTTTACTTTTCATCTTTTGAATTTGAACTTCAAGGTTTTTTTATAGATTTCTTATAAATGACAATGTCTAGCTGACTATCAGGTTCAACAAAACTGAACATATTAGTACTAAAAAATAACACTCACCCTTGGTTATCGAATCCATTACTAGTTCACTTCTTAACTTGAAACAATAACACATGAGACGTATTCGTAATAGAAGCCAAAATGCAACTAAATTAGTGCATTTCACCCGACCATCTCTGATACTTACCCTCATTGCAAATGTTGTAATTAGTTTATATCAAAACAATACCCGTTACTGTGACTCTCAACTACTTACCTAACTACCCTCATTAACGATTTTCAAGTTAGTTAATGTTGTTTTTGTCCAGCTAGCATATTCTAGACGACTCACCGTGCGCCCAAGTAGGTCCCACAGAGACCAAATCGGCGATTTATTGGAGAAGGCAAATTTGAAGTACTTACCCGTGACCGGCGACATGTAGGATGCGAGAGGTGTATGCCAGGATTGTAGCAAGTGGAGGTCTTCAGTCTCCGCCTACATCTCTTCCGGAAAATCGCGTGAGATATGCTTGAGTGTGTAATAATTACTGAAAACGGAGGCATGTCGCTCAAAGAGCCAAAAATATATATAAGCGTGGGCATTATAATATATTTTTCACGCGGAATACTAAAATAAGAATGGCTATGTATCTTTGGTATATGTCTGTCGTTCTTGATTCATCTCTTGAAAGATGAAAGATACCGTTCGATTTAAGGCCATCGGTACTGATTTGTGTTTACTATGGGGCGGAGGGACAGCTCCATGGATAATACCTACAATGTATTGGGCCCCACGCTGTAACAATCTCAGAAATGCTTTGGCAGTTTATTTGTAAATATTGTATTGATGTATGATGTATTTTACTGTATATTATGTGTATCTATATTATAAGCAAACATAAAATATTCTTATTTCATTGTAGTTATATTTTAAACTAATTAATTTGCAGTTTTGAATTGCATTATGACATTGAGATTTTTCGGTAATCTTCTTTACACGGTTAATTTAATAAATCTTCAGTATTTAATTGCAATTAATATAACTGTATATTCTATAACTGTGTTCTATAACTGTATATAGAAAAATGCACCATACCAATATACAGACACGGATTCTAGAATTTGCCAAGTAACACTTCTTACATTGGAAATAGTTTATAAGCTTTTATTAGGGTTCCGATCCTATTCTATCTTTCTTCAAAAATATTTAATTTGGTTTAGATGGATGACATCACACTTTAGTTTTTTATGTGGAAACCTAGCTACACCTGTTCCGCTCTCCAAGTGTGATCGGAACCCTTGGTGCGCGAGTCCTACTCGCACTTGACCGTTTATTTTTAAATACACGTGTTATTCCATTTTTTTGTACCTTTTGATAGGAGCGGGTAAAATCGGTGGGGTTTTCTTGATAAGCCATACGCAGTTTGTCCGCCGATACCGCCATCGTCACGATACCGCCATCGTCACGATACCGCCATCGTCACGATACCGCCATCGTCACGATAACAAGAACGGCCACAGTAGATCTCTCGGTATGCAAGGTGTAAATGAATTAACGCAAAATGAGAAACTACTTTCGACCGATTACCGAAACCGATTTCGTCAGAGCAACTTTATTTTTCACTTCCCAGTACATTTTGGCCCGAGTGGGTCAGCTGATTTGTATGGAGAAGTGAAAAATACAGTTGCTTTGATCAAATCGGTTTCATAGTGAAAGTTGCTCAGAATAATGTCCCTAACAAAGTGGTTTCTCATTTTGCGTTAATCCATTTACACCTTGTATATGTCGGCGGCCGATTGTACAATCGGGCACATCATGATGTGCCCCACCATTTTATGATATGCCCAAGCAATATCTGGGCACAACATGATGTGGCGGGTTTTAACGAAAACATGTCTTTTTAAAAGCATTTTTATTCAGCACTACGTGATGTTTTTTGTGTTATACATGTCAAACGGACACGAAGAGTATTCGGTGCGCTCGCCCCCTTTAGTCTTCACCTAAGCTACCACAGTGGAAAACAAGACATTTTATCGTTTCATGATATTTAACGTTCTACGATCGACCGCCGACATGTCTGTCGTCATCTATCGTTGCGGCGAACAGCGGAGATGAACGAACGGCCATAGAACGGGTGACAAGAAAACGTGAGGAACCACTAGAACACCTAGATTACGAATTTATTGCCCAATTTCACCAACAGTTGGGGGACACTTAACTCAGTTGCTTAGCTGTATAGCAATTTCGGAGGCCGGCCTCTTAAATGTAGGCCTCAAATGTGATCAAAGCGGAAACAACCGCTAGGTGGCCACTGGAAAGGAAATAAAGTGTTTAAAAGATAGGGATTGTTGGTTTTCATTCATTTTCAAAATTCTTTATTTACTTGCAATTACAAGTAAATAATATTTTAAATTAATTACAATTTCATAAAATTATTTAGTTTGTTTACTAGACTGGACACATCTTTTTAGGGTTCCGTACCCGAGGGGTGCCAAACGGGACCCTATTACGAAACCTCCGCTGTCCATCTGTCTGTCCGTCCGTCCGTACGCGTCCGACCGTCAGAGGGCCCTCCAGCACGAACCGTAATAGCTAGTAAGTTGAAATTTTCACAGAATGTCTATATCTATTGCCGCTCCACCAACAGATACTGAAATGCACGAAATATTAAAAAATAAAGGTGTCTTCATACAGAAACGTATTTTTTTGTTCATTTGGTACAATGATGGTGCGGAACCCTCCGTGTTAGAGTCCGACTCGCACTTGGCTGATTTTTATTTAGAGATTGTTGGTGATGTCGGCCATAAGATCCCTTGTATTGTGCGACTGTCTTATACGGGGCCATATTACTCTGCAGATTATGTTTATTTAGTTGTAAGGATGTCTAAATTGATTAGAGTTTTATTAGGTACGTAATTGTTTTTAATGTTTTTTGCTAGCTATACGTCTAACATCACAGTTCATAATTCTTTATTGCACGGAAAACAATGTGATACATAGTCTTATCGAGCAGGCACCTCGTCGATTTGAAATCCACATTGTGAGTTTTGTTATTGGCGTTCATTGCTTTTAATTTGGATTTATTGTTACTCAACTGTCGCAGTTTGTAAGAAGAAAGTACTTGTAACCATTTAACAAGTTGAGCGCCCATGACGCGAGTGTGCGTTTGTTACACATTTGGAAAAAACGCACATTATTGCGTCATGGAGATTTTAAACGTGTTAACCATGGCAGTAGTATTATGGCCATACATTTCGTATCTCATTTGCAATGTGCGCGTCATACTGAAATCGGACTAACGTAGATAAATTGGTACCACACTTATGTTCACCTAAAAATAAATATAAAATTGGTGGTTATTACATTTATTTTATGTACCTAATTTTAAGTGTCTTTGTTTTGTTTGTATTATTAAATCAGCCACGTTATGTAAAATTGAATCATATATTTAATAATATAAAATTGAATGCAAAGTATATAATCTTTTGATTTCATTATAGTAACTACCGACCTAATGCTTATCCCTTAAAAATTAGAATTAGTTACCCTTCTTAAAAAAGAGATGGCGTGAGGAGTAAGATTTGTACTTTTAAGCACCATGGTTTCAGTTAACATACTTCTGGGTGGCGTTAATCTTAGAATAAATCCTATATATCTTAGCGCCATCTCGTGGTATTTGCAATTTTTCGATGATGCTGCACCAAGCGATAATGGCCTCGAACTAAAGAAGCTTCCGTAGCATTTCAGTTTACGCCGGTGTCATATTTTGTTCTAGGTGGTCTTTCTGTATTAGTATAATATTATACACTGTGCTACTACCCAGATTCTATTAATCGAACTTAAACTTGTTGTGTATGACTAACAGGAATTTACTCGTGGTCACACTACATTGTCTATGGTTTAACTCAGACTATCTCTGGCAAAAGGGTTGAGGGTAAATAAAATACGGAAGTATAAAATCACCTTTAATTAGGCCCACATTCATTTCACAGACGTACATGAACGAACAACGATCACCTTAATGCACTACAATGAATGTATACAATCAAATTACATTCCGTAGACAGATTTAACCAGATGCACTACTAAGCCAACATTCACTTAATATATTGTATATCACTCAAGCATAATTATAGGTACAATAAATTAATTAAATAACAACAACCAAGTTTTTGATCAGTTTTCGCCAGAAATAATATTGTGAAATCCAGTGCCCATATTGTATTCTTCAAAGTGTAAATGAATTAACGCAAAATGAGAAACTACTTTGTTAGGGACATCATTCTGAGCAACTTTCACTATTGAACGATTTGATCAGAGCAACTTTATTTTTCACTTCCCAGTACATTTCGGCCTGAGTGGGTCAGCTGATTTGTATGGAGAAGTGAAAAATAGCTGATTTGTATGGAGAATTGAAAAGTTGCTTGTTGTTTATTATAACATTTTGATTAGATCACATACAAATATAGGAGATACAATACAACCCTTAGGTAGATGAATACTGAGTTTTGACAAGTCTTAATTTTTTAACAAATACCAGGCGTGTGACACTCCGCTCTTTACCTGCAAAGCCACAAGTAGATCCGCGGCCCCGCCGCATGGCCCGACTCAGTGGGTTGCCGAGCGCCGCCCGGGTTGCACGTGCCGTTCTATCTAGCCCCGCGCGCCCTGCGTGTAGTTACTTACTAAAATGAAGGCGAAGAAATACTGCATGCTTTGTTTGATGACGTTTCGTCACTGCACAGATGAATAAAGGTCACTGTCCTACTGACTGTCGATAGGATTTCTGGCCATTATGTAAAAGGTTAGGTAGGTACCTATACTACCTATATTAAATGTTATTCACAAATCTAGAATAATAATATTAAGTGGTTCGTAGTTAGTAGTTTAGTAAATATCCAGTTTTATTTGTCACAAGAGACAACCCTTAGTTTCACGGGCCGCTTCAGACGAGGATAGAGTTACGCGACAGAAAGAGAGGCAAGTAATCGAAGTGCGGGCGCCGCGCTACACAGCATGAATTGTACTTTGTTGCGTTGTAGCAAGGGTCGCTTTTTAGTTGAACGATTATGTACAGTGTCCAATCTGTTCCTAACTCTTTATTAATCTGTGCAAATACTTCAATACAGTCATCTTGTCTCGTTACGCTATATGTGCGTAGGTAGCTTTGTATATATAATTTACTCTATGATAGATGTCAACGTAACATGGCGAAACCGTTAGTTTCATTTCACCTACCTACTCTGAGTAAGGGATGACCAGTACGTAGTCCACATAACTACCATCCCACAAACCTATCGCGTGATCTAGTAAACCATCGACTAGAAACTCAAAACTGCTTAGAGAACGAGAACGACTGGGCCAAAATGTATGTTCCTGTTTCTCTTAACTCGTCAACAAAACAAGAAAAAGTATGCTTTGCTCGCTCGCTTCGCTCTCCACCTACCCTACCTCACCACGTTGCGCTTTGCCCTGAAAAAAGGTAAAAGTACGGGCACAATTTTCCTTGCATATTTACCGTTCAGTGACAATGAATCCATTGTCTGGATTTTTGAGTATATTTTTTAGACATTCGCCATCGGCCTGGGATTGACTGGTGTTGATGCATTTGAAGTTTGAAGTCCTCTGGTGGACCAGCGAAATCTGCATTATTTTCCACTGTCAACTTTTTAGAAATGTCAACTTGGTTCAAATGTTCTTCCCATTTTTTCAAGCTAACTAACTGGCTACATCGTTTTCTTGATGCAGTATACAGTTGTAGTAGATCTGCTGGGCCCGAAAACGGTAAAATGTGTGGTCTTATTCGACTGTGACCAGAGACTATTCAACAAACGTTCGCATTCGCAACCTATGTACGATGACGGGCCGCCAGACAGTTTCGCAGCGGCTGACCAATCACAGCTCTCTTACCTCGTCCCCCGCCGCCCGTAACTTGGTGAGTTGTGTTTCAAAGGAAAATGTATCTATGCGCTCTCCACTGGATAAGTGCTCCCTGAGTCTGTCCCACGCGTTGTATCCTCGCGCATTTGCCCAGAATAAGCGCTAAATATATAAAAATGTCCATTACATTTTTGCTGAGACCAAACATTTAATTTCAACAGTCAAATTGCGGTATTGTATTTATCTAATTTACTTTATAATTTTCTAAATAGAATATGCATGTACTTACTTCAACATTCAATATACATATATTCAGAGCTTTTTGTTACGGCGGTGTTTTTTGGTCAGATCAACTTAAATCTATAAAGTAGGAAAAAATATGTTAATAAAATATACAATCAAAATTGAGTAACAAATTCTGAAGCTAAGTGTAGATAAGTATGCCCTCGGATCAAGTACTGCTAAAAACATAGAATATCCCCTCTTATGTTGTCGTTCCCTCCCGAGCCCTACACAGTGACGTATGTAATAATCATCAATAATCGTCAGAATGATACTTTTTTCGATTATTGGGTTAAGGTTACACACTGATATTATATCTAAGCGAAACTTTTCAAGTTTTTATAAGAAATACATACTAATAAAGAGTATATATTTTGCTTGGTCTTCGCTTAGCACCTGATGTTATTCTGATATTACCTGTTCCTCAATATTTACACTTTTTCGTTCATTTCATAAATACACAGACGCTTTTATAAATACTTGCGTTCCACATAATAGCCTACTTGAATACATTATACAAATACTGAACAGTGATTATTTTATGTATTTATTCGTGTGTTTCTAGTAAAATTAGAATTAAAGGTACAGATGATAGGAAGATTATAATTAATTGAACAGTGCAATACTCGTATCTAAGATATTGTTGCGCAGAATCAAAACACTTCCAAAATTCTGGCTCGCTTCTGTCCTGTTGTCAACTTTAAACTCGGACTACCATGTTCAAAACAATATCAAAGAATATTTTGAAGACCATACTCAGAGATATGTATGAAAAACATTTGCGAACATATTATTTCAGATTTCCTCATAGCTGTTAAAGTTCACAAGAAGGTAGATACTTAAAAAATATATATGAGATTTCGATGAGATTTTAATTTTCTTAGCATAATCATTACAAACTTGTATATAATTTACTATACGTACTCGTATTAATATCGAAGGAGACCAAACTTATTAATCTCAAGAAATTGTACGTTTGTTGTTTTAACACAGATTGTACTTTTCTAAACACCCGTAACTGGTTCGCCGACACATATTATATAAAATAGTTCGCCATTGTTCGGTCGTTCGATCGGAGTGCTTCTGCGAGTGAAGGGGTTAAGATGTTATACAGGATATAGCGTAAAAGTGCAGATATATCTTATACGATATTATTATATTTCACTCTTTCTTGGAATAAAAATGCCCCTACCGAAGATATCTCTGCTCAAAATAATAAAGTAAATAAAAGTAAATATAGCCTATTAATGTCCCCACCGAGGGGCACAGGCCTTTACTCGAATCCGAGTAAGATTGAGCCATACTCCACCACGCTGGCTCAGTGCGGGTTGGTGGAGGGGTTTTTACGACTACTACATACTACGAAGTAGTGATAGTAGCCGGGACCTACAGCTTAACGTGCCATCCGAAACACGGAGTGTCCGATAATGTACCTACTTAAGACAAATTAATCATCTCATTGGTACATGGTCAGCACCGGGATTCGAACCTGCATCTCTTGCGTGAGAAGCAAGGTGAAACCCACTAGACCAAGGAGCACTCATACCAGTATTTATTTTGCTAAATATAGTTTACACCTCTATGTTAACTCTGCATTGTATGGCGCGTCAAGCGTACAACAAATAGTAATACAACGTTCTGCCTGCCCTAAAATATGCCCCGACCAGATTTCATACTACCTTAGGCTGGTTTGGTTTTCGCCGGTGCAGTTAACTAATCTTATCAAATTTACGCGAGCCAGCAACCGCCGCAACATAAAACAGCAAGTTTCAAAACACACCTAGTGCACAGTTTGTAAAGTATCTATATGAAAATGTGTAGTTTTAGTTCCTAGTATTGTCTTCTGTGTGCATGCCGTGCACATTTCAACGTCCATCTTTAAAACTCTCTCAGACCGCATGAGTTTTGAATGATATAAAATTAAGTTAGCAACATGCTACATACATCTAAAAACATCATGTGAAGATGATTAGTGATGGAATGTTTCCTAGATCGGATAAAGGCTCTTAATCCACGTTCTTAGATTCAGCAGAAGTCGTTTCTAAGAAAGTGGCAAAAAACGGAACTAATAAATTCAAAATGGCCGCCTCCAGCTTCCAGTGGGTAGATCATTTGATAACTCTAACGTCCGTTTTCAACGGTTTCAATAACCCATCTAATCTTAATCTGCAGATAGAGATGGTCACATTTGACATAATTTCCATAGCACAACTGTCAAAATCTAACTCTAGTAATATGAAAATCATGGATAGATAGATTATTGAAAATGGACGTAAATATTTATCTGCGGGTGATTACATCAAGAGCTGACACACTTAGGCTGGATTTTACCAACGAAAGAGTAACTTTTACTCGAGACTATCTTCTACTTTTTCATAGTCACCAGTGACACCACATTGACACCTAGATCAGATCACCTCATTTTGAACTGTCATTTGTCATACAAGTTATCTCCGGGATAGTTATTCTCGTATAACTTTTTGTTAGTGAAATCCAGCCTCAATAGGCTATAGATAATTCCGAGATGGTTTTTGATACACAATGTATACCGTCTTTACCGCAACCTTAATTGATCTTACCAGTCGATACCGCTGACAGACTCTCACCAGCTGTTAACCTGATGTGTATGTTGTTCGTGGTACAGTGGTCTAGCAGGCCACAGCTTCCGAGATGGGGTTCTCGGTGATGCGGATAACGGGCGACAGGCGGCAGGAGCGACGGTGCGCCTCGAAGGATGCGCGGCGGAACAGAGTGATCTTCGTCGGCGACAGTGGCGCCACTGTGGAGGTGGAAAAGTCTGTGAAATAAAGCGCGGGAAGACAAACAACTTCTAGAAACAACTTTTTAGCCACGTCAGAGCAACAGACGTATTTGCAAAAAGTTAATTATACTGCACTTGCGTCTTTCGTCATTGCGGTATATGGTCGCATTTGCAAAAGGTTGATAGTGTAGTAGTATCTTTTTCCTTACTATTTTTTTAATAAATTAGTGTTACAGAAAGGTTTAATCAAATTATAAGGAGTTGTTCAGAATGATACAACTTAACAATAACAACGCATAGAAGACAAATCCGTTTTGTTACAGCCTGTGGACTGGAGTACTAAATCGAACATACATGAGTGGGCCAACCTCCCAATAATGGTAATTTGCGGATATTCCATATTATGTAAAGCTCCGCGATTTCATGACTAACACAGTAGTGGTTACTAATCGTACAATTTAAGCTTATTTTATTTGTTCTCTTATATTTCCAGTTAAGCTATATCTAAATCATAAACTCGCATCATTTTAAAAGGAGCTTTGTTACTTTAAATACCAAATAAATAAATAATTGTATAACTACAGTAGATAGCATTCAGTGTAACAATCAAGACACACACACTCACAAACAAATCCTAAACAAGGAACAACGTAGGTAGTACTTATACATTGAACAACATCAAGCAAGGATTACAGTTCTATCCAGCACATAGACACCATGTATACTTGTTCCAATTAAAACCACCCTGAACCGGTTGTGGTGTAAAAGAGATGTAAGCATGTGTGACTATGTGTCCGTGAAGGCACGAGCAATGCTATAGTACTGCATGTACCGCAAGAAACTCATTCAGCTGGGCCAGTCATAAGTTATCAAAAGCTGGCACGTTCAACACATTGGCACTTGCGCCTGTGTAGTGTCTGTGAATAAACGTTCGGCGTGACGTTGCACCGCATGGGCATCACATCAAGAATAGGCTGTCTCTCTCTCTCACGCTTCTAACTTATGAGTACGAAGGAGGCAGTTATTGTTTTGCTCTTCGTGCTGCTTATACTCGTGGAGTGATATTTTTTACATTCGTGTGACGTTTCAATCGGAGGCGTTATTTTGATTATTTACATAATTCGATTTTTAAGCATACTGTTAGTGAAATTGCATTAGTGTGGGTACTGTGAACGTGCCAGCTCTAAACAAATTGCATTAGTGTGGGTACTGTGAACGTGCCAGCTCTGAACAAATGATCAGAGGTACGATTCTCGCACATTCGATACACGGATATCGACAGCTGTATCGAGTAATTCCCATACAAAACAATTGAAATTAAAGTAGAGATCCGAATATCAAATGCGCGAGAATCGTGCCCCTGTGCAGTAGAATCCCAGCCAATTCCGTTCTTAATGAAACACCACGTGCGATGAAAAAGCATCGCAAAGTCGAGTGATGGCCAAGTAGGACGGCGCCTTAGGTCCACCACCTTGAACGTTTGAAGTAGTGGGCCAAAGGCTCCTGCCTTGCAGGTGGTCTAATGTTGGTAATATAATGTCCAAAGCACACACAGGACGACATAAATAAAATAAAAAGGTGGACTTACACTTTCTACAAAGCCTGACTGTGTATACTCGACCATGGGTGGTAGTCGCTAGTTCGACAGTATCTGGGGTTGGGGGCTCGTGGCAGGATTTATTTTTTGCAGTGACAACACGGCTAAAGGTGGAAGGAAATAAAAATAAAATAAATTATAAAAATAAACATACGCTCCAATCGTGAGAATATAAACATGAGGTGAAATTTTGGGGGAAATTAAAAATGTAAATAACAGGCGAATAAAATGTTTGTGCGACTAAATTACTGACTGTGCGAGAACGCCGCTCAATCAATGGAGTGTCGTTCAGATATTATTTCACTTAGGTTAGAACTTTTTGTATGTTGCCGTTTGAAGAGGGGTCGCTGCTGCTTTCTACGCAACACTTACTTTCAACTTAATACGCAATTTAATAATTATTTTCGTCAGGTTTAAGAATGAAAATATTGCATACCATACTAATATTAAAGTATATGTGATTCATGCACGTGGATCAACAAAGGCACACCAAGTTAACTGCGTATGTAATAGTTTTTTCATAAATTGTACTAAACGATGTGCTGTGGCCTAGTGATAATAGGGGCTCGCTTCGCTCGTCAAATCATTCACTTAAGTTTTCTGTGTTAACAGCAACTTCGTAGATGGTATCCAGTTAACTTGGTATGCTTGATAGTGTGGATAAATATGTATTCGTCGGAACTTTTATCTATGTACATGTACTAATAACTATGTGACAAACTCCTAAGTTTGAATTATCAATAAGAGTCACGCACGCCTACCTTCACTGTAGAAATACCTAGTTTCTTCAAGGAAATGATTTGTGCATTGTTTGTTTTCAGCCGTAACTTTTGTTGATCTACAAGTACTTAAAGCTAGAACTGAATCTTACTAAGATTTGCAATGTGTAAATGAATTAACGCGAAATGAGAAACTACTTTGTTAGAGACAGGATTCTGAGCAACTTTCATTATGAAACCGATTTGATCAGACCAACTTTATTTTTCACTTCGCAGTACATTTTGGCCTGAGTGGATCAGTTGATTTGTATGGAGAAGTAAAAAATTAAGTTGCTCTGTTCAAATCGGTTTCCTAGTGAAAGTTGCTCAGAATGATGTCTCTAACAAAGTAGTTTCTCATTTTGCGCTAATTCATTTACACCTTGCATATCTAGCTTTTATACAAAAACACACAATATCCCAAAATATACATAATCTAAAATCTACTAGACGTTCTATTATTCTAGTTGTTACATCCACATTTACATTCTACACATAACCGATTAAGCTAAGATAAAAAGTTAAAAGGTGACATGAATAAGTAAATAAGTACAGGAAATAATAACAAACATATGCAACAATGTAGCACAATGGGGGAGGGGGACTCATAACTAATTTCCATACTACATAGTTGTGTTCATACATTTTGAATTCAGAATTTTCTAGAAAGCATAACAAAGACTTTGCTAGTTCTATTATTACAACAATAGATAGCATTACGCTATTTTCACACGGGGATGCACAGGTGCGTTGTTATTATTACGACACATAACATATTGAGCTGGAAATGTCTATTGCGGTTTATAAGAAGCTGTTGCCATACATACCAAGTAAAGTCACCGACGGCGACGTGCAATCTCAAATCCAGCCTCAATGCCCAATCATAATAAGGAGGACAGAAAAGAAAATGAATCGAGGTATATCCAACCATAGCGTGGCTTTTGCAAATAAAAATTAAGAAACTGATTTTGTAAATGCTTGCGTGATTTTAGTGCTGCATTTAAGACGGCGCCCTAGGCAAAAACGGCCTTTAGCAAAAAAACAAATCGCTCGAAATGATGAGTATTATTGCTGTACGTTTTTTCACTAGCTTGTCTATCACGAGTGACTTTGCTTTCCCATAAACGTAATTTTATTAATTTGGCTCGAAAGAAAAGTCTCCTGAAGTTGCCACAAAATCTGTCTGTCACAATGTTTTATTTTACAATTTCGCACCGCGTCTGAATTTGTGTTCTTATTATTTATCTAATCATTATAAAAATGGCAGCCTGCGATTCCGAAGGCGACACGAACATACTAACTAAACTTATTAAAATCATGTGTTTGAAAATGGAATCTGTGGCCACCGCGCAAGAGCTGTCGGATTTGAAGGATTTCAGTTTAGTACCTTTAGTTTCTCTAGTTTAGTGGTTTTGACACCTCAAGAATAGCCCACAAGTATGTCCTCAGTTAGACTTGCTTAGCTTGGCTTTAACCTTTTTTTTTTAATTTAATTTCATCTAAAAATAAATTAAGGATGAAATTCTAAGTTATGATTGCCTAGGGCCCGCCCTTAAAATTTTAATTATAATAACCGTCAATCAAACTTTAAAAAGTATCTTTATTATTTATTTCTTTCTTTTATTTACAATCGTGCGGCGCATGCAAGTTATGAAGAGTTAAACAATATAAAAAGACTTTACAAAGACGAAGTAACTCTGGATAAAGATACAAAATAAAATAAAAACGGCAATAGGAATCAGTAAAATGCTCTTCTAAATCAACATTTTAATGCAGATTAAATTGTTATAACTAGCTTTACTACACCCAATATTTTAAAACACATTGCAATTAAAATATTTTCTGGTTTATTGCCTGTGCCTTATTTTATACTCCTATCATGTTTAACTGACTGTTAAATTGTGTCCAGATATTAGCGTGCGATCAATGTAAAAATAATAAAACCTGTGATTTAATTGCGTCATAAAATGTGCAATCGCGTTGCATGTTTTGCTGTTGATTTTACAGGGTCATTTTACAGGGTCATTTGAAAACACAGTAGAACAACATTGATAAGTGTTTGTCATATCAATATCCTGAAGCCATATCTTGAAACTGAAAATACAAGGGGAGACTCAAACAAATTGTAATATTATACGTATTATACACATTCTGTATAAAAATATTTTTTTATTTCTTTCGATCCTAAGATCAATGAATGAATTGCAATGTTGCCCGTATGACCCTGTAACAGTACCTACTTCGGAAGCTACACAAAGTGCCATCTAGTGAGACTATTGCAAAGCATTGTATCATTATCTTGTTTGCTTTTCAGTATTGTAACAAATAAATATTTTGTAACAACACCATTCCTAAATCTAAATAATTTTATTATATACTTCGTTGAAGTCTCGAAAGCCGATCCTAATTTTAAATAGTACCCCTAACTCAGTATTTGTTTGAAACATTTAAATTCAGGAGGAGTGCAATTTAAAATATATTGTCGACGTTATTTATTTATTACTGTATGGAACTTCCACCATTTATTTTTTGAATAAGTATTACATCATCTTTGTTACGTGGCTATTTATTACCTACCGATGTATAAACATGCGAATAGAATATTAGTACAAAAAATACTCCTACCTCACACCACACAATATTAACCACTTAAATCATAGAAACATCAAATATTGACAAAGTCACAAGACAAATCATGCTGTATGTTTCCAAATTCAAAAGTTGCACAGAACTTCTGAACACGTATGTTATAGCACGTTTTGCCGAAACAAGATCCGAGAAATCCAAGAAGTGATTTTAAATAAACAGCTTAGTCACTGATTCGAAATCATTCCCAAAAATAAGTGAATTAGTGAAAAAGGCCGTGTCGCTCGAGCATTACTCGCTAACAATATAACATCAAATATTTATTACAAGTAGTAGTTTCCATAAGTGTTACTCTCTCTCTTGCGCTCGCCCCCAGCTCACTTACCATAGCCCTCGCCCTGCAGGAACAGACGGAACGCCTCGGAGACTTTGCCCGGCTGCTCTTCCAGTACCATACCACAGTCAGAGATCTGGAATGTTCCGGGGCACAATGTTAAACAAAAGCCTCATTCTTTTATGGGAGTGTGTGTCAGTCAATAAAAAAAAATTGAACTTGAACTTGAACTTCACTGTCGTTACTTGGACGACTGCTTTTTTGTAGCGCCACACTGCCGTTTAATTATCTTAGATTTATTTGCTTGCGTCCTAGGTAATCCAATAAATCTAGGAACAAGTCATAAGTTGAAGCATTATTGTACAAGATGGCTTGACATTCTCAGAATTGTCTATTTCCAGCAGATATATTTTATAAATTTAATTTTGTGCAAAAAAAGACAGCATTTGATGGCACTTTTACATGACATCATTCTGTTGTTATTTCATAGAACTCAGGAACTAAATTTCCGTTTTGACAGTTCATAAAAGTATCTATTTTGACTTGACAGACAACAAGCCTATTGTGGCATTGGTGTATATGAAATCCTTCATTCCGAAGGTCGACTTACCTGTAACCCTGTATAATGACGGAACTTCATTCTTTGCCGATTTCATAGACCAGCATTTCTGCCGCGCTTAGAGAAGTTTTTCTCTGACTAGCGAGACTCTCATGCCGGCATGATTCTCGCGCATTCGATATACGATATCTACACCTATATCGAGTGATTTTGTATGTGAATGTGTCAATATAGATCCCGATATCCGTATATCGAAGGCGCGAAAATTATGCCAACACCCAAGTACTAGTAACTATTCCTCGTAGCAAAGAGTTTTATTGAAAAAACGTTCCTGATACGAAGTTTTGTAAACCGAGCCATCCGTTCGCACACTTCACGGGCCATTCTGCTAAACCCAGAAGGGCCCAGAACCTAATGCAATAAATCAATTCTGTCCTAAAATGTGACTTTGCCTCTAACTATTTTATGACAATTGCCACAGGTTGTGTACCTTCATCCATGTAGAGTTGGTCGGGTCGAGCCTGCCGTTGAACGTCACAGTGTCGTCCACATGAGGAGACATGGACCCAGTGATGTTCAGTAGCGGCACCTGTAATACAGCAGCTTATCAAATTGATGTCGTTCAGTCCGTCAGTTTTCTAAAAGTTTGAGCGTGGTTGACCGTTCTTTTGTCCGTAATCAACGGGCGTCCAAACTAGCGTTCTTGGATCGCGACGCTACGAAACTATTTACTAAACTATACGATATTTTTGGACGGTGTTTGTGTGTGTGAGAGGGTGTGAGGGTGTGTGTGTGTGTGTGGGAGGGTGGGTAAGGGGGTGTGTGGGTGTAGGTGTGTGTGAGGGTGTGTGTGTGTGACTGTGTGAAGAGGGTGTGAGTGTGAGCGTGGGTGTTATTATTCAAGGATGTATAATGTGTTTAATTTATTTAAGACTATTTTCTAATTATAAAACCTATGGGATGTATGCTATCTGAAATAAATATTTTGATTTGATTTCATTAGAAACGGAGGTCCGATACGCGCTGTTTTACTAAGTGTTCATATTTTTTAGGTGACGCTGATACAAAACGAAGGTTCAGTACAAACAAAAGACCATGTCTGGACCCACGATATGGTGGTTCTAGAATAGATTCCTTCCCAATGCCCTGGTGAGATTCCAGAGTGAAGAGCTTGCGGCCGGCGCGAGATATCGTAACAAACCGCCGCTTGCGTCCACACTGAAGTGACAAGGCGGGTGTCTGCGGCCCCGCCCACCTTTGGCCGAAGTCACCACGCATTCTGGACGAGGCCAGTGCCCACCTTAATAGTGGTGGTCTCCCTCGCGATGCCCAGATCCGTGCGGCGCACGTACGAGTCGATGAACAGAGATAGGTTGGTCGGGTTGACGTTCCGCGCGAAGTAGAGCCGGTACACTTGCACCAGGTCGTGGTTGCGCTCCTCGGTGCCCTGGGTGGAGGAGACGGGCACTTTTATATAGAGGTATAGGTATTGGTGTTGGCGCCACGCTAGGATTACTGTACTGTTCTATTAAACGAGAGTTTTTTTAATCCCTCGCTCGCTCAGGATTCTACTTATGAATCCCTCGTAGGATACACACATACATACAATTTGCATGCCACAAATTGGCTGAATGTGCCGCTCTATAATTATTCTTACTAAGACCTAAGACTGTACCACAACAACGCAAATAAATTATTTCATTTCATTTCATTTCATTTCAATAGGAAATTAATTAATGATTTTAAGGCATTTATCGGTTTCACAAAATTGAAATAAAATTTCTACTCATTTATCACGGCTTAATTTTTTTTTCAAAAAAGTTTCCACAACAGCAATAATACCCTATTGAAAGGTTTGTGCTGGTGAAAGGTTCGTTGCTTTAAGATGCGTAAAGGGCCGCCCCCTGTAAACGTCACTCACGAGATCGTTGGTAGACTGTGTACCATCTGTGTACTACTCGCACATTCAAATTCGCAATATATGTCCAAAAGATAACTGAGGTCGCCTACGATATAAATAAATAACGCACAGCAAACAGCAAGGCATGAAACTACCTAAAAACAACACAGCTACTGTGACAGGATTACAAAATATCAAATGGAATAAAATTCGCAAATGGCAGCACGAATTATCTAAATTCGCCAAACAATGCATTAACTAAACAATACTGGATTCTAAATTTTAACTTGCAAATGGCGGTTCCAAATATGCTTGCAGTGTCTAGATGGTATACCGACTCAGACCCGTAATAATGTCCCGCTCTCATCTCTGAGAGCTATCTCAAGCTATCTTGACAGATGTGATTTATTTATTTATTTAGACAGACTGTCACTGTGACAGCTGAGACAACTCTCAGCGTTAAGACCGCTTCAACTTGTCGTCTGCAGATGTCGCTCGTAGGCTCGCAAGGGGTTTTACAGTTAGTTATTTATTATTCTGAGCTTCCAACAATCTTTTGGCACTTAAGTGACGTTTACAGGAGGGCGCTAGTTCTACGCAACGAACCTGTCATCCAGCGCTAGTTCCACCTGTCACCACGTGCCAAATGGTTGTTGGAAAGCTGCATACACAGCTTGTGTTAAAAATTAAGCGGTTTTCGATGGAACTAAACAAAATTGCGCTACACTTGTGGATTAGAACGATCTTTTGGCGTGCGGTGACAGGTGAAACGTAGATTAGATTTTTGACAGGATCATTGCATGAGGTTGCGTAGAAGTGACGCCCCCTGTAAGCGTCACTCGCACGCCAAAAGATCTTTGGACTCCTCCTGAGCACCATTTTGACAGACCTCATCTCATTATGAATTTACATCTTGCGTACAGAGCCACCAACTTAGCTGTTAAGGTGGGAAAAATTGGTACTACGGACTTGTCATCCGCCATCAAAGAGAATACATACTATACTATGTCCGCTATTATGAAGACTACATGACACTAGCGACCGCTATCAACTGAACAGCTAAGTTGGTGGCAATGTACACAGGCGTTCTAAAGAATGCAATATTTGACAACAATCTCTTGTTTTTTGTTGAGTCAGGTTGAATCTCAGAACAATAACTACAGCTGGTCCAAGGGGTACAGGGAAACGAATAACCATATGAGTGTATACCCGTCCGAAGTGGTGCCACATGAGGTAGTCGAGCACGGGCTGCGTCATGCCGCGCGCGCGCAGGTGGCGCGAGTTCAGCTTCTGATAGCCCCACTCCAGCCAGCCGGCTTGAGTGGAGGTGCAGTTCACCAGGGCTAAGGCGTCCACCTGACGGACACATTAATTATTTTTATTATTAAGTTATTGAACGAGCGAGCGAAGCGAGCGAAGGGCTCCATTTCGTCAAGATAGGAGGCCGATTTTGCTTTCGTCTGTCTCTATGTGTCTGTCAGTTCCTGTCTAGGGGCCACAGTTTTCAAGCGGTCCTCACCAAACTTGGCTCACGTGTTCTTTGAATATATTTTTTGTCGAGAGCTTTTCTCGATTTTCCCCCAGGAGTTAGGACGTCATCAATTTTTTGTATGGGATTTGAATTTTTTTTTCTGAAACGTATCGTGTGGGTTATCAAATGAAAGGGCTTTATGAGTCGGTTCTAAAACATACTACATAATTACCTTTCGGCCACCTGTTTTCTAAAAATCCAAGAAATATTTTTCTGGACTGCTCGAAGTAGGAGACGGATCAGTAAAGAGGAAATATTTGTGTACCATCTTTCGAAACACTGCAAATAATGTAAGATCTATGTACACACAATGATAAACTTTTTTTTTTTATTGATTTTGATTGAAATTAAAATACCAATAAATTGGTTCATATTCCCCCCTGTTCTCGAGATCTGCTGCCCACAGGGCCACTAGTTTATAACGAGCCTGCAACGTCCCACTGCTGCGCAAGGCCTCTTCGACAAGCCCCGAGTTTGAACCTTTGCGCGTCACTCAAAGACTGTGTCATCCGAATCACGAGAGCACCCAAAACAAATGCCACATAGAATAGGGTCACCCATCCTTCCAATACCCGGCCAGATGTTGCTTAACATGGCCGTGTTCTGCCCACCCCCACTTCAGTCTCCTGAGTCACTTGCTGACATTTACGATCTTAGTGGGTTTGCCTTTGCCAAGGGGCAATGGGCATCGTAACACCCATTTTTTTTATTCTATAAATCGAAAATATAGACAAATATAAGAAACTAATTTGAATAGTTTTTAATTTTTTGATGTCATTATTTTTTTAATAATTATTTAAAATTTCTGAATTTTGTAAGTATGACGTCACCACTGGCATAATTAGGTAAGTTCCTTTGCATTCAATCATGCTTTTAAAAAGTAAAAATACGTTGACGTTTGACAAATGTCAACAAGAGTTAATATTTAAATAATAAGTCGTTGTTATCCGATGTCGGTAACGAGTTATAACATTTTAATTTCTAAAATTGCCAATAACCAAGAATTGAATTGAGTTTATTGATCCGTTAATGTAAGTATTTAAGTAAGTATTTAACAAAGAGACTAAAGAATCCTTACTTCCAAGTGATCTTCACAGCAATACTGTGTGTACACCTTGAAATATTCCGCCTTAGCTTGACGACACCATTTTTGACGCAAATCTTCTCGAATGCGTACAAACAGTTTAGTTGGGCTATTTTTCGAATTGTTTTTGCAGTTTGGAACGAAGCACTCTCTAGATCCCATGATTATTTTAGTATTATTCGGATGTTTATTTGTTGCGATGCGAAGGTTATTTTCAGCGGTTATTTCTCTGTTTGACACTTTTGACAGTTGTTGTTGTTGACAAATGTATTTTTTTTTTAATATTTGTAGGCAATGGAACTACCGCATTAGAGCCAACGATGACGTATTTGAAAGAAAATGAAATTAACAGTTTTTGCGATAAATATTAATAATCCGTTTTAATTTTATTTATTTAAACCCCTTATAGTAATCAGTATCCCTATTCCTCTAAATGGTTTTCACTTTACGACAATCGATGCCTCCCTGATCAATGCCCATTATATGATGATCCACGCCCTCGGGAGTAGAGTAAAAGGGCTGAATGCGCGCAGATACTAAACTGATTTATTATTAGAAATACTTAGCTTATATACAACTTACTACGAAACTACGTGATAATAAATATAAATACCTTAACTGTGCCGATCGACATGTCCAATCTAATGCGTGAATATATGTCAATCAATGTCGATCCGGCACAGTAGGACATCTTATTTATCTCTGTATTGCGAATACGATTTTTTTTCACATCCGGCGGTCTAAAAGATTAGCAGAGAATTGCACGATTTTTCTGAATAAAATCCTGGCTGCGTCCCAACACAGCTGGTAAGGGGGATTGCCGTATAGTTTAACAGCTAGTTATGTGATCATCCCAGGTTAGGCGGCCACATGCAGTTTAGTCTCGGAAGGGTGCCAAGGAGGTCGCTTTTGGACAAGATACATAACCAGCTCGTACAACTTTGGGTGCTGAACAGGGCTCACGTTATTGCGGGGAGATAAGGGCGAAAAGTGGGGTAGTGAGGGATTGGTTGATTGTATCTGACTCGTAAACGTCGTAGGTACATGTTGACTTTAAACTTAATTGGGCTTCAATTCGGATAATAAATATGTATGTTATAGTCATATACAGATATAATCGGAAGCCAGATCTGTAAATCGGTGTGCACGTTTTGTTTACATACTTACAAACATCGTAAGACACGTTAAATAGCACTAATAGGCAGATAATACATAAACCTATATTCTATATTCTAATAAGCGATCGACCGCTAACCGCAGCCACCATGTACAATGTCTCTGTTTAATGTACAGCCTTGTTTCTTAGTTTTACAGAGGCTTCCTCCTTGTAGAGGCAGAATGTCCGTAGGCGCACGATGATAGTGATATCAATGTTGATAGCTTTATAGAACAGTAGAATGCAAAACCTCAAACGGGAGACCATGACAAGTTATCCACACTGAAAAAAATGCAATCCAACCAAGACACGTTTTGGCTTAGTTGGCGTTAAAATGTTTGAAACAATCATTTATTTGTTTACTATACACAAGATTAAGTAGTTGTCGTAACAAATCAAACTTGTCTATATCTACATTATGCCCAATGTTTAATATTATCAACGGTCTTACGTTGGTCTTCAGTTGGAATAATAATTGACTTATTTACTTTAGACAAGGTGGCATCGTAGCCGCAACAAACAAATTTTGTTTAATTCTACAAATGCAAATTGTTATTGTAAACAACAGTCTTTGCTAAATCGTACATTATTGCTTTTTGTTTGTTTAAGTTAATCATGTTACTTTGTCATACTAAATAATTATATTGTTTAATTTAAACAAGCAACTTGTTAGCATCAAATATGAGTAAAGTTATAGATTGTAACAAGTGACATTGACATGTTAGTTGAATCAAACAAGATAGTTGTCACATCTACCCTACGCTTTGTCAATTGCCCCGCGCACCCGCGCTTTTTCCCCCCACTTGACCACGTGCGTGTGCAAGTCACTGCAAGTTGCGACGTTGCGTGCGTCCGTGTCTTTGTTATTTCTTTCGCTCTTTGCATTTACCGAAAAATACATCTCGCTCACGTGTGAGTGACATTTAGTGTGGTCTGTTTGAAATCCTGCCTACATGGAGCATGGACGAAGTGGCTGAATTACTCAAGACATGGGAGTTCCCAGAGCTCATTGCAAAATTTGAAGGTTAGTTTCTAAATATTTTACATGAAGAAATGACATCGCTGCCGCTGTGGTGCTAGGGTAAACCAATACGGTCACGACGGCCTCTCATGCCAACGCAGCGCCGCCGGCCGTTGGTCCCGCCATTCCAGCCTGAATGACGTGATTCACCGGGCCCTGTGGTGGCGTGCCAGCCATCCTCGAATCCAATGGTCTGCGTGCGACGATGGCAAGAGGCCAGGCGGAATGACGCTCATTCCCTGGCAGAACGGGAGGTCGCTGGTTTGAGACGGGACCTGCGTGTAGACGCAGGTCCCGTCCCAAACCAGCGACCTCTGCCACGGCCGGCGCTGCTGCGGCAGCGGCAGAGGGTCTCAAACGGCGCAAATTCGCCGCGCTCGGTGACGACCAATCTTTTTGTGCCATTTGGTTTAAAGTCCCTCGGGTCGTTGGGCCCTGACGCCCTAAGAGCCTTCAAAGACATCGCCAAGCGGCTGGTCGATGTGTGTAGATAAGAAGGCAAAAAAAAAGACTTAGAAAATTTCAACTCAAAAAAAGACTTATACACAAAATTTTGCGAAAAAAAAATTTTAGGCTAAGTTTTTTTTACTTCGGAATCGTGTAGTGCTGCTCTTTGCCATCACTTTTGGTCATAAGCATTTTCCTCGTCCACCTCACCGATTTCGAGATATACATCAAACAATATTTGTCATGTAGATATCTCTGTAAATAATGGACTTATGGAAAACATGCATATGACATAAAATAATGGCCGTAAGGAATTCTGGCAATAGCTCATAAACATTAAGTAGAACATTAATAGCCATCGTGTAGTGTAATTTATTTAGACTCAGCTGATAGGTGGCGTCATTATAAGCAACATTTGCTCAATAAAATTTTCTCTGAAGTCAGTAATTTGGCCGTACTTAATAATTTTTCAAAATCCGGTCTAGACCTTATTATTTCATTAATGATTTTTGATTTTCTGTTTTACACTATACGATGGATAAATAAAAAGTACTTTATCGTAAAAATAAGTAATTAACGATACAAACTAAAATATGCTCAAACAGGTACATATCTATATCTTTTTTGCAGAATCTGGATCTACTACAATTTGATTTTGGCCAGGCTAGTCCAAAACCAAATGAAAGGAAGGAGGAAGTTCTCGTTATCACTGTAGACGAAAAAGAGAATGAGCCAATAATCAATCTTCCACATGAACAACAAGAGTTAATAAGTCACCTAAGGCCTGAGACTGGGGTATGTATACACTATTAAACAACATGTACTGACAGTACAGTCAGCTCCATAGTGAAGTATGCCCCCCTGTGGCGTAGAGGGCGTTACGTTACTCCACAGAGGGTTATAGGTATTTCACTCGGGAGCTGACTGTACCATATTTAGCTAATAATTTATCCTTAACAGGCAGGTCATCATCATCATCAGTAGTCATAAAACACAGAAACAGTAATATGGTTGGTTGGAATAGTTCAGTGGCTTGATAATAAGTAACAAAATTGAGTGTGTTTATAAAAAAAAGTTTAAGTGTTAACTATCACCCCTGTTGCCAAATAAACTTTCCATAAAACAAGATGCAAGTTACAAAATTTTGCTTCCATTTGTTTTATGTGCCCCCCAAAAATAACACCGTAAAAAAAGCTTTATTACTGAAATCGATATACTTATGATTATTTGTATTATAATTTTCAGATATTAGATGGTATATTGTAGAGGTCACTAGAGGCGTCTTCACTCCTGATATACAAAGGTGGGACTCTTGATGGAGATGAGACGAGAAATTTGTTGGCTTCCTTAATAGCCAAAGAAATATTAAATGAACAAACTCGCAGATTGGTGGACCTATACATTTCAAGTGGGCAAATTTGATAAAGAAACTCTTTCCTGGAGAGAGGACAACTACATACTACATTCCCGCCTGCACAACAGCATCCGGAGCAACCCTGCAGGCACGAGGGAAGCTTGTGCACCAAGTCTTAAATACACGGAGGCGGTTGCAAAGGTTAGGGGCTCTGACGGCAAATACATCTACATATATTGTGTCCATTTAGGTGTTTAGTTATTAAAGTAGATCTCACTTTTGAATTAACTTTACGGAGTTCCTACATTAAAAATGTTTATAAATAAATACAATTTATTAAAAAAATGATTTTTAATTGCTATTACATCTAGGAACCTATAATTATTTGAAGTGTCGATAAAGTCACTTATGTCATCATAAATATGTTGAAATAAGTTACTTTATTTATTTATTAATATTCTTTCAATAAAGTCACAACTTTTGTTCTTTATGCATCAATAAAGTCACTTATGTCATCATAAATACAGGGTGACATTTAATTAGCTGACCATATTTTGGGGAATGATAGTACCCATCATTATGAACAACTTTCCCCAAGGAACGTATGGTCGCAAATGAAAAAAATTTTTGGGTCTTCCATAGTAACTTGAAATCAGCTGATCGGAGCAATGTACTGGAAGACAAAAAAAAAAATTCATTTGCGACTATATGTTTCATGGGGCAAGTTGTTCATAATGATGGGTACTATCATTCCCCAAAATATGGTCAGCTAATTAAATGTCACCCTGTATAATGATTTTGATTTAAATAAGAACCACATTTATTGCAAACAAGTACTTTATTGATATAAAAAAGTACCTTATTTGTTGCAGACAAGTTACTTTGACGAAGTAAATAAGAACTAAATTTACTTCAAACAAGTTACTGTGTTGATTTAAAAAAGAACCATGTTTATTGCAAACAAGTAACTTCGTTGATGTAAAAAAGAACCATATTTATTGCAAACAAGTAACTTAGTTGATATAAACATAACCATATTTATTTCGAACAAGTAACTTCGTTGATGTATAAAAGAACCATATTTATTGCAAACAAGTGACTTAGTTGATATAAACATAACCATATTTATTTCAAACAAGTAACTTCGTTGATGTAAAAAGGAACCATATTTATGGCAAACAAGCAACTTAGTTGATATAAACATAACCATATTTATGGCAAACAAGCAACTTCATTGATCCTTACAAGATCTTAGTTGAAACAACATATCAACTTCGTTAATCTGATGACATTTCATTGTTAGATTGCATAAGATCTAAGCTAAACTAAACAAGTATTCGTGTCTCAATCAACAAAATACTAAGTAGATCTAAATATGATAATTTAACAAAGAGCTCTTAGTTTCAGTGACTAAGATCTTGTTAGGCTCATATGGAAACAAGATATGTGATCACATTAAACAAGATCTTTGTTCAAGCAAACATATTTTTTTTTCAGTGCACCGATGCGATATAGTTTGTGGACCTCGGAATCCGCCCATTACGACCACAGCTTCCTAGGCTCCGTCCTGACACTAAGATGTACAATCCTTTTAAGAGGTTTTACTTTTGAGGAGGTGTTACCTACTAAGGGTCAATTCAATTTCAAAGTTCGTTTATTTAAACAAAATTTACAGATTTGTGCGCTCATACTACAGAGAGACAAGTAACATGAATGTATAACTATGTACTACAGGCTAAAGACACCTTCTAAGACTTAATAAATGGTATGTGTATGGATGAATCTCTTTGAATCATAACAAAATCTTTTGGTTGTTGACCGATGAGGGTACATTTAGATAATGTCGATTTCGTTTATCGTACATTTTGTGACATCATAAGATAAAAATATGTACCTATATTTTAAAATCATGAAAAGGCTAGATGTTGTGGCTGAGTGATGCGCATGCGCGTGATATATGGATATAAATAACACAATACCGGCAGGTAAGGGCCCATGCGAATCACTGAGTCACAAACACTAGTTTAACGCACATAATGCTAAGCACAAATCTTAGCAGTTATACAGATTAGTGACATAACATAAACGGTGGGCACTATTACCCAGTAACAATATTACATGATGACCGGCGCCCGGGCCGAGCGACACGCGAGAACAAAAGGCTGCGTCATAGCTCGCTCAGTATCAAGTGATGGGGCAACCTGTATCGATTGTATCTATCGATATAGTTGAGATTATGGTAGCGGGTTTGTGCGATCAGCGAGACAAGTTCATTTTCGTGGCAAGGAATTTTATGAAGATAAAATCGTTTCGTCTGTTTAAGTATAAAGTCACTCAGGGTAGGCAATTTTATTCGGTTGTGAAGTTTGGTTAGGTTAGTGTAGAAGGGGGCATTAAATGAGATTTTTACAGCCTTGTTTTGAACGACTTGAAGTTTTGTGTAATTCGTTTTGCAGGTTCCACTCCAGACAGGGCAAGCGTAGGTTAAGCATGGCCTGATAAGGGTGCAGTATATGCTTAGCTTGGTGGATGGACTCAAGTGGCTTTTTCTGTTGAAAATGGGACTAAGAGCGCCCATGGCTTTGATACCCTTGGACCGGGTTATCTCAATATGTTTCGACCAGTTAAGTTTGGTGTCGAGATGGATCCCTAGGTATTTAACCGAGCGTCTCCATTCAATAGGATGACCACATATAAGAAGCTGTCTGTCTGGTGGTTTCCGTGACCTTGTAAACATTATTGCCTCTGTTTTTGTTTCGTTGAGCTTTAATTTCCACTTAGTAAAATAATCATGTAGTCCGGCAAGTGAAAGTTGGAGCCTGCTTATAACAAGATCAATGTCACTTGAAGAAGTCAGGGAAGCAGTATCGTCTGCGAAGCAAGCGAGTTTGGTACGCGTTTGTACCGGGATGTCATTTATGAACAAAATAAAGAGGTAAGGACCTAGGATTGAGCCCTGTGGGACTCCAGCAGGGATGCGTTGAAAGCCAGAGTGCACATCACCGATCGAAACGAAAAACTGTCGATTTTCTAGATAGCTGTGTATTAGCTTGACTAGGGGAAGGGGAGTCTCATACAATATGAGTTTATGTAATAGACCATGGTGCCAGACGGTGTCAAACGCCTTTTCCAGGTCTAACAGGAACATCCCTGTGGACTGGTTAAGATTGAGGTGGTGACTGACATGATCCGCAACACGGGCGAGTTGTTGAGTCGTGGAGTGGTGTTTACGAAAGCCAAATTGCTCGTTTCTTATCAGGTGAGTAGTGGCGGTCAGTAGGCGCTTGTAGATTAGAGATTCGAAAAGCTTACTGAGAGAGGACAAGAGACTAATGGGTCTGTAGCTTGAACCAATGGAGTCGTCCTTGCCATTTTTTAGTACCGGAATAACTTTAGCTACTTTCCAGGGATTCGGAAAATATGCAAGCTTGAAGCATCCATTGAAAATTTTGACGAGGTAGACAACAGTTTTTCGGGAGATGTTCTTCAGAAGAATATTGTGGAGGTTATCAGGACCTGGTGCTTTGCGTCGCTTAAGGTAGCGAAGGTGTTTAGCAATTTCATTAGGGCGAGTGGGGCAAGAAAGCGACGTGGGTAAGTAGTCGTGGATTTTTCTGACAGATGATGACACCGAGGATTCCGTGACACCACTTAGCCAGTCTTTAGTAAGACACATGTTGTTATGGAATGCTTTCGCCAGGACTTCACATTGTTCATCTGTGGTTTTAGTTAGGCTATCGGTATCAGTATCTCTTTTTAGTGGGGGAATGGAAGTTACTTTGGAGCGCAAGGATTTAGCAACGCGCCACAAGTCAGATGAGGGGTGATCAACTTTAGCTAGTTTCGAATTCCAGATGCGATCATTGTGAATTTTTATGGACATGTTGACGTTATCTTGGATGTTGTTGATTTTTGATCGAATATGGCGCCGATTGATAGGATTAGGTTCGCTTTGTTCCAGTCTGCGTAGCCTGTTTTTAATTTTAATTTGCTTTCGTATTGTGTGAGGCAGTGAAATAGTTTTGTAGATTGTTGTCCCTTTTGGGACGGTTTTTTCTCTGGCTACGGTCATAGCGTTGGTTAGCTGCTGTATTGCTTCGTCGATCTCCGAGGGACTTTTGAAAGTTTGCGAGCTACTAAGGGTGTATTATCTTAGGAGGGGGTATTTACTTCTGAGGGTGAATTATATTAGGAGGGTGTATTGACTTCTGAGGGGGTGTTACCTCCGAGAAAATATTAACTTAAATGGGGGTATCGACTTCTGAGGTGGCATTGACTTCTGAGGGGGTGTGACCTTAAGTACCCTATTAGACGTATTAAGTACCCTAGGAGAGGGTGTTGACTTATGAGGCGGTGTGTAAGAGGTTTTGACTTAAGGGGGTATTGACTTCTGAGGGGTGTTACCTTCTGAGGGATATTAATATCTGGGGGAGGGGCAATAACTTCTACATTATAGAATTATCATCTCTGGGGGTATTCCCTTCTGAGGGGGTTCTTACCTTCTGCGGGTGCGCAATAGCAAAGCGCGCAAGTATGTTCGCGCCCGCACCCACGCCGAACCCGATGAAGGACTTGATCCCGAAGTGTCCCAGGACGAAGTTTATCTGGCTGGCCAGCTCATCCATGCTGGGGTAGACATAGCTGGAAATTAAACATACGGAAATAAATAAACCAACTTATACATTTATACTAACCTACGTCGCACAAACGTGGTCAATGACCGAACATCAGAAGTCCAAACTAAAGGTTTGCCAGCGAGCAATGGACCGCGTTACGAACACTATTACTGCGCTCCAAAATTGGCATTGCTGACGTGGACACGCAGACCGCCAAATTCAAGTGGAACTGGGCTGGACATGTCTGTCGAATGCATCCGGACAAATGGGCAAAATCAGCCCCTGAATGGATGCCAACAGACGGACTCCGGCGTAGGGGAAGGCCCAGAAGGAGATGCAGGGATGACCTGGATAAGTTCCTAACAGGATGCACCCACAAAGCTTCGGCTAGAGATGTGTGGGCTCGAACCGGTGAGGCCTTTGCCCAAAAAAAAAAAATTACAGACGCATACATTGCCTCAGGGGCCAATAATAGGATTTGTTAGGTGCTTGTTGATCGATTTGGTATAACTCTTAGATAGTTAAGTGGGGCGGCTATACGCGGATTGCTAGTCATGTGTGCTTTCCGGGGCGACTTGCACAGCCCCAACGATATGGTCATCATCTTAATTAGCCTGTCATCATCCTTACGGCTTATGCCACCTTAATCACATTTACCCCTGAGTGAATGCTGGACGCCCAGGCAGTTCGCTAGTATCCATGTCAGTCCTGTTTTTTTTTTGCTTTATTCACTCTTATCAAATATTTTATGGCTAACCAACTAACTACATGGGAAGTCTATAACTCCAAGAATCCAAGGAGTAACTACGGGACAGAGCTAGACAGCTCTCTCGCTCTGTCCCGTAGTTTTACTCTCGGAGTAAAACTTTTTATTAATAAGGGGTCAAATGTTTTGGCGATTCAAAATACGATACCGTCCAGATACACCACCATCCATGGCAACAATTTACAACACGAAATAGTTCATGTTAAAAAAAATTTATTGACCATAAAATCTTAGCTCATCTTAGCTTACTTAGTCAACGTCAATATAATACTAATATTTTTGTATACTACCGTTCAGAAGTTGTGGGCTTAGGGATGGAGCAAAGAAGGGCAGGAAACTCCCCCGTACCTCTTTTAAAATGTCAGAGCCTTAAAAATACAATGTTATGTATTTCTACTTAAGTCTAAGGAAATACACCGAGGAGAGACGTACTGACTCGAAGTCCATCGCCCCTCTTTGGATTTCTGTGCGCTGAGATGGTAAAGACCATGCAGTTTTGTCATCTAAATATTCTTCTTCTTCTTCTTAATATGAGATCGGACCCCATTTAGATTCCGAAAGTCACTCTAACATCAAGAATAAATATTTTACTATGTATTTACATCAGGTTTACAAGTGTAAAAGTTTTTGAATCAAGAAACTGTAACAATAATCCGTAGTTTCTACATAAATATCCTTCAGACAGACGTAAAACTTTAGGTAGACAACAAGCATCAATGTTTCGGGTTTATTCACCTCGCAATAATCGATAGTAGACAGACCGACAGCCATGATGCGGACTTGTGAACACCGAACGGACAATAACCGGCCAAGTGCGAGTCGGACTCGCGCACCAAGGGTTCCGTACAATTATCTATAAAAACCGCAAAAAAAATATGTATGGGGGAGCCCCACTAAATATTATTTTAATTTAAATTTAATTATTTATTTTTTAAGTAAATAATATACTCAATATATTGTGAACATTTTAAGCGTCTACCACTACATCAAGCGAACATTAAAACAATATCGAGCAAAAATGAGCAAAAAAAATCACATTTGTTGTATGGGAGCCCCCCTTAATATTAAATTTCTTTTGATTTTTAGTATTTGTTGTTATAGCGGCAACAGAAATACATCATCTGTGAAAATTTCAACTGTCTAGCTACCACGGTTCATGAGATACAGCCTGGTGACAGACAGACGGACGGACCGACGGACGGACGGACGGACAGACAGCGAAGTCTCAGTAATAGGGTCCCGTTTGGCACCCTTCGGGTACGGAACCCTAAAAATAACTACATAACTGGGTATTTATTTTGGTAATTTGCATAGAAAAAAACATAATACGGATAATTAGGAGTTTTCATTGTCAGGACTTCAAATTGTAATTATAATTATAATATCTTTATAAGTACAATAACGTATTAAAGAGTTTAAGTTTAATTTCACAAACTCGTCTCTGGCTAAAGGAAAAGGACAAGGACAACCGTCTTCAGGATAACTAGGTAGTTTCTGTCCAAGTTTTTCAACCCTGTAGGCTGTTAATAAAATTTTGTAAGTAACGAGTAATGAAGTGGCATGACTGCGACGGATCCACATAACATGGCATTTGTAATGTGACCTACGAAACCAAGGTTGGTTATGCAATACTGCGGCAAATACATTGACTCGAAGAAAATGCGATAGTTTTCGAGTTGAAGAGGTTTCATACAATTTGTATGTTACTTTTAAGCGTTCCGTAACTTAAAAGGTCATCATCATCGTCCCTTATCACCGTCACCATCTCATCGACATCGTCTCTGCGACACCGTAGGTAAGCCTGCCTTATTATTATTAAGGAAGGATCTTCTTTGTTGTCCGTCTGTCTCAGGAGTGCGAGGAAGAATTAGGCTTGTATTAAATAATAACCCGCTTTCGGCTCCTTTGACTCAGCTATATGTCACAATTAACGGTTTCAGAACCTTGAGACAGACCTAAATATCCGATAAAATAGGTACCTAACCATCGAAAACCTATTTGGCGATCTTTTCGGTACGTGACTATTTTAGTTTGAACTCGGAACCAAATCAACACTAGTTACTGCTGTAACTAGCTTTTGTTATAATTTTTATGTTTGTAAGTATAATTGCTAAGTCTTATAATATTTTAACAAAAAAATGTAAATCCGTTATTGGCTAATGTTAAGATAATTTTTCTTGTCTTACTTATCTGTATTAGCTGTGGATCAATAAATAAAAATAAATAAAAAATAAAAATATTTCCCTTTACCTGGAGGCCTAACTAATACCCACTCATAAAGCAGCCTGCTTTTTCGTATACGTTTTAGTGCCGTTCTCTCATTCTTCAGATAGCGTTTATCTGTCTGTTTATTTGGGGCTTTTGGCATTTCACACGTACAAAAAGTGTAAAAAAAAAGTTATCTGACTGTTTATCCGTCTCTTGAGAGACCCGGGCTTAGTAGGAAAAGGCAGGGCAGTACTGCTTAGGTACTGCTTTAAGAGTTGGCAGAAGATGAGTGTAAACTTAAACAATGTTGTCTTAATGCAAAACCAGGACAGACTCGGTGACCTGTAAACCTAAGACGGTGTTTGCGCATCTCACATACTGTCGTGTCGCGAAGCATCCAAGCGAGCTATGCCTAATGGCTGGTTTACACGTCTTTAGTGCTTTAGTTGTTAACAATTTTTTTACTAAATTAATGCATGTAAACAGTCAAGTTAGTAACAAGTTGCAAGTAAAAATTGTCAAACAAAAATATTAATATTATATTGACGTTGACTAAGTAATATGTATGATTTTATGGTCAACAAAAAAGAAGTATAATGTTTTAACTTGTAGCCATACAGAGCTAGGGCAAACAGTTTCCCCCTGCCCCTGTTATAATAAAACCCCATACAAACGGAAGGTGGGTATTGATACATACAACAAAGGAACTAGGTATGTTGTGTACCTACTTTAATACCTAAGCAGGTAAACACCTGTCTGAAGTCTGAAGGTCTTTGTAATGTCATGGACGATTCCCAAGGGGAGGAATTTTCGCGCGAAGTGATGAAAAGATTGCGCAAAGACTGCCAACATTGTACATTTTATTTTGGGTATGCCTAATAGGTGTAACCTCTCATTTCGAGAGGTTTTACGGGAAATTACAACACGTACTTATTAGATTCCCTATGATATGATGAATTCCTCCACTCGATATCAAATAACAAGCAATGATCAATGCGAAAAAAAACCCTTATTTGATTGTAATTTGCAATCTTTGGTCACCATACGCGTGCATTCGCTCATAGAGCTTACGAATGGCGCCAACCCGACGCGACGCTATCGTAATAAATGCAGTAAATTAACCAAAACACCCACACCTCAACCTGTTTTAATTGCTCTCCTAACTGGGTTATAATAAAACTGTTTGTATCCTCTGTTTTGACGAGGACGGAACATAGGGAGGAAAACTTTATTATAGTCGCGGTAATGAGTTGCTCCTGACGCAAAATGGAGTTTTGTTGTACTTGTACCTACTGAATAATCGTACCCGCAACACAACAAAGCACAACTCTGCTCTCAGATGGAGTTTTATTGCCCCTCCTCTTCCACAGTGGCTGTGGTTCAAAGTAAAGAAGAGGTAAACAAATAATGTGTTCTCTATGTACATGTCGGCGGCCGATCGTAGAATCGGGCACATCATGTTGTGCGTTCATGATATGCCCAAGCCATTACTGAGCACACCATGATGTGGCGGGTTTCAACGAAAACATGTCTTTTTATAAGCATTTTTATTCAGCACTACGTGATGTTTTTGAAGTAAAACTTCTTGGGGCACGGGGGTAAAATTTATTTAACCTCTCAACTGTGGGTTATTCATATATTTGCTTTTCAATTACTACTAGCCGGGTGCTATCACGAGTGGCTAAGAAATGTAACGGAAATTGGAATCGGTGACGTCAGGGTCGGCTGAAGACTTTTAAAACCGCAACTATTTTCAATACGGTTTTTAACTAATCAGATAAGATAATAATACATTCGTACAATAAAGAATGTTAATTAGTGAGAGAAAAACCTGATGAAACGTTAACAAATAAAAATTATTTTAAGCATTCTTCCACGAGTTCTTGATTTCCGGTAAAGGCCAAAACCAGTGACGTGACCAAAAACTACTTCGTTCAACCTCTTTGTTGGAACCGGAACTTATGTTTGACAGTTGTGCGATGCGATATGTTTGTAAGAAAAGAGTTTCATCAATGTCACACGGGTCGATATGGATTTCTAAAATGATGAACGAATCGTTTTGTGGCCGGTAATTATGGAATAGGTACCTAAAACGCGCTGCGTAGTCGCGCAACAGGCAGCTAGTAATCGCATAAAGTCACTTAGAATCATCCAAATGTGATATTTAGTTTTCAAGCAAATTCCGATGTGATGGATGGCTGCATTAAGACTTCTTGAAAACAATAAGTAGGTACCTAGAACTGTTCTAAAGCCACTTTTTATTATATAGTGCAGTTCAAGTCACAAATTAGCAGTTTAGCTACTAAGTACGTGTCATACCTACCTATTTAATGTTTATCTGTAGTAAACGGCCAAAGCGAGGTCTACAGCTTACAGAGCCATAAGTTTAATGGCTTATTGTTTCGCTTATTTGTTTGTATGTAATTTTTGTAATACATATTTTAAAGTTGAATTGTTGTTATAACTGTTGAAATTATACGATTTTGATTTTAATAAGCTTTTGTAATTTTAAAGTTAATGCTTCATGCCAGTCAATAATGTTGAAGTAAAATATCAAAATCGAGGTATGTCGTATGGCGGACTAAGGAAATGTCAAGAATAAAATTAAATAAGAGTTACGTCATCGCTTCGCGATGAAGTAACCCTAAAAAATCCTAGCAAAGTAGGTATGTATAGGTTAGCGGGGGTAGCATAAGGCACGCCAGTCACCCCAGCCACGCATTTTGTCACAATTTAATGTCATATCATAATGAATGCGCGCTATTTTATGGAGAAACATCATTGAGACGCGAAAGGAGTTGGCAATTTGGCAAAATGACTGCCCCAGACATGTACAAAGACTTCTCAACAGCCAATTAATAGCATTTAAATATTCTCTCATAAATTACTGCGTCTTTAGTTAGTTTGTAGAACTTGAAGGAAATGATTAAATAATTAAGAGTTGTCACTTCATACTCTATGATTCCGCCATTGATTAGTGACTTTTGCCATCGTTAAAAATAACATGCAACATAATTGCCAACTAGCAAAACTGTTGAAAACAGGAGGTTTCCAGAGGAGTGGCTAGATGGCGTTATGTTGCATGTTATTGCAAAATGGTGCTTATTTCTAGCGACGGCAAAGGTCACGGAATCATATTGGAATCACGGAGTATTGAGTAACAACTCTTATTTACCTATATTTAATATTTTTTTCTTCAAGTTCTACAAACTAAATACAGACGCAGTAAATTAAATTTATGAATGAATATTTAAATGCTATTGGCTGTTGAGAAGTCTTTGTACATGTCTGGGGCAGTCGTCCACATATTGATTTAGCCATCTTCTTTGTCATTTATCTGCGCGACTGAGGTGAGTGGCAAGCCTTATGGTAGCCCCGCAGGTACACATTAACTTGGAATAGTTGAAAATACGTACTCGATCAATTAAATAAAGGGACTGGGCACAGAGACAAGCAAAGCAATGCATACATTTGAGCGAGACGGTTTTAAGACGTGACGTCGTCAGATGGTATATAATCTGAGCGAGATGCAAATAGTAGTGACACTATTGAATGAGTTAAGTATATCACCACGAGCGCGACAAATTGTAGATAAGGAATGGTGGGAAATAAATGACATGACGTATTAAAAGTAAGTACAAGTATAAAATAATTTTAAATAATCGGACGTCTGAAACATAAAAGTAACTTGAAGCAGAGATTGGATCTCAAAATTGGAAATTTAAATCTCTTTTAGTATAGGTAGGTATAGGTGTATAGTATAGGTACCACTTAATGATCTAGCTACAGAAGTTTTACTTCTAACACGTGTACGGTGCTACACGCGAATTTTTTTTTTGTGTTATACATGTCAAACAAACACGAAGACAATCGGGGGCTTCGCTGCGCTCGTCCCCTTTAATCTTCACCTAAGCTACCGCAGTGTTTGCCTTAAGAGATTTTATCGTTTCTGATATTTCACGTTTGGGCACATCATGATGTGCCCTGTGCCCAATTCTACGATCGGCCGTCGACATAAACAAGGTGTAAATGAATTGAAGGAAAATTAAAAAAAACTACTTTGCCAGGGAGATAATTCTGAGCAACTTTAATTATGAAACTGATTTGAACAGCAACTTTATTTTTTTTCACTTCTCTACACAAAACAGCTGATCCAATCAGGCCAAAATGTACTGGGAAGTGAAAAATAAAGTTGCTCTGATCAAAGTTGCTCAGAATGATGTCCCTAACAAAGTAGTTTCGCATTTTGCGTTAATTAATTTACACCTTGTATTTGATCTACAGAATATAACAACTTTTATCTTTTGATGGATAAAAATCTTTGTTAACTCTTTGTCTGTGCCTATGCCATTCCAGGAAGCCTCGGAATGTTGGTATTTCTGTTTATGAGAGACTCCATCAAGGTTGTATCCGTCTCCATTCTCAAGCTCAAGGGTTGTCAAACATGACGAAGGCTGCTGTGACTTTAATTTCCGCCTTTCAAAGGCATATTACTTTCTTCTTTAGATCGGGGATTCGGGGTAACGGTAAAGGATATAGATATTTGCCAATTATATCGATATAGATAGATAGAGTGATAGATAATCCATTTATTCACTGTAAGAATACACACAAATACAATAATGATTCTTACAAAACTTAAAAAATATAGAAAGAAACTATACATGTGCATATTCCACAGTGAATAGGCCCTATAACCTCAGCATGTGTTGCAGATAACTGCAACGCTGGTAATTCTGCCAGGACCCATTTTACAGTGCGAGTGGAAGCTTCAGTTCAACTTCAGTAATTTTAAATTATCCTATCTTACACATCACCTCTTGAGATAAGCTTGCATATTGCTTGCATAAGTAATCTATCTATCTATCTATATATATAAAAATGAATTGCTGTTCGTTAGTCTCACTAAAACTCGAGAACGGCTGAACGGATTTATCTTATCTTAGTCTTGAAATGTTCGTGGAGGTCTAGGGAAGGTTTAAAAGGCGAGAAAAAGTCGAATAGTTTCCGGGAAAACCCTAAAAACAGCCCTTTTCTATTTCCCATACAAACGTTTTCTAGAGTCAATCGTTTTCTAGAGTCAATTTGAACTTTATTGCTATGAACTTTTTTATTCAATACGTTTTGTTTGTTTTGAAATTAATTTATACAAAAGTTTAGGTCTTTTATTTATCGATTGAGGCAGTACGAAGTCTGCCGGGTCAGCTAGTACGGTATAATATTGAGAGCCAGTTTGACAGGTTGCGGTTAGTAATGTAATGAGTATAGGAAACAACAAATTGACGTTATCCGTATGTTTTTGTTTTCGTAATGATCTGTACACCCGCCAATCTCCATAATAATCCCCTTGTGAACGGGTGGCTCGACAACCGAGTTCGACAGTCGAACCACCCGGATTTTTTCCCCTACATGACACCCGACAATATCTAGAATCAGACTACACTATATCCAGTTCAAGGTCGATGTTATTATTCAATTGAATGCATACCTCGTCTTGATGCGTACGGGCGATGCGCACAAACATTTTAACAGGTAACATCTATAGCACTTGACCTTTGCTGAAATTGTACAAAGAATGCCCTAAGAAGGGGGACGTAATCAAGATGAAGGGGACCGTTTGTGGAATGTTAGCACACGTAAGAATAAGAATAAGAATATATTTATTTAGAAAGACTTAAAGCTAGGTTTGCAAGTTATCGTTTATCCAAAAAATATATAAACAGGAGTTTGACTGCGGCCCCACACTAGGCTGAGCCTGTATCGTGGGTGCCAGCCATCGTATGCTTAGCAGAGTGGGAATTGTTGTGCTTAGTAACAATTTACAAATATTTGTGATAATTGTGTGTCATCATTGTGAACATCCCACTTTGTTCTTTTGGGCTGTATTAAGGGCCAAATTATTCGTTTCTGCTCAAATGTAGGGATAGTTCCTATCGTTGACGATCCATGCCCTATACGCGCAACAACCATGCCAAAAAATACGTAATCCTCTATTGTTCGTTAGTTTGGAATATAAACGCAAACGCATCTATGATGTGAGTGTTTGCAGATTTCTCACACATTAAGGCCAGAAATATAGACCGCGAGTTAGTCACAGACATGTCTAGCCCAGCTCTACCGCTTCACAGTAATTATAATTATACGCCCTCCAAATGGAACGCTATCACGAAAATCTATAAAAGTAAGGGTGGCGTGCCTTTAATAGAGCCTCACAGGACATTTACCGGTTATTCTAGGCATAGCACACCGTACAGATAATGTAATACAGCACTTAGAGCAACGAATGTTTATTACCCGTCTACGGCGAAGCGAAAAGGAGGGTTATTGTTGAAACCGGTATACATGTACAGGCAATTAGGCAAGACCTGAGATTTTCGACGGTGCATCTACACCTAGAAGTGCATGCAACAACCCCCCCGTCCCCCGTCCGGGCAGAAAGGAGGAGGCAAACTCTATGGGTGTCACCCTGTATCACTCAAACGAAGCCAGGTATCGCCGTCAGTACTGTAGGTATGGCATAAGTGTAGGATCTCAATCACATGAGCGGGCTTATTCGCTAACTCAGTGATGATCACTCAATGATGATCCGTAAAAATTAAGATGTTATTGGTGTCGTTAAATTATCGTGTAACCAAGGATATCAAAATAAGTCGGATAATATTAGCCGACTCAGCCGATCAGTATCTGATGAAGGAATCCTGAAGAAATGGAGGAAACTCTGCAGCTACCTCTACCTGTCTGTATGTACACGGCACACCTGCCTAAGTAGTTCATTTACTCTCGGGATGCATCAGTTTGTGAAGTAGAAGCATTATAAACAATTTTAAACACAGATGGCCACCTAAACTACTCAATAATGGATGGATACTGGAGCTTAAAGATGGTTGCTTATCACATAAGATTTACATTTTTGTTTCATTATACATTTTATTTTGTATTAGCAAAGAAAAGACACCTAGGGTCATTGGCCACAGGACAGGTACAGCATATTGATCTTACCGCCGCCTCCTAGCAACTGATATTGTACACAGAAATACCACCGCAGTACAGCTAGTTACCGCAAAATGCTTTTCCCGTCAGATTGGAGAAACAAGTCATAGACGCAATGAAGCTAAACCTGGTAAAATAACGATAGTTTTGTTGTTGGTCCTCGGTAGTTTTGGTCGTTTATTTTTCCTCGAGCAAATAGTTTTCCTAACGGCCAGTATGCAAAAAGGTTGGCGTTCGGAATTCAAAGTACTTGCAAGTCGCAAAACACGCGTCGAAAAAAAAAAACAATACACCCAGTGCACCCAGTAAACCAGCAAGGGCACCTAGGGATTACTTTATTATGTAACTTGAGTCTAGGTTGTATTGTTAGTGTTACTCCGCCCACAGCATTTGAGTGGTAGTTAAGCGCGGGCCCTAGGCAATCAGAACTTAGAATTTCATCCTTAACTTATTTTTAGAGGAAATAAGATATAAAAAAACCGGCCAAGTGCGAGTCGGACTCGCGCACGAAGGGTTCCGTACCATTATCTATAAAAAATCGCAAAAACAAAAAAAAAAATTGTATGGGAGCCTCCCCTAAATATTAATTTAATTTTAATTTAATTATTTATTTTTTAAGTAAAATAATAATATACTCAATATATTGTGAACATTTTAAGCGTCTACCTGCTACCATTATCAATATCGAGCAAAAATGAGCAAAAAAATCACGTTTGTTGTATGGGAGCCCCCCTTAATATAAAATTTCTTTTGATTTTTAGTATTTGTTGTTATAGCGGCAACAGAAATACATCATCTGTGAAAATTTCAACTGTCTAGCTACCACGGTTCATGAGATACAGCCTGGTGACAGACGGACGGACGGACGGACGGACAGACGGACAGCGAAGTCTCAGTAATAGGGTCCCGTTTGGCACCCTTCGGGTACGGAACCCTAAAAATAAGCATTGCGATAGCCAGATTTTCTGGCAATTTCAGGAGACTTTTCTATCGAGCAAAATTAATAAAATAACGTTTATGGGAAAGCAAAGTCACGCCGACACACGTGATAAACAAGCTAGTGAAAAAACATGCAATAATCCTCGTCATTCAGAGCTATTTGTGTTTTGCTAAAGGCTGTTTTTGCCTAAGACGCCGTCTTAACCCCCTTGAAAGAAGATAGATACTCACTCGTCGGGCAGGCTGGGCGCCCCCTCCTCCTGCCCCGGCGCGGTCACGTGGTACACGCAGAAGTTCTCCAGCAGCGCCCTCATGTCCACGAAGCCGAAGAACGCCTGGAAACTGGACATGTCTGCGAACAACGACACGCTATATTAATAACAATTAATTGAAAAAAAAAAGAGGAAAATCCCCGACAGGTTACAGAAAACTGCATCATAATCCGTACACCCGTTGAAGTGAAATTTCTTGTTAAGGCGTGGTATGAATAATTACAAACCAAGGTCAACGAAGATTGCGGAAGTGAGAAGCGAATGTAACTCGGGAATGGGAACAAGTGGGATGGGAATTGTGCGCTGGCAACTAATATGAATCAACGTAAGCGCCAAATCGAACAAAAAAAACAAAAAATAAGCTATTTCAGGGAATTACATTTCATATTTCAAATCGCTAATAACAATAATTCCCCACATATTACAATTAATAGAAAGACCATATTTACTACTACTGCGGTATAATAGGAAAAAATATTGGAAAAAAGGGTTGACTTTGGATTTATTTTCTATCGTGAAATTTTTATAACACCTTTTCCAACATGAAAACCCTAGATTATAATTACAAATTACATATATCAGAAATTGATTACAATTTGCCAAGTACTTCCTGAAATACAGATGAAAAAAGCACCCCCAATTTATTTGTGAGGCGTTTAACTACAAGTCCGTCCAAAGTCCACGGAACACGTTTTTTTTACACAAATCGAGATAAATTTCAAAACCTATGAATAATTAAAAACAGAACAAAAGATCTGGGTCTTTCTGTGTTGCAGTACAGATACTATAATATTATACTAATAGTTGCAGGCAACTTTCAAACGGCTGAACCGATTCTGATAGACTCTAACTAAAACATCTGATGTTCCCAACGTGGAACAAAGGCTTACTCATAATAAAAGTCGAGAAAGATTAATCAAAGAGATTGTCCCCCGGTTTTCTGAGCGCTGATTAATTTAACAGGTGGTTAAATCAATTTCGGCCAATCACATCTCGCTATTTTAAATAATAGAGGCCCGTGATTGGCTGAGGCTTATTTAACCACTTAATGCGCCCGGTATCGCTAAAATTGGCAACTGGATTTGTGGTGGTTGAAATTTTCACAAATTATAAAATAAATATGATAAAATAAAGTAGGCATATAATGGCATAAATTGCAGCGCGACACTTACCTACGTCCGTGCAAAAAGTGCAAAAAAGTGTCTTTTTGCAAATTACACAAAAACCGCTGATGATTTCTAAAATGTTCAACATTTTTTTTATATTTTGATTACTGATTTTTACACATAAGAACCATACCAGCGTTCCTTGTAGAACTCCTGGAATAACTAGTTTTAGGTAAAAAACAACTATTAGTTTTTTTTTTCATGTTTCCAATGTCATTATTATGATTTCAAACACATTTTTTTTAGCAAAGGGACGGTTTTATGACATATATTTTTTCTGGATTCAGGAAGTATCTCAAACTGTTGGAATAACTTTTTAAAGATGGGCATTTTGCTGGACAATCGTGGCATTTTGCTGGACAATCGTGAGCGACCAGCATACCGTGGCGGGGGTGCGTCTATAATCTATGTCTATAATAGCCGCGGCTGCTCAAGATAGGCGACTCAGACTTATGGTTCTGTCAACTTCTCCATTATTACCTATCTCTTATAGGTTCTGATTTCACAATATTGCTGAATGCTGACCAGTGGTGCCCCTGCCGCCACGTATGGGAAAAGGGTGACGCTATGTTTGTTATCAAAGAAATTATCTCGAGATTTTTAATTGATTTTCCAAACACCATCTCGGCTTCATTAGCATGCACAGCACCGTCAACAAAGTATCGTTTCTGTGGGCGGAAGTGGGAACTATAGCATACTGTAGTTGGCGTAACAAGTAAGTTTTAATTGAGGGGAGCTGCCACGACTCGCGTCTTTGCATCGCCAAAGGGAAGTTATGTTAATATTACCGATAGTGGTCGTAATAACCCGGTACAAGGTCAGTGTACAAGTTTGGTTAGCAGCGAATTAAGCTGTTGGGGGGTGAGCCAATCTTGTTAGGTTAGGATGTCTCTTCATCATTGGCTACTATCCGCTCACTGCTGAATATAAGGCGCTGATAGGTATGTAAGTATGTATGTTTTTTTTATTACTATCCCGGGTATAACTTGTATGACAAATGACAGTTCAAAATGAGGTGATCTGATCTAGGTGTCACTGGTCTATGAAAAAGTAGATACTCTCGAGTAAAAGTTACTCTTTCGATGGCAAAATCCGGGCTTAGTTGTGTATAGTAAGCGGGACTATCTCTTTCCTCATTTTGTGCGTGGACACCAACACGTACAGGCGTACTATAGGTGTACACGCATACAATCTCAATTCTGAGACATGTTCTAAAGGCGTACACGAAAAATGCAACATTTTGGGGAATTTCAATTTCAGGTGTGCTTTAGGTAACCCAGAAAGATTCGATGTCCTTTATTTTATTTTATTACCTTAAAAAAACGATCTTAGCACAATATGACGTGTATTGCAATACATTCAAACTTTGCCCCAAACTTGGGACAAATTATTGACACAAAGAATAAAAGTCGTATTGGCGACTCCACTATTCGCCTCTGTTCCACACACTTTAAGTATTTTACTTCTCTCCGATCACTGATTGAATATTCATTTAATATTGATTTTTCCGACAGTTTCCGTATTGCATTGCTGTTTGTTCTGGCGTGGGTAATTGCGTCACAAAAGCATTCCCGGTGTCCTGTCGGGAACCCAGACTATTGTGTTTACACATACAACATACAAGTTTGTGTAATGTATACCTAGAGTACCGCCATACATAGGATATGTGGATTCACAGGATGGTGTACGTTCCGTGGAGCAAAACTTTTTTTACTTTAATTATTATTATTCGTTTATTAATTACAGATGATCTTTGACTAAGAAAGAATTTATAGTTTGGAAGACCGTTGATGAGATCCGGGATAGTGATTCTGTCCTTAAATTAGCAATTCCAAAAAAAAAAAATTTTTGATCGATATGCTGGTGCACCATGCCAAAATAGTTTTAAGGAGAAATTCCAAAAATATTACCCGAGAGGCAGGAGGTTAAAGGCCCGTATCGCTAGAATGTGCATTTGTGCCTCGATTCGTGGTAGCTTGGAAGTTGTTTTTTTTTAAGTTTCGTTATTGATACTACTCTGTTGGCAAAAAAAAACATTTAACAAAAACCTTTGGGCCGTTTTCGTAATTTATGACAGGGATTTGTTTGAAATGTTAGAATAAACCCTTGAAATATTACTAGTAAATAGTAAACCTACATGTAAAGTACGACGAGCATAAAGTGCAATATATTATTTCAATATTGCATTCCACCGCCGCCGCCGAGCGGTTGTCCATTACAGTCCTTGCCTTGCAGACTAGTCAGTTCCACGCAATCGCCAGGATATCGCGATGATTGCATACCGGTCTCATACGTCCTGACTATGGCTACAGATACTTTTATCTATGGCACGGGAACAAAGGGGTTCGAACATTTTTGCATGGGGCCTGGGATACTTTAAGCAAGTACCAAGTACCTACCCTAAAATTACGCATTATTGTGTACACCTATAAAACATTTGTCTATCGATCGAGAATTTAATTACACACAACAAGGAGTCTTTGAAAAAATGTCATAAATAGTAGGCTTTCTGAGATAATTCAGTTTGAATATGTAATTCAGTAATTTATTTACATACTCAAAATGACTTTACACAACAAATTTTCGACTGACGGGGATTATGTTTTATAGGATTACACAAAAAAAGCGAAATTTGAGGGTATGCAAGTATGTACCCCAGTATCCCAGGGACCATACAAAACTGTTCAAACCCCTTTTACGGACGCCACCGCCATGCTGTCACTTTCTGTATAAACAGGAAATGAATCGGGAAATGATAGCGCCTGTGCTGAGTATCGGTAAAATGTGCAACTCGATTCGTGGCAGATGTATTTTGGACACGACCATTCATAACTGCCAACCTCCAGTAGTAGGGGCACTGAAAGAAGTAAAAGAAGTTGGGATGGCTGAACTAGAGTGCAGGTGCAGGGGACATGCACAAAGGCCCCGCTCTCGTGGGCCAAGTGCAGGCACAACATCCCCCTGACAGAAGAAGAAGAAGAAGAAGAAGTAAAAGAAGAAGAAAGCATAACCGCTTACACTGCAACATGGTTGCTGTTACATCAGTCATTTTGGGAAAACAGTGAGAAGAGAACCCTAAAAATTGTTGACTCATATCAAATTCTAAATTCCGTTTAGTTTCCAATTCCAAAGTCCTTTTCCATTCAATCATATCAAATTTCTTTTAGATCTCGAGGAATAACACATTTTGGGTGAATAACATCTATTCAGTTACCTATTTTTGGGGTTCCTTACCTCAAATACAAAAGGAAACCATCCTGACTTCCGTCTGTCCATCTGTCCGTCTTTCAAAACAATTTTACTAGAGAACTCGTTAAGGTTACAAGTTCAAATTAATACGAAAACCCAATCAAAATTAATAAGTACGAGTATGTTTAACACAATTAAAATATACAGTCGTTTTTTTATTTGTTTGATACTCGCAAGGGAATCAAAACCTAACGCGCACACTCATCATCATCATCATATCAGCCCGTAACATCCCACTTGTTGGCGACGCTTTATTAATTTAGTTTAATTATTTATATCGAGCTTTTTATACGCCCCAACCCCCTACACCACTGTTGGGCATTATCATACAAGGCTTCTCCCACGCACGCCACTCGCATCTGTTCCCCGCCATTCTGGTCCACTGTCTACCTGCCACCTTTACAATGTCATCTGACCAACGGGCCGGTGCTCGCGCACACTCATTTGGGGAATATTCCCAGTTGAAATAAAAATAAAAATGCGCCAAAAGCAGAATTCCGAAATTAATACAAATGGCAGTGACAGGAGCCCGGAATTACAGCGGACATGTAGACAGCTTGTCAGGTGATTCCAACTCACGTTAGGCAATCAAGCCTAATTTGCATGCGAATCAGTTTCAAATTCGATTAGTTGCAACCGTAGAGTGAGTATTTAGTGTGGGTGTACGCAGGGCACGCAGATCAGATTATGGAAGGCAGGTAAATCTAATAGCCTGTTTACATTGGTCAAGGACAGTGGACAGTACAGTGGTGTAATTTAAACCGATCGGACAGTGGCGAGTCAACTTGGCTTGCATATAATATCGCGACTGTCCACTGTCCTTGACCAATGTAAACAGCCCATAACAGGGACTCCGCCTGCTCTGCCCTGCAAAATCTATCAGGACGTGTCGTCGGAATTTTATATTTATTCTGGAATAATTCCAGTTTCCAGTTTTGAAACGACCGACTTCACAAGACGAGGGTTAAATTCGTCCGAATCTATGTTATGTTTCAAGTCATTAATCATTCAGTACCAATAATGGGGCAACTTCAGCTATTCCGGTAACTAGCAACAAACAAATAAACCGATAAAGGTTAGTGGTCTCAACACATCACCGCAGGTTTAATATAGTACAGTCAATGGCGATTCGACAATCTTGTTGTAGCTATTGCCCAAAGTACATAATTCGGTACATTTCCGGTGCGGCAGTAGGAGTAGCAGGGTGGTGGTCAATGTTGTCCAGCCAATGGCAGCCACACTGACATACTTAATATCGCCTTTCGAACCACCCGTCCGCTGGGTACCTTGTCAATCCTGTCATGCATGCTTCATCATCATAGTTTCTTTGTATTTGTCACCCTTCCCGCGGGTATTTACGGTATTTACGTAATTCGTAAACTTTGCCACCCCACATGAAATAATAGCATGACTCTGTTTGTATAGTATGTATTTGTGTTAGTATAGAAGTTAAACTGTCAACCTTCAAACATCTTTCGAAAATATTTGGCTAATTTACCTAATTAATTAATAACACTCAATAAGCGGTTTGAGCATAGTACCTTTAGTTATTTTTCTTTCTTTTAATTTAGTTTTTACTTTACTTAAATACAAATACACTGTCCACAAATAAAAAGATGCTGTCAAAACACCCAGTAGGATATTCTACATGTTTTAAAATAAGATGTTTATATTAAGAAAAGCAATGTATTATATCTGTTGTGTTTTGCAATAAATAAAATAAAATAAAATAAATGGAAATCAATTCTGTCATCAAGAATTATACACTCTGCTCAATTAGTACTTCTCATATAATGAAACCTCCCAGTGTGTGCTTAGCTGAGCCGGTTGGGGCGGATCTGTCAGGTGCTGGGCTGCCGGCTTAGCTGAGCCGGTTGGGGCGGATCTGTCAGGTGCTGGGCTGCCGGCTTAGCTGAGCCGGTTGGGGCGGATCTGTCAGGTGCTGGGCTGCCGGCTTAGCTGAGCCGGTTGGGGCGGATCTGTCAGGTGCTGGGCTGCCGGCTTAGCTGAGCCGGTTGGGGCGGATCTGTCAGGTGCTGGGCTGCCGGCTTAGCTGAGCCGGTTGGGGCGGATCTGTCAGGTGCTGGGCTGCCGGCTTTTAGCCAACTGCTTACAGGCCAGCTAATGGACGTGGAGTTAAGATTCCCTTTGTGGACTATATTTGTTTGCAGTTTAACTCATTTGGCTTCATGAAATAACACGCACCAATAACTAACCGATAATAAAATAGTGACTCCCCACTTTGCGTGACAGGGGGCCAATCCATCGCAGAACCTATGGATATTAACCAACACTTATTTGTTCTTTATGAAAGAGAGTTACGAGTAAATGTGTATCATATCACCGCCCTGAGCCCTGAACTAACTAATCTTAGCCCCGCATTCCGAACCTATTACGTGTAAATAAATGAGTTAAATGAAAATCGATAGCTCAATCCAATCAAGTCCTTGCCAAGCGACTGCCGGAAGACTATTAAGTTCAAGTATAAGTACACCATTGAGGTTCCATTCTTACCCCTACGTCGGTAGTGATAAGGGTGATGCTAATGTGTAGGTTTCAGTGTTGAGTGCAGTAGAGTAAAGATCGAAGTGGGTATTAATTGGATTCCACGTCCTTTGTGTTACGCCGTGGCTGCGAGGATCCAATGGGTTTTGTATTTGCCGATCGGATTCGTATGCGCCGGTTTACACTGTTTGACGGAATATGGCCGTACTACTGATAAGTCCAATGAGTACCTAATAGGACGATCTTCGCATTTGCAAATGGATAATTGGATCTCTCAATGCAAGCGAAGAGGTCCGTGGTCTAGTTGTTTCGCTCGCAAGAGAAGCCGTTGCGAATCCGGTGTTGACAATGTACAAGTCGTTGTCAGGTGGTGGAAAACTCAGGAGAAAATATTTAATTTTACGCTGTAGCGATTGGCTAAATAAGTTTGTAGCCTTCGGCATCCGATACCGCTAGGTCTAACGGAACACCGGCAGGTATTGACTGGGGCTGTATTATCGCAATGACCTGGATCGCTTGTAGCCCAGACCTGGCTTAGACTAATATTATTTATTTAGTGCCACGGACGCAATGCGAGCCATAAACAGCAGTATAGATACGATAACGATATATTTTATGACTTTAACAATTGATATAAATTACAGCTTGATACGTTCACGCGTTCTTGATATAAAAGGTCTTGACACACGGTCAGACGGACGGACGGACGGACTGACGGACAACAAAGTGATCCTAAAAGGGTTCTTTCCCTAAAAACAAAAAAAAAACTTTTTTGGTGGCGCGTCGAATTCGGAAAGTGGACGAAGTAAAGAATAGTACGGTTATACATATGTCGTGAAACGTTAGTTTACAACACTGCAGGAATTCTATCAAAACAGCCATTCTATCACACTGGTGTTGCACAATGATGTATACATTCCTGGTAGGTATATAATTCCTGCACAGCTCCATAGAATCCAATATCTGAGAGCCGTATTTTGCCGTATGCTACTAGCCATATCCTGTAGCAAACTACATATATTGCAGTAAACGGGAACACCCTTTGATAAAACGGCACTCTAAAATGTGCTTGACTTTGACAGTGACTACCAAGACGTCAATTTATCTATTAAATTAAATTAAATTGTTTATTTTCCAGACAAGTGTCCAATATAAAAATTAATAATCTATTGCAGGGGGATGAGAAGGTCATTTTTTTTCCTTTTCCCAGGAGAATAACAATCTCTAGACTGAAAGGTTGTAGTGAGTGAGTGATCGCCTTCTCATCCAATAATTTTAGTGTTTTGTTCCTCATACATAATTCTTTCTTTCTTAATCATCTACATCAGCGTAACTGTCACCCCACATTTGTCCCCAATGGTGGACACAGGTCACTTCTCTGTTTAGAATGCATTCAGTCCACGAATGACATCAAGATAGCATTTAAAGGCCAATAACAGATTATAAGGAAACAGTAAATTGGAATCGAAACAATGGCGTCTCTCACGAGCATCTCTGAAAGCTGCCATTTTCAAACTGCGCGCTAAATGACTGACGGGTTTTAGACTTTATTACAGCAGAATGAAAATACAGCGAAGCTATGTACAAAGGCAAGCCTATGTCTAAAAAGAGATCTCTTCCACCAAACACCAAAACTTCAAACCCATCTTTTGGGGGTTAAAAATAGCCTAAAAGACATTATATTATTCTACTCACAATTGAGCCCGTCCTGATTATAGATGTGCCGAGTCGGCAACATTGCTGCAATATTGTCATTTTTGTATGGGGGCAATATTGCCGTAAAAATGGCAATATTGCCGTAAAAATGGCAATATTTCCGTAAAAATGGCAATATTGCCGTAATAATGGCAATATTGCCGTAAAAAAACCCAATATTGCCGTAAAAATGGCAATATTGCCATTTAGACGGCCATGGCTACCACGATATCGCCGTGGTCCGTGCGCACGCGTTAGGTAAGGTCAGGATCAGGTTAGGTTAGGTTAGCTTAGGATAGGTTAGGTTACCTAGCTTAGGATAGGTTAGGTTAGCTTAGGATAGGTTAGGATAGGTTAGGTTAGATTAGGTTAAACGACAGTAATCCACTCACAGTTGAGCCCCAAGTCGTGGTAGGTCAGTATGGCCGGGCGCGAACGGTCTCCCTGCGTGGCTACCACTATGTCGCCGCGGTCCGTGCGCACGCGCACCTCCTCGCATGACGTCACACCGCTGAGACGCCGCGCCGCCGGGAACTGAAGCTGGATGTTCTTCAGCTCGATGTCGTCCATGCTGTCTGAGAGCACCGTCCTGGAATGGGCGGGAAATGTTATAATTGGCTACTAGACAAGGGTATTTCGGACCATGCTATCCGTTTCCCAAAAACCCGTTTCCGTCACTACCGTTTCCTAAATAATCCGTTTCCCGATAAATATGTTTCCCAGCATGTGTTTTTCCCAAAATAGGGAAGTCAACCTAGAGAACAAAGATTGTTTGCGGAGGATGGCGCCCGTGCCGGATGAGAAAATAAAAGATATTCCTGAGTTGTGCTTAAATACTGTATTTTTTCAATAGTACAGAGATAGAATCAGTGTTTGATAAAATATTGTTAGATATAAATATATTTCTACTAAACTAATTACGTTTATGGGTAGTCTCTACAAAATCGCCAGATCACACAGAGTTACCAGACATAATAGCGAACATTTTCATCGAGTCGAAGGTAAAAAGCTCAATAATAAAGTGCTTAGTTCATAGAGTGGAGTTAAATAAGACAACGTTCTTTACAACTCTGTGAACGAATAGCTGCTAACACTCCGCTTTGCATTTTAATTTGTGCTTTTCCACGCAAACAGAAGATGTTCGTGTTCTTTTCAGAGAATGAAAGACGGTTCCAGGCTAATTTCGCATTCAGGCGCGCTCGCGACTAGAGCCCAGACCTTTTACAGAATGGCAGGGACCGCCCTACATTCTCTTGGATGAACCAGAAAGAGGTAAACTATCACTCGACACGACTCGTGGAGAAAATGTGTGCGGTTTGACATTTTCGAAAAGTCACGTGATTAATTTCGTTCGTAAATGTCAAATCTCGGAAGCCCTGTAGCTTCGTTGTGTAGTTTATACATAGTATTATGTACATGAATTCTGGTGTCACTATAGTCGCGTGATGAGTTATAGAATTTAACGTGTCTAGGGGAGCTGATGGGAACACTTTGGAAACACATAACATGAATGGTGTGTGAAGAGTAACAGCTAGACCACATCGATCAAATAATATCCGTAGCCCAATAATTTGGAAGAGGCGTTATACTATGGACCTTAGGACACTATGGATGTTACACGTGTAGGGAATCACTAACGAGTATACTTTGAGTCACTTCCTTAGACGACGGAGATACTGGTTGAGAACTCGGCTGTGGTTCAGCCAGGTTCAGGAACCAGAGTTACCAAATGGAAAGAAACTTTACAGTTTAGCTAAAGGTACAAGGCCGAAGTATATCCTCTCGTCCACATTACTGGGCTACGGCGAATGTTCAGTTCCGTTGTTTCGGTACACGAACTTTCGTCATACACCGGTAATGTGGCTGAGGTGTTACGCATACAGTATGCGGCATACTGCTCATAATATGTGGTGCGAGTAGAGGGTATAAAGGCAGAAACTTCGCCAAAGCCGCAGCTAGTATAATCTGGAAACTATTCACCACTGCCTTCGCGCTGGCATTAAACTTCAAAGTTAGCCATGAGTCGGTCATTTATAGGTAAAGTAGATACTTTAGAACGTGTAATACAGGTCTTACGCTAATCTTAGGAATACTTGGGGTGTGAGTTACAAAATTTCTGACTGCAATCTGTGCCTCTTGTATGGCACCTCACCGTTCGGTCCGTTCGTTCCCACATCGTAAAAAGCAGCTATCCTTCACTGCCTGCATTAATGACTCAGTCAGTTAGTTGGGACTGTTATAAATAATATGATGTTGATGATTTTCACAATGATGACATTTTTAACGAAATAATATTGTTAGCGACAATTCATTCGAAATTGGATTCGTAAATTAGAGAAGTTACGAGTATAGAGACACACGCGGTCTCGGCATTGGAATATGTGGGTTTTTACACAAGTAAATTATATTTCCACCAATTTGCATTTGTAAGTCCGTGATTCTCTTTGCATTTCGGTTCAAATCACTGCCCTTTTCGTAGCCTAGTGAAGTGCAATTGTCCAATTCCCCACAAATGCACATACTTTTGTGATTAATAAAACACTCTTTTGCTCGAAATGTATGGAAAAACATATACTGGTGCATAGTGGTAATTTTTACACAGAATCATGTGCATAAAACATATATCAAATAATGACGAACTTTTGTAAGGTTTTAACTTTTAACATTATTGTTATATTTGTTAGACTACCCATCTAGTAGCCAATTCAATTCATAAAGTAGTGTAAATTCGCAACACCATTACGTAGGTAGAGCTCGTCTAAGCTGAAATGACGCGCCCCACTCCTTGGTTTTGTATGACAAGTAAATACGAAACCAAGGAGTGGGGCGCGTCATTTCAGCTAAGACGAGCTCTAAAATAAAAACAAAAGAAAATCACATTCACACCAATCTGCGTTAGTAGGTCCGTAAGTTTGCATTGCTAAAGGTCAATTGACTGACCTTTTCGCATAGTGAAATGCAATGCAGTCTTAGTGCAATTTAATATTTCGATTCGACGAATCCCCTGGCCGCACTATGGCACCATGGTACCATACTGTCTAAATTGCCGGCATAAGTGCTTCTTATCGTTAGTCGTACGGTAGGGTACAACGCCCCGACCTCCCTCCATTCCCCCCTACTACCCCTGTGGGCTCACATTATTTATGTATTGACTGTAATATGTGTAGGATTAATATTCAGGTACAATCTTTGTTATAAATGTACAATATTAATTTCCAATTCTGCATAAAATGGCAAAGTTCAGTGACATAACAGTCCACTCGCGAACAATGAAATCAATAAACGAAGATCGTTTTTTTATGAATGTTGGTTGTTGTAGCTTTTTTAACCGACTTCCCAAAGGAGGAGGTTTACAATTCGTCCGGATGTTTGTTTTTTTTTTTTTTTTTATGTATATCCCCCGATAGCGCCTAAACGGATGGACCGATTTAGAAAATTATTTTTTGTTTGAAAGGGTTTACCTTCCCATTGGTCCCATTGCCACCAGGTCAGGATCTGATGATGGGATCCTGGAGAAATCAAGGGAACTCTTCAAATATTATAGGCAGACATATAGTGATTTTTGTGTTTTTCATAATAACTCGTGCAAATGCACATGGTAAGCACAATATTGTGATGTGGAACTGCTGATGAAGACCACATATGGCCACCAGATCTGCTCAATACTAGGTACAAATACAATGCGTGGCTGACGGGCAGGCAACGCATAGCCTAAACCGGTGCACCTAGAGCCATGAAACTTTGTACAGGGGTTCCTTAGTAGCGTGGGGTAGCACTGATATGGGATTTGACAAAATTTATTCCCCAAGGGGGGGGGATAAGGGGTTACAGTTTGTATTAAACTCAATCTAATCAAATAGGGTTTGTGGAAGTCGGTTTTTTCTAAAGTTTACTTTTTGTTTCAATTATTAGTAGATTCAGCATTCACACATTACTTCTAATATTGTATGGGATAGCACTCAGATTGACTGTTACTCAATAACGTAAACAGGGCTAAACCAATTTGAATAAAATTGGCTGACATACTATTTGTGCCGGTTTTGATAATTCTTAAGTCCCATGCTCACAAAGTTACGGGCACCCTACTACCGTAGTTTAAGATTGATTTTTATAGATACGAGTAAAACTCCACAGAACTCCATACAATAACCGGCCAAGTGCGAGTCGGACTCGCGCACGAAGGGTTCCGTACCATTATCTATAAAAAACCGCAAAAAAATAAAAATGGTATGGTAGCCCCCCTTAAATATTAATTTAATTTTAATTTAATTATTTATTTTTTAAGTAAATAATAAATTCAATATATTCTGAACATTTTAAGCGTCTACCTGCTACCATTATCAATATCGAGCAAAAATGAGAAAAAAAATCACGTTTGTTGTATGGGAGCCCCCCTTAATTCTAAATTTCTTTTGATTTTTAGTATTTGTTGTTATAGCGGCAACAGAAATACATCATCTGTGAAAATTTCAACTGTCTAGCTACCACGGTTCATGAGATACAGCCTGGTGACAGACAAACGGACGGACGGACAGACAGCGAAGTCTCAGTAATAGGGTCCCGTTTGGCACCCTTCGGGTACGGAAACCTAAAAAAGGTACCTACCTACCTATAGTTAAAATCCGCATACACTGACCATTGCGTCAACAATATCGACTGGAAGAAACTCGTATACCTAGACTTGTACAACGTCATAGCAAAGAACATTTCGAGTTCAAGCCCCTTCCCCTCTCTTTCCTCCGCCGTTTTCTTCACCCCCCCTTTCCCCGTCGGTTGGCGACCTGCCAACCACCTCAGGAGGCCAGGCCACACACTGCTTGGGTTTTGTAGAAATTGTGTTGCTGATTTATTTGGCGATTCAAACGGAGAGTTCAAATGTAATTTGACCTAAATTATAGCCAGAAGAAATAAACTTGACATGGTTTAGTAAAGGTTATGAGGATGATCGCCTCACAATTTGCTGCTATTGAAAAATATGCCAGAATACTCTTAGATTTTTTACTAACTGACTGGCAGCACCGTACTTTCTAACCTGTAGAGCTAGGTAGAAGCACGAAACTTTGTACTGGGGTTCTCCCATAAAGGAGCACTAAGAAAGAAAATGTTTTTTATTCCTACCTGAAGAAGGAAAGATAGTTGCCGAAGCTTGTACCTAACTGAAAATCAACAAGCTTTCCTGATACAATATAAACACAATACAAGCGGTCCTAGGATGGCAAAGTTCAGCTGCAGGGTTTCCCACGAACCAAGGAAACATTAAGATCTCTATGGGTTCAAGTTGTACCCTTCGCAAATCAAATTGTACCTCGTGCTCAACGGGTCCATATTGGCTCATCTAAAGTCTAAGTTCCGAAAATGGTCTAACTAACGGTTTGTACTCCGAATGATCACTCTTCCTAAAATGTTAGGAACACCAACCAACACCAACATTTTAGGAAGAGTGATCATTCGGAGCCAATATGGACCCATGCTCAACATGTGCAATTGTGCAGGGTACGCAATTCATTTCCCAAAAATCGATTGCCACGAAACCTGAAGCTTCAGAAGATTAGACAAACTTCTGAACATCTGGGAGGAACAAATGAGAGCTAAGGCGTACGTAGTGCCGAGAAACTTCGAGAAGTAGTCTAGCCCAAATAGTTGCCTAGTGCTGCCGTTAAGTAAATACCTACCCTGCCTAAGTAATTTCTTTCTTTCCTCTTAATATGGGAGCTGAAAGAGTATGAAGGTTATGTAAAATCAAACGCTTTACGTTGAGTCAGTTAAAAATCTCTATTTTGCATGGCAGGGCTCAATTCTCGCCCTGCAAGTTGGAGGCGTAGGTCGAAAATATCTTCATTTTCGTATGAAGTGTCGTAGACAATTTCCGTCTACGCTTTCAATTCGTATGGGCGAGAAATATCTACAGATATTGAGAAGGTTACGTACCAACGCACATGGTTGGTTGCATTTTGTTGGTCTATACATCGAGGAGGCAGCTACTTTTTAATCGACTTCCCAAAGGAGGAGGTTTACAATTCGTCCGGATGTTTTTTTATGTATGTTCCCCGATAGCGCCTAAACGGATGGACCGATTTGGAAAATTATTTTTTGTTTGAAAGGGTTTACCTCCCCATTGGTCCCATTGACACCAGGTCAGGATCTGATGATGGGATCCTGGAGAAATCGAGGGAACTCTTCAAATATTATAGGTAGACCAGGCAGGCAGTGATTTTTGTGTTTTTCATAATAACTCGTGCAAATGCACATGGTAAGCATAATATTGTGATGCGGAACTGCTGATGAAGACCACATATGGCCACCAGATCTGCTCAATACTAGGTACACATACAATGCGTAGCTGACGGGCAACGCATAGCCTAAACCGGTGGATCTAGAGCCATGAAACTTTGTACAGAGGTTCCTTAGTAGCGTGGGGTAGCACTGATATGGGATTTGACAAAATTAATTCCCCAAGGGGGGGGGGGGGATAAGGGGTTACAGTTTGTATTAAACTCAATCTAATCAAATAGGGTTTGTGGAAGTCGGTTTTTTCTAAAGTTTACTTTTTGTTTCAATTCTAGATCGAATGATCGTTAGTAATATGCTACATGCACTCTTGGACTGGCAGTGTGGGAGTAGGGGGAGCATAATTAGTAATCCCGGAGCATTTTGTATTTATTAGAGAAACTGTCCTGGCCCATACTAAGGTAACCTTTACCGTAGGTCAGAAACAGCGACGCTACATTTTCCAGATGAACAGAATAGGAACGTTACGAAGTCCAAATAGTAACGGTACTCGACAAACACGCGAATATTCTTGAAAGGGTCCCTAAAGCCCTGCTCTATTCTCCATCCATATGGAACAGCCCCACATACATAATGTTAAGTAATCAAACAACCTTTCTATTCGTCCTAGTTGACTCGGTGGCCCAGTGGTTAGATGCCTCGTATTCATACGTGTGGTAAATAAACGCAGTTTGTGTGGTTTGTGAATAGAAAATCTGCTTTTCGAGAGTATTATGAATTATAATTATCAAAAATACTGCCTGTAGAGATCCCCCTTCCTTTTCTTTCTTTAAAACTAGCTGTTAGCTTGCTCTCCCGCGATTACTTCAATATGACATGGAGTTTGGATATGTAGAGTTCCCCTTATTGCTGCAGGATCCCATCATCAGATCAATAAATGGTCAATGGGACTAATCGAAAGGTAAAAAATAAAACTAATGAATGACTATAGTCAAGTCAATTATTTATATTTGTTGTAAATAAACAAACGTAGCAAGACTACCAAGTGACAAATTGACAATATTCCTGAGTGTCAATATCGCCAAATTCGTAAAAACTAATAAGATATTCCTTCAAAAACTAACATTTTTGAAATAGTTGCCTTGTCTAAAGAACAAGAGGTATACATTGTCCTGCACGCAGGCATCCCTAAATCCCTATCCCCTAGCATGCCGTCCCCCGCTCCCCGCGGGTTTCGCGGCGCGGCGCGAAAGAGTGCGAGTACGCGCAAGTTACAAGTCTCTGGAGCACGATTCTCGCGCCTTCGATATACGGATATCGAGATATTGACAGATTCCCCTACAAAATCCCTCGATATCTACACCTATATCGAGTGAGTTTGTATGGGAATCTGTCAATATAGGTCTCGATATCCATATATTGAACTGTACCTCACCTTCCGCGACAAAATATCCCCTCGCACTCAGTATGCTTGCTACGTGTTCGGTTGTCCAATTAACAAGTGACGTAGCTGCTCTAATTGTTCGCTGGCTTTTGACGTGTTCTCTAAGTAGCGTCTAATATGGCCAGTTACAGACTTGTGGACTCTATTGAAACGTGATAAGGGTGTATTGTGGAACAGGACGGTTCTGTTTCACCGTACTGCTAACACGGTGTGACAAGAGGTTTTTGTTTACGTAAACGTGTGCACTTCTTTGTTTACATGTGTGTTCTACTTGTTCTCATCATTACTGCTAACGAATGTGTTAATTTCAGCCCGCAGATTTACACGAAGTAAACAATAATTGTTTATGAAGATTGAAAAAATCATATCAGGGCCCTAATGCTGCTCTGAGAATTTCACTTATATTTCATTACTATTCCATTGCAAACACCCAATCAAGGAGGATAATAATTTAGGAGAATACCAAATGACGCCATTTTGGGTGTTTGCAATGGAATAGTAATGAAATATAAGTGAAATTCTCAGAGCAGCATTAGGCTGCAGGGCTCCCGTTTTGTAGTTCCTTCACAGAAATAAGGGATTTGCTGAACCTCAGTGCGCGAGTTAGCCTGCACTTTTATATTTATTTTATATTTATTTCCTTTGCACGGCCTAATGCTGCTCAAATTAAGTGCCGCTAAAACGTCAGGTGCGCGCTGTCATTTCCTAAGTGATAGACAGATTTGAGTAATCGTCCATATTTGAACATAGGGTGTCATAGGAAGTCAGAATAGATGTTACTGTAGGAAAATATAGCTTTACTCGCAGTTTCAGTGACTCAAATATGCAAGACTAATTCGATAAGCATAAATACGGCGGTCAGAGTTTAAAAGGCACAGTGGCATGATTTTCGCGCCTTCGATTAACGGATATCGAGACCTATATTGACAGATTCCCGTACGAAATCACTCGATATAGGTGTCGATATCGTATATCGAATGCGCGAGAACTCTTCGCAGTATAACAAAGACTCTCGGATATAGTGAACTGCGATAGATATCTATTGCGTTGTAGACTTGAAACTAGGGCAGTATGAAATGCTCTGTAAGTCTGTGTGGTAAGTGTCAGACTTGGAATGTGTCACTCGATATGGGGAATCGGCTTACATGCTACGTTTAACGACATATAAAGGCTCGTATTGAAAATGTTACTTTATTATGTAAGATTTCTTATACAAAGCTCCGTGGTCTTGTGGGTTTCATGCTTGCTTCGCACGCAGGAGATGCAGGTTCGAATCCCGGTGCTGACCATGTACCAATGAAATTATTAATTTATCTTAAGTACCTATACATTACGGATGTTCTCACGGTGATGGAAAACATCGTGAGGAAACCTACGTTACTCCATATATCTTTACGCAGTACGAATTTCCAATTTTAGTCTTTGGCTTCAGCTTCATGCCATACTCGATGAGGGAGGCCAATTCTTGAGGCGAATTCTCAAAGCGTAGACGCTATTGTCTACTACATACATGTATTTTATACAAAAATTACAATATTATCGTGTACGCTTTCAAATTCTAATGGGCGAGAATCGCCCCCCAGCAACTCGTGTGAGTAAGATTCTAGAATCGTGTTCGAACTGCCACTATCGAGCGCGCGCCAAAGGTTACTCTTACCGAGGGGCACGGGCCTTTAATCGGATAACTAGGAGTAAGATTGAAAAATAACAGTTATATCATCTGAAACTTGAATTACGAACCTTGAAACCATGATAAGCAAATTTTCTTAAATTTCATCATTAAGTATCACTAATTGTATTCGAAGTAACTGCCTTTATACAAACATACTCATACTTCACTTTTCGTGAGTGTAAAAATTGCATTCTTCACCGTGTCAAATTAATTCTTAATTTGGCACACACACGTCAACTTTATCAAAATCAAATGTTAATTTCAAATTAGTTTTTGCATGAAACAAAAGGTTTAAAAAGTTCACGTTATTGCTCACTTTTTAGGGTTCCAAACCCGAAGGGTGCCTAATGGGATCCTATCACTAAGCCTCCGCTCTGTCCGTCTGTCACCAGGCTGTATCTCATGAACCGTTTTGAAATTTTCACTGTTGCCGCTATAACAACAAATACTAAAAAACAGATCAGATTATACATAATAAATACTAAAGAGGGCACCCATACAACAGTGTTGTTTTTGCTCATTTTTGCCCGATATTGACAATGGTAGCAGGTAGACGCTTGAAATATTCACAAAATATTGAGTTAATATTATTTACTTTAAAAAATAATAATCAAACTAAAATAAAATTTTAAGGGGGGCTCCCATACAACAGACGTGCTTTTTATTTCGAATTTTTTATAGATACGGTACGGAACCCTTCGAGCGCGAGTCCGACTTGCACTTGGCCGTTTTTTTTTTAAACTTACTGCGAGTAAGTTAAATGGGTCAAATGGAAGCCCTTTACAAAAAATTGTACCCTACCCTGATTTGCGAATGGCGCAAAAGGTTTATTAATTTATTTTTTCCTCATTTCGCTTCTTTCCCCTCGCCAGCGAACGGGGACGGAAAATACCGGGCCAAAATGATGCTAACTTAATAAACTCATTTGTTGACCTCCTTAACTTCTTTTTTGTTTATTTGGCTTTCATAACCACAATTTTAGATTTGGCTATCAAATTAGTACAAAAAGTCAGTATCCTCCTGTGTCAAAACTCAGTATCCTCCTGTGTCAGAACTCAGTATCCTCCTGTGTCAAAACTCAGTATCCTCCTGTGTCAAAACTCAGTATCCTCCTGTGTCAAAACTGGGTCCTGATTCCACAAACAGAACGGCGGCTCAATGTCGAAACGCGAAAACAATAACGTACGCATCAGAAAATAAATATACTTTGTGGCTTGCCTTTGTCATGGACTAGGAACTTACCAACCTAAACTTCCGTCGGGCAAGTAATTGAACAAAACGTTTTAGTAGCCTAATAGTTCCTGGGCAAACGATTAATCTTTCATGAGGTTTGTCTCAGTTAAACAATCCAAGTTACGCTCGCTTCGCTCGTACGGGCAGAATGCCACACACGAGAAAAGTCCTTATCGTGAAAAAATTACAATTACTCTAATCGGGCAAGAGATGTATCTACGTTAGCCGTGCTAGCGTAGAGACATGTCTTGCTCGACAAGAGAAATTGTCATAGATTGAGACGACCGAGCCTTGTTTGACACATGGCAAGTAATCTCCTCGACGTCGACCGAGAGACAAAGACTGCCATGCTGAGCACACAGGTAAATTCAGGGTTCCGCGGCGAATGTACTTACCCAAGCAGAGCGGCCTCCTCAGCAACAATAGTCGGCATGGTTCTCTGGCAAGTCCTGCTGCAGTCGAGCCGAGGGTCCTGGCTGCAATGAACGTGCGGGTAGTAGCTGGCTCTAAGTCTAGCTTACGTGGGCCGTGTTGAGTGATGATGGAATACGAATCAAGGACTAGCCAGGGACCGGATTCTTCACGCTAATCGCATTTTAATAGCTATAGCGAGATCGCATTACCGGTTCGTTTGTACCCGGCGCGCCTCGGCGCGGTCGCCAAACTAAAACCGAAATTGTGAGCCCTCACTAATAGCTATTGTCAAACGATCCGCTTACAGAATCACGGCCCAGATGTGGAATTAGCATTATACTAGAATAAACTTTGACAACTAAATTAAAATTTTAATCCCCGACGACTAAAAGAGGGATGTTACAAGTTTGAAACCTTTGTCTATCTGTATGTCCGTGGCACAGTAGAGGGCTGACGAATTTTGGTGCGTTTTTTTGTAAATGATAGTAGTTAGTAGACTTCTTTGCAATGGTTCTTAGTTAAGTTTTATTGAAATCTGTTCAGCCATTCGGAGGTTATCTGCTTGACGAAGTTCACTCCAGATTATGCATAACTCGGCGACTAGCAACTAGCAAGACTATCTTATTGTTTTGTTTGATAACATTGACACACTCGAACTGATCCATGTGTATCATATCGTATTTTAATATATAAGTAAAGTAAATGTAGCCAATTAATGTCCCCACTGAGAGGCACAGGCCTTTACCCGGATACGAGTAAGATTGAGGCATACTACTCCATTATTTTAAAATATGTGTTTTTTATCAGCTAGAGTAATTGTAATGGCTATTGGTAGGCCTTCAGTTGTTGAGAACATATTCAGAAGTTTATTATTTTGAGCTTGTTTGTAGGTAGGTACCTACTTTAAACTACACATTTTCCTCATTATAGATATACCTAATTATATCTGGTTGACTAGCAGAGAACCTTACTTTGACCCAGATTTGAAATAGATTTGACTTGAAATTCCAAGCTTAGTTTGATGCATCAGCATTGCCAATAATGTTACATTTTTTTTCTCATAATAGCAATGTTCTACTTCTAGTTACACGGATTTAATTTAGAATACCATAAAATTCAATGTTATTAGTTAATTGCATGAATCATTTATATACAAAGTGACTCGGCATCATCACAAAACACTTGGTTTTACTAGTATCCAAACATGTCTATGTTCTATTAAGTATACGGTTTTGTACATATGACTGTAAAGTATGTATGTAAGCATAATTAAATTAACTATGTATTGCCGATAGCCAAATGGAGTCATGAGCAAATTCAATATAGTCAGCAAATTAGTAGATAAGTATATTCTGTTTGTGATTTGAATTGAGGAATGAAACACTTTTCTAACAGTATTGTTATGATTGATGTAAGTATTTCTTCATTGTTTGCTGACTATGCTTAGTTTGCTTAGTGTAGGTTATGTTGATCATAAATCTAACGAGGTACAAGTGCAGGTTTTGTGCGGCATGCATTTATAATAAAAGCATTAAAAGCAAGTACCTACACACATAACTCACCGTGTCAGAACCTCAGACATGTCAGAGGAACCTTTATCAAGTAACGGTTCTAATTTCTTCTTAGCTGCTCCTCCAAGCGACAGTGCTTTCTTTACCGACTTCATGACATTTGAACCAGCATTGTTCATGTTGTTTGGTAAAGTCGTACCTCGGTACACATTCTCCAAGGAGGTGTACGAACCGCTCAGGGAACCACCAGGCATGCCAACTTAGTAACGAAAAGAAAAATAAAATGATGAAGCAGACAGGAAAATCAAAATCACATGTAACATGCCATGCCAGTGTTGTGCTCGTGAATTGTGGTTTGTATAATGTAAATAATAAGGAAAACAAAAGTTATGCACTGTTCCGTTTTTGAAATGGGGTTTAACTTTTTAAAACTGTCTTGATAGTTGACTCAACAGTTACGTGATCAGCTGTGCACAGCTCATAGGTATAAATTATAGTTGGTGTAACAAAGACTGAATTACAAAAGGGAAGTCTTAATTTAAAACTCACCTTTGAGTGGATGGAGAGCTGTTGAAGTTTTAGGCAAATGTTGCGAGTTGGTGTTCAGTCGTAGTGAGCTAGGAGCGTAGTCACCACACTAGACTCAGGTCTTGCAGCAGAATGCTTATAGCTAGACCTCACGTAAAATGCGAGTTGCGGCTATCTTCGGACTGCTCTGGAAGCGCATGCGTAGGTTGTGTACGTCAATTATTCAATTCACATCGCGGGAAATAAACCACTGCATGTATGTACTGTACCTCATTCAATTACTAGATGAGGACATGATGAAACATGGAAGTGTTTTAGAGTAAAATATAGCAATTGAAGATAAGCAAAAACAAAAAGCGTATTCAAAATACCTACTTACCATTTCAAATTGCTCTCACACGAACGTAATTAGTACTATTATCTCTTCTTTGACGTAATGTTAATTGTTAAACGTGACTCATTTGATTTGTGTCATGAATTTGCTAAATAAACAATAGAAAATTCGAACCGAATACTTTTGTTTGACGGGTTTGACCACCATTGTTGACAACTTGACAAGTCAATCAACAGCAATGTTTTTTCTGTGTTGCCATGAATATTGTCCCACATTCTACTAAAAACACTGGAGACTTGTGCTGCCATCTGTGGAATAGGTTATGAACAACCACAAGCCACACCACCACAAAGCCAAAACACAACGCAAGTTCGTGCTGATATCGTACGATTGAAAACTTATCTAGTTGTTGTTTAGATGGCGCTCTGTGTAGTTACGAAGGAAAGCAAAAGATTGCTCTGAACGTCTCATTTGTCATTATTATCTGTATACGAGTCGAATATGCTGGCTTTGGTGCTGGCTGTCAAACACCAACAAAAATCTACCTAACATACCTATTGAAGTTTGATGTCTTACCGGCTACCTTACTAGTACCTACCACAGAACCTACCTACCTATATATATACCTAACTACCTAGGTAGGTAGGTACCAGTTTAGTAATAGGTCTTCCTGACTGTACATAAAGACAATAATAGGTCTAGTCTATCTAGCCTAGTTTGACGCATGGTTATTCGGAATAGGTAAAGTAGGTACTCACATGTCGCAGACCGGTAAGGTGGCACTCTCATAACTCCGACTATCTCCGCATCTTTTCTCCCGAAATTCTTCTAGTCCGGCAATTTCACTAAACTCTGGTAACACTTCATCGGCCTCGAACCCCATATTGTCCATGTTTGGAGGGAAAAAGGTTTTCTTCTTTTTACTTCTCGCACAGTGTAACAATAATTAAATTACCTACATACACTGCATAACAACTACCAGAATAACTTATTTGGTATTGGCACTAGCAGTAAGGTAAGTATTTTAATTAAATCTTGTTTGCCTTAGAATTATAAACGCGCCTTGACAATCCTGTAAGTATTGTACTTATATTCAGACGAGTTACTGAAACGATGCATTTATTGCAAGCAACACTTTTTTCAACCGCTGCATTACACGAAATTCGGAATGAAACTATCGTTTTCAATACTTGACATGTAAAAAAGGTGTGGTATCATCAATGGAGTGACCATTGGACTGTGAAGGCTCTTCCGAACAAGGTACATAGGTACCATATACATTACCACATAAGCACTAGGTATACCTTACGCCTTTAGTAAGGTATATCTATCTAAAGGCGTAAATACTTACCTAACTTAATCGTACTACCTAGTTAGGTACTTACAATGAACTGAATCATGAAGTCGGAGGTTCACGAGGCTTATATCCTTGCTATGCTTTCTAATTGAACAAGGTGCATCCAATTTGTCACATATTACGCCGTTTAAAGGTAAGTATTAAGGTGAATTTACACAAAGTTTACACTAAACAACATTTTACACTTCTGTTGATTGATAATTTAGACAACCGTACCACTGCGTTGTTAAAAGTTAGATACGATATACGTTAAGTACGACTTTTAAACACAAGGTTTTATATTTATTGTAGTTATGCGATAGCCAACGAGACAAGTATTTGCAGAGGTCTTGCTTTTAAAACTGATTCGTGAAAATAATAACAAAGGATTATTTATTTCCCAGATGCAGCTAGATGCCTTATACAGGCCGGCTAAACTTCGGTGGAACATATTTTTAACGTATATTATCCATCTGTTTCCTAGAATTGGCTAATGCTCCCACCGAGGGGCACGGCATGGGACATTACTCGGGTGCGAGAAAGATTGCTGCTGGCTACGTGCGGGTTGACCTAGGGGTGTGGGACTTGTACTACTGAGTACCGATAATATACTTCTACGAGAAGAAAACCATAAAGGTAACAAGAGGCTCCATCAAGCTATTTTGGCCAGCATTGCACTCGATGTTTCAGACCAAGATTCTGAAGAGATATTGAAGTTTTCCAGATCTATCACAAATTCCTTAGATGTAGAACCGGACACCCATCCAGTGCCCGTCTGGGCTAGATGTTGCTGCCCGCACGATCGTGTTCAGTTTCAATACGAGTGCCATGGACGCTTCTGTGTAAGTACTCAAAGTAAGATTTTGAGAACACTGAAGTTGGGCCACCCTGTAGAGGCAATGTTTATGTACATATCACGATGATGCGAGTCGTAAGTTTATTTCTATGGTTTTTACCTGCTAATAAATCAGCACATTGATAGCAACTTTACGATGATACATGGCACAATTATGGTATTTGTTAGTTTTATACATATACATAAACATGTACATACAGGCACATATGTATGTACATTTCTTCTGGGCCCACACTAGGATACAAAAATATTAGTTAAGTACTTACAAATGATAAATTGAAAGTCCGTAGCCTGTGCTGGTGGATGTGTGTGACACGCTCGCTTGTCACGGTTCGAATCCCGGTGCTGACAATGCAAACAAATCCTAACGTAGATGAAAATTATTGTGGGGAACCCTCATTTCTCTATCCGTAACATTGCTTAGTAATACCATGTCAAAGTCAAAGTCATTTTTTTTATTGACCATAAAGTCATACAGATTGCTTAGTCAACGTGAATCAGATGCTCCAATTTATTTTTGTATCACTATTTTAGCTAAGTATCTAATAATGTAACCATTTTCTGACCGTGTTTTTTGGTAAATTACTATTATTATTATTATTAGTATTATTATTATATACTAGTATACTGTCGCACAAAATTAACCAGAATATCTGTCCTCAGCCTACTCATGTGGTAAATGTTGTGCCGCATTTGTTTAGGGAACGAAGACTCTACAACCTGTATTCAGCATGCTGAGTGCTTGGGGAAGTTTTGTCCCGGAAGGTGAGGGACAGAGATATGTAAGTAAAGCGCGTGCTCTGTCCTCTCTTTTGTGTGGCGAGCACTCGCGAGCGACCCCCCGCGGAAGCAGGCATGCTAGGGGTCCTGCACCAGTCAGTAGCAGCGGCATGACGAGCGTGGCGCGGGTTCTGTCGCGGGACGTCTAGGGTTTCTAATACCCACCCCGTATACTATTGGCCTTGGATCTGAACTGAGCACCTGACTAATACTTATTTGAAGAAATACATGAAGAATACTTCAAGAAGTCCATTGGAAACTGTCATTACGGATTCTGCTCCCGGACTCTGATATTGATTCCTCCTATTCATTATGTATGTATGTAAAATAAATAACCTATGACTTTCTTTCATTTCTTCAGGCTCCTGTAGACTCTAATCTGTAAAACAAAGTACCCACGACCTTGTTTGCTATTTTTATTTTCTTTAGGACCTATTCTTTACTAAATTCCCTACTATTTTCTAAATTCTTTCTTCTTCTCTACATTTTTTTTCTTTTACTTAGGCTTTCGTTACGGGGGTTATTACTATTAAGGCTGGATTTCACCAAAAAAAGTTATACGAGAATAACTATCCCGGGGATTATCTTGTATGACAAATGACAGTTCAAAATGAGGTGATCAGGATCTAGGTGTCACTGGTGTCTATGAAAAATTAGAAGTTTTTTTTTTTATGAGCCTGTAATATCCCACTGCTGGGCAAAGGCCTCTCTCCCCCTCTTCCACTCCATTCGATCCTGAGCGGTCTCCTTCCACTCTTTATCCCATAGAGCCAACTCATCACTCCATCTCTTCCTGGGTCGAGAAGATACTCTCGAGTAAAAGCACAGATTAATTAAGGTAAAAGTTACTCTTTCGTTCGTAATATCCAGCCTAACTCTCGTAACGTGACAGACGATGACGGACAGAGCTACATTTACCGCATAGCTTTATGTATCCCTCATTTACCTGAGACAAAACCCGCACGCTATGCTACGGAGCTGAATCTGTGGTTGGGATTGTCGAGCGGTCTTGGGAAGTGGGGCAAGTTTAGGAAACAAATTTATGAAATGGATCATATACTGTGTTGGAACATTCTTTCCTTGGTAGAATAGGGATGCCGAAGTTCAGGGCTCGGGGCAAGTCAGGGGCGAAGCGTAGGTGGGACTTTGTTCGTTGAAAAGGAAGGGAATTGGGGAGAAATCACACATAGGTTATAGACATGAATTTTGGCAGTACAAAATACCGTTTAGTCGAATAATGACCAATTCTAAAAATGACAACATACTCTAATATTTGACCGATTCTTAAAATGAGCAATTCTAAAAATGCTTACTTAAGTAGGTACTCAAATATTGACCGATTTTAAAAATAAACAATTCTCAAAACGACTAATCGCAGAATAACTGATCCCTGATATTGAATGCTGGGCAGCGAGTTAGAAATGAAAAGATTATTTTTCTGTTCAAGGTCAATGAAAAATAAAATACAAGAGTAAATAATTATATTACAAGTAAAGGGAAAAAATCAGAAAACTGTACTGTCTTCTGCAAAAAACCTTGTAATTTTTTACAGTAATTCTAATTACACTAGACGAGGTCAATCTACAAGTGTGATCGGAACCATTGGTGCGCGAGTCCTACTCGCACTTGACCGTTTATTTATAATATCACAGGCCTATTTTATTTCAGTTTTATTTTGTTGGTTATCCGCTGAACCTGTTGTCCTGCACCAAAAGTAGATTCTCGAAGCAAGCGGCTCGGTTGAACGTCAATCGCTTTGCCCAGCACGGGAACATTGTACGACTCCACGAGACCCTTCCATAGCAGGCTGTATCGTAAAATAAAGGGAATGAAATGAAGTAATTGGTCAAGTGCGAGTCGGACTCTCACAGGAAGGATTTTGAAACATCGATAGTACAAGAAATATATGAAACAAAAAAGTAAACTTAAAAATATCCGACTTCCACAAGCCCTATTTGATTAGATACCAATTTCAGTGCTTCTGAAAACCCCTATCACCCTCCCCCCCTTGGGGAATTAATTTCGTCAAATCCCATCTCAGTGCTACCCTTCGCTACATAAGGAACCCCTGTGCAAAGTTTCATGGCTCTGGGTCCACCGGTTCCGTTTAGGCTATCCGATGCCCGTCCATCAGTCACGCATAGTAGATTGTATTTTTACCTAGTATTGAGCAGTTCTGGTGGCCATGTGTGGTGTTCATCATCAGTTCCGCATCACAATATTATGCATACCGTGACTAAATGCACAAGTAATTATGAAAAATACAAAAAACACTGTAATAGTCTGCCTATAATATTTGAAGAGTTCCCTCGATTTCTCCTGAATCCCATCCTCAGATTCTGACCTGGTGTCAATAGGACCAATTGGAAGGTAAACCCTTTTGAACAAAAAATAATTTTCCAAATCAGTCCAGCCGTCTAGGCGCAATCGTGTACAGAGACAGACATAAAAAATAATCCCGACGAATTGTACACCTCCTCATTTTGTAAAGTCGGTTAAAAATACAAAAAAAGCTTGTTTCTTTTTTCGTTTCGGGGGTTATCCTTATTTTTTTTTTGTAATTTCGTGTAAGTAGTAAATTAGTTATTGCTGTAGCGTACCGGCAGGCAACAGATAGGTACACATTCTGGAAAAAATTTAACCCTCTACCTATTACGGTTGGTGAGATTGTGGACAGACGAACAGACAGACGAACAAACGAACGAATGAACGGATAGCGGATGGGCACCCTTCGATGATCTAGACTTTATGGCATAGTACCTATTACTAACAAGGTATGAACTACGAAACGCAGTTTACCACAATACAACGCCAGGCGAGTTCAGGCGACTTGAGGCGACATTCAAGCGAAATCGTCTGTTGGGCACGCGATCAAAAATTAAGCATTTCGTTTCCAACGAATAAAGAAAAGTATAACCTGTTCTCATACTTTTCTTTATATTAATTCGGCGTAATGACAGCATGAATTTGAGTGGCCGTGAAACTGAGTTGTGGATTGAGCATCCGGAGGCCCAGACGCTAACAATTTAAGATTTCATAAAAGTTGTTTCTTGTACAGGTAGGTAAGTGGGTGGTACTACTCGACGTATAATTTTATGGAGAGCGCTTTTAGTGAGGGTGTGCTTCCGTTGATTATTAGAGCGATTTCAGTAGCACCGTAGTCTGAAAGAACTGTTGCAATAGAGTTTTGTGCACACTCAGGTTCTATAAATCAACCAGAGCATTATTGTATAAATTGTAACTCAAATTAAGAAGCTGTACAAATCCTTCGCAGTTTTTAACAAACGCACTCGCAAATTACCTCCATTTTCCGGGACACGAGCCTAGAAAATTACGTCCAGGATAGGTAATCAGCCCTCGGTCTCAAATGTTCCAGGCATTCGTAACCCAGGTCGTTCTGTCCTGGAAATGGAGAGAATTCATTAATTTATAACCGACTTCAAGAAAGAACGGGGTCTTACGGGGTTATCAATTTGGTTGGGTGTTGTGAACTGTTGTGTCATAATATTTTTGTATGTTACCTCGATATAAAAAAAAAATATTTTGGAAATCAGGTATCGGTCCAGTAATTTGTCGGCTTTAGGTACCGACTAGTCGGGCCATCTCTAGTTAGTAGTTCTACCTTCGTCGTGTAAGGTACCTTCACAAGCCTCTATTCAGGCGCCCGTCGCATGCAAACCACAAAACAGAACACAGAATTCTTGTCAGACCGTGTCGTCGGTCGTCCCCCGCTGATCGCTCCTCTCATCAAACCCCCCCCCCCCCCCCCCCCCCCACTGCACCTGCTGTGTGAGCCCGTGAGGGACACCAGCAACCTTTTCTATTATTCAAATATTAGTCTTCCGAGCAGCTCCGCGCTGCGCTATCAGCTCTCGTTACACCGAGCTGATAGGAAGCTGGGACGTGGGAGGGGCTTTGATTATTGATTGCGTTCGTCTTAATTTACAAGTATGGAAATTTAAAATGTTAGGAGCTTAGGACATAGGATATGGGGTGGGTGGTTCGCCTAGAGGTTAAGGTGCATATTTGATTTGATACATCCATGTCAATAAACTTTCTCATAGGTATTAGGATTCTCCAGGTTAGCATTCCGTAGCCCACAGTGCCAATAAGTTACAGGTACCTTAGCTTAGCTTTAGACTTCAGGCTAGACACAGACATAGACACTGAGGTAGGGTCTGCTTTCCAATATCCATAACTCAAGCAAGAGGACATCCCGCTATACTCCACGTCACAATAAAATCAGCGCAGTGTATAAATAACTGTTGAACAAACAAATCGTGTGCTTTTGGTAAAAGTGGAACGCGTCCACTCCATGCCATCACGTCATCGCTCGCGTGGCACCACTAGCTAGCATCCTCAGATGATAAGCCCGTCCCGTCTCCCTCAACCGTACCAAAAACCGGCTACGAAAGAAAGGGACGTTAAAACTCGACAAGAATCAAGTAATCGTGGCGGTCGCTCCATCCAATCCAACCTGCACCGGGAGTTTGCGGCGAACCGTTCGTTCGTTCAGTTAGTTGAGGGCGGTTGAGGCGAGCGCACGTATTTTCCACTCCAGAAACTTTTCGTAAGTTCGCCATGACTTTGCGCTGCGTCCTTTTCGCGCTGGCGCTGGCCGGTGCCACGTTCGCTGGCCCTGAGGTCACCGAGCTGAAGGTGGACGTCGTCTCCGTGCCGGATGGCTGCACCACCAAGTCCAAGACGGGAGACACGCTGACCATGCACTACACCGGCACTCTTGACAACGGGCATAAGTTCGACTCGAGGTGAGTTTTTGGAGAATATAATAAACTTGTTTAGCGGTATTCCAACGTGGTTCCGGTTAGTCTGCGGAGGCAAGGAGCATGGTAGGTCAGGTTCTTTGGTCGCCGGCACCGTCTTCGTTCTGTGTTGTCAATTCTGCGAACCCGGATGCTGATTTGCTGACTTGTTTGCTTTGTTATTCTGATGTGATGACTCTGTGTGCCTGTGTTTTATGATTGTAAGTTTTGCTAATTGTTTCTAATGACTATGCGTAACAAAACAGGTCCTAACTACTGTATTTTATAAACGTCTATTTCGAAATGTGCATTTATAACACTTTAACGGTCCATAAACGTTCTTATCGTTGTGGAGTATAGTTACAAACTTACCGATGTTGGTACTTATATTTTTTTTACTAACGAGCGTTAATTTAAATACATGCCTCTACCTTCCTACGTATATCTAAATAAAAAGAAAGTGCATGGGTAATTGGGTAGGTACCTAGTTCCTACAACTAGAACCTACTTATACCTGCCTTCTATGCAATTCTAGCTATTCATGCATAACATACCTAGGTATCTACCTAGTAAAATGAATACCTACGTAGGTACCTACGTATTCGATATTTTATCTCAAAATTAAATTGTATAGTATGTATAGAGATGGATACCTTGCGACACCTTGAGAGATCGTTTAAAAATGATCATAGATCCCACACAACAGCCAATCCATTGGATGCTCTACATGCCTCTATGTTATCGTGGAACTTTGATTATCCTACAATTTAAACGTTTTTGCCTACCGTGAATGTATTGTGGAATTATACAGAAAATGTAATAATGACTGACGCATACAACCTATGTTCCTCTCCTATCATGGACGCCGCCGTAGGAATTAATTAGACACACCAATTGACTAAACCAAAGTTCTCTAAACAACTTCACCAATTATTTTAACCAAGACGATGGGTGGATGTAATGTAAAGCCTCCTGCGAGTACAGTTAGGTGCCTACTTTGGCAAGAACAAACGGAAATTTGTCGTGACGACTACTCGTGAGACAACGTTGCAGTTTTGAGCTCTATTTGCGACGCGTCAAAGACGAAATGCTTCCTAAACTCCAGAAGAAAACTAGACAAAATTCAAATGGGTGTTTCTGAAAACGTCCAATTTGCAACCACGTCATTCTTAATACCATATCGGTGTATGGGCTGATTCTGTAATGATTACAGCAGAGCCGCGATGCCCGCGATCTCAAAATTTTATAGAAACTCAATGTCTTATGTATCAGAAACAGAATGGCATTTGCCCTTTACTTGAGCTGCATTTTGTGGCCTTTGGGCATCATTACAGAACAAAATATCGTTACAGAATATTCAGGACGAAGTTTTCTTTGAAGACGTCATACCGCAAAGGAACACTACCTTTGAAGATAACTTACCAACCCAAAAGAGCAGTTGCCAAAAATATTGAATGTACTCGCGTATTTTTGAATATGCTATAAATAAGGGGATTGCTATACCACGTACATCTTTCATTCATTTCATTCCAGCTCAAAGAGACAGTTTCCAAATCCAGAAAAATAAATAAATAGCAATGTATGTATGATCATGATCATCATAAAGAATATGTAGGATCATAAAGAAATCCCATTCCAGAATTTGATCTGGCAAGTGGACTGCCATACAGCGTAACACAGTGGACCTGCTCCAAGTATTTCTGGTTTAAATAAAATTCCAACAGAGTGGTTGGAGGAGGCTGGATAGATAGTTAGAAATAACATGAAATTATCAGCAGTCATGAAATGAGCAGTCCATAAATAGAGTCGTTGTTGTACGAGCGTTGCGTACCAACACTAAAATATATCTAATCAAATCAGCTCAACTGATTGGATTGCTTTCGTTTAGCAGATTTGTTGATGGTGATAATTAATGTTTTTGAATGCCTACCTTCATTGGCCTTTTATAACCTTAAATTACCTTACACGTTGCTACTTACTCCGCATGCTTTGTGGATGAGTGGATTTTATTGCGTTGTCTTGTCTTGCCTTTATACCTTCATACATACGTAGCTATTCAGAATTAGTTAGGAAAGTTATGAGTTAAATTAATATATGGGGTCCAGTGGTTAAATGTTTATTGATTACTATCAAACAATTAAGTACCTCCGTGCCCATTAACGAACCTAAACGACTGATAATACATTTAAAACCAGTTCATCTTAACAAGTTTACGTGAAACTTCATTTTTCTCTTGATAAATCGTTTATGGAACGGAAATTATTTTTTCGTCCTAGAAGTGAACAGTGATGATCTGTTTCTCTAGGGATTTAGAAACCAATAATAGTGTAGAAAACATTTATAAGAAATCTTTGGAGCTAGAGTATAATGGTTTGCATTGAAATTCCTTTATGTTACTCGTACTTAAAAATATCATTAAATTCAGGAAACAATCCAACGCAATACTATATTTATGTATTTTTGAGGATAATTTATGCTTGTCTTGGCTAAACTTGTTTTCTGTATTGCTATATTGCTTCAGAGAAGTTATTGCATAAAATATTTATATAATTTCGATATTTAATTCCACGAGAATATGTGATTCTACGTGACCTAAAGAATCTGCATCGCTCATCTGACGTTTTTATAACTTATGCTCAAATTAAGAAACTTCATTAAATTGTACTAGATAAGTTTATCTTATTTTGATCAGGATATTATGTGCAATGTGTTCGTATCTATTGTATAATGTTCATGTATATTTAAATATTTTTTGGAACGGCGATCACTGGCGCTTTTTTCAAGATTTAAAGATAGATTAAGATAGATAGCAATAAAAAAGCAATTTAAAACACAGGTACCATTGTAACAGAATAGCCGCTCAAGATCCATGAACCGCTTTCTTCGATGCCCGTGTCAGAGACCTCTTTACTTGCAACTCTTTGCTAGTAATCAAAGAAAATAAAACAACTTTCACTAGTCGATGGGAATCGACGAGTCGGTAAAAAGTCTCGGTTAATCGATTGTTGATCTCGTTGCTTCCGTGAGTACGTATTTAACATCAATCATCATTGACGCAAAGAAATGATAATGAAATGTGTCATCTAAGAAATGTTAACTTCTAATTAAGTGGTTTTTAGTGGTATGTATAGGTATACGTACGTACATGAAATGAACGTCTTCCATTTTCAATGCTCAGGTAAAAAAAATATGTACTTAAAGCTTTTATGAAAATAAAATTAAAATTATGTAATAAAGGCATCTTATCTTTTATCGTATAAATAATTTTAAAATAGCTGCTGTATCTAAATTAATGGATTCTTAATTGGCTGGTTTGACCTTTCGTTCATTATTCGCCAGCTCTGACTTCGCCAGCGAAATATTATATCATAGGAGACAGCGCACCCCTTCACCAGAGGTCGCAAGCAACCTCACCACTTTCACTACATACGTTTGTTTACCCGTGTCAGTCGCGATTACATTATGTACCTCACAACAACAGCCTCTTGATAACTTCATCTGAGCTGGTTCCTACGTTTCACTTTCCTTCGCCATGATTTTTAATTGTCTTTGGGACATTAAACAAGATCTTTACAGCTTTTTAAAATGTTATCTTGGGCGGTATACTTACTTTCTTTTTTGTACTTGATAGTTGATTTAACATAGAAAAGTAGGAACATTTTAATTAAGACTTTATTCTTCGTTATGATAATATTGCCTTTATGGGTGTTTTTCGAGATTTAGATGAAGATGTAGATGAAGATTTAATTTAAATGGCGATTAGTTCGAATGGATGGAGTACAGGTTAGGTTGTACCACATTACTTTGGCCTGCTAAGTTAATTCGCCAAACCTATGTTAGGCAGTTGTGGTGTTAGTCTAGCTAGACGCAAAGCTATATTTTTGGGTATTACCAAAAAATAAATAATATAAATAGTTTTTAACCTCAATACAAACCTCAAGATATTAGCGTTCGATGTTTGGTTTGACTTTCGAGGTTAGACATATTGTTGTAGTAGACACGGTTAATGTTTTAGAGCCACACAGACGCACGACTTTGGGTCACAGCATCGATTGTGCTGCCCCCTACGGGTAAAGGCGTGACGCTATTGTTGTTTTCACTGCTGGGCACAAAGACTAATACTCTTCTGGTTAATGTTTCCTCCAAAGTCGCTGCAAATGACGCTGCAACCTTGCACTGTGTCCTGCCCTGCGAGATTGTGCCATAGTGAAATGTTCCCGACATTTTGCAACGTTTGCAGTAGTGTAATGTTGCATCGACATGTTGAAAGTAATTTTGTCTCCGAGACATCTTAGTATGGTCGATGATTCGTCTTAGTATGGTCGATGATTCGTCATAGTAGACATGTAACAAGGTTAAGCGTGTTTCGAAAAGGCGTAGTGAACCCTGAACTACCACCTCTTTTTTGTGCGATCTTAACGCGTCGCGTCATGTCATCATGCGCCAATCGAATCCAGGATTTCCTGGCTTACATTGGTAATGTTTTAGATCCATCTATCTACTACTATTTTTTGTTTGTCTATGTGCTGTTGATGTCCCAAATAAAATAAAATAAAAATAAAATAAACCGTCGTCATAGTCTAGTTTTCGCTGTTTCGGCAAGATTTCGGCCAGAGCTCCACTCCACGTCACGTACTTAAGCAATTTGATATCAGCACTCAGTACAATTTGTGTGTGGTTCCAGAGACTAGACCTGGCACACTAGTGAATTAATCGCATTAGACTGTAATCTAAGTTGTATGCAAGTTTGAGGGCTGCTTTGGCGACGAACCGCCATCACGTTAATGATTTGGGGTGGTGCGTCATTATCACGGTGTGTGTAGTCACGTCATTGTATTAGGGTTGGATAGAAAGTGGTTTAGCAGTTAGCACTAACCTCTGGTTATTCTGAATACCATAGATATTTTTTTGTGGAACGTCGTTCTTCTCGTTATTATTTGGTGTTCAAAGACGAAGGAGTTTCTTGGGCGTGGACATCATTTAAGATTTTGTGGATCTTTCATCCGTATGGTTGTTGTTTGATCATGTCTATAGCCAAAGTGCCATCGTTATATGAAAGTTTATCATCCATCAGGATTGAAATATATATATACGAATGTGTAAAATTAAACGAAATAAAATCAATTCAATTTCACAAATTCATCACAAGTGAAAAATAAAATGTATTGTGATTGTGCGTGAACTGTAACATAATAAAATAACGTTGTCCACATGACACTTATAGAAATTCCCGCAAATTGAAAACCCAGAGCCGTCTGCACATAAACCCGAACCTAGGACCGGTTTCATCAGCGGTTTTAATTTACTTTATATTTGTGTTGTCGGACGGTCGACCGCCGATAGAAATTTAATGAGTAAGTTACGAATCGCCAAAGAAAATTAAGTTTCCGCCGTGGGATGAGCGGGGACGGGCCAAGCAATTAATTTAAACAAACATGGTTTTCGGAAATAGAATGATCTCGTTCTCGTAATCGATTTCGCCCCCGATTGTCGGTGCAATTAGATGATACTCCACGCCTGACCACTTTCCCTGATAGCTTGTTTATTATGGATGTTGCAGATAGGGTTATGTGATGAGTATGAGGACTTCTGTGGTGTTGGGGTCGAGGCTGGGTATCCCTAGTTCGAATCCAGGCTGGAGAAGTCCCCAGGTCTTGTATGTATATGTATATCACGGGCAGCTTGTTTATACTCACTGATTTCTACTTTTTGAAAGTCTGTTAAAGTGTGTCTACACCATAAGTGACCATAACTTAGATAGATGTTTAGGTTCTTCATATTTGAACCAATTTTTGTAGCATTAAAATTAAGGACTAGTTTTTTGTATATTAACTTTTTTTTACCTGGATATTGTATTAGTTTTCTTTTATTCGTATTTCATTCCTATATTATCTCTTAGCTCAATCTCAAGCTACTTAAGACTGAAACTGATAGCTGTTGGTATGTTGAAAACGTCATTTTGACATGCTGAGAGATAACTCCCAATGGGCCCTAGAGATCGATAGCTTGACGATCTCCGAGTATAAACAACAGGGTATTATAAATCGAATCAGAGTCGCGTGTCGGGTATTCTGCGGAACTCGTAAAATCTTGTTCAAACATCAAACTGAAGGCAACATCAGTGCTATTAATCACTTTATCGAATTACGATACCTCTTGAAACATCAATCAACAATTTGACAAACATAACAATCAATGTACTCTCAAAACACTGTCTCTGTACACCTGCTTTATTGACGTCGTCATCGTTACGGCGATCTAACATTGAAGTATTTCTGCGAGTTGGAAAGTCTGACTGAAGCCTGCGTAGGCAGATCATTACGGGGGATTACCACAACCTTCATAGCGATTCAGCTTGGGATCATATTGTAAATCGTATGGTGACCCCCCCAGATCAGATTAGCAAGGCAAAGCGGACAAACTCGTGCGTCTAACAAAAGACGCCTGCCCTGCCTTGCAAAATGTCGCCTGCGTATGCAGAACATACAGAAAAAAAACATGAAAGTCTGCTGATACCGCAGTAAAAATTAAGCTTTGATTACTTAATAAGAATGGGCTTGGAAATTAATCCATTACCTTTGACGCCCAGGAAATGGCAAGACATTTCTTTGTATGAATCACTAAAACTATTTGTCTTGAATACAGAAATTAGGAGATTTTATTATCTTCAAACACATGCGGATGGAGTCATTTGTCGAAATTAACGTGTAATAGACGTCGCTGTTTTTAACAGCTTGGGTCATCCGAACCAACAAGACACAGAAATGGAGCCAGAAATATATAAGGCTGTTCAAGACTCATGAATATGGTCATCTGGGACTCTACTGGAGCCTTCAGTTGACTAAACCCCACCGGGTTTCAGAGTCCATACGAACACATTAAACTGCGAGCATACTTACATAGGAATGGAAACTATCACCAGGTAAAGGAGAGGAAATTATTGACCTTCTTAGAGACACTAGAGAGGCTACTAGGTCATTAATATCATTCCCTATTATCCTCAAACAGTCAAATCTTTCTACATCTCAGCTGTGAAAACAATGTAGTTTCCACTGGCTAACTGGACATTAAATCATACTGCATACCAGATGACCTTTTGTCCGAGAAAAATGACACGTATTCCTTTATCCTAAGACGTGTTTTCTACTGCTGGCTAAGTTTTATGAAGTGATTTCGTGTGTGAATCTGAAGGTTTGTCCATTATACTCATGGCACGGAGGCAGCTGGAGCCATTGTGTCTATTCTAAGTAGCCATTGTCTAACCGCGGCGATGCAATCAAGATTTTGTGATAAAAATTCGGAGTTGCTGTGACCGTGTCAGTTACTTTACAGTTACTTTCCTTTCTTTTTAAACATCAGTATGCTTCTACTCCGTGGAACTCAGGAGTTCCGTGGTCTAGTGGATTTCACACTTGCTTCTCACACAGGAGGTGCTGGTTCGAATCACGGTGCTAACTGTTGCTGAACAATGAGATAAAGTGATTAAAATCGCTACTTGGTATTTTACTGAGCCAGCGCGTGGTGGAGTATGGGTCAATCTTACTCGTAGAGCTGGTCTAAGCTGAAATGACGCGCCCCACTCCTTGGTTTTGTATTTACTTGTCATACAAAACCAAGGAGTGGGGCGCGTCATTTCAGCTTAGACGAGCTCTATCCAGGTAAAAGCCTGTGCCCCTGTGGACAATGACGGGCAACATTTACTTTTACTTTTGCATTTACTCGCTCGGATTGAATTATTAAAAGGTTGTGCAATGTGAGTTTATCTCCGCAATACGAAGTGGCAAGAATCGATTGGTCGCAACGATTCTCTCGCGAGCGTATCGCACGGTCGTGGCTCTCCGGCCAGCATGACGTGGCATTCTGACAATACGTCCAAAACAGACCACGTGGTATTCTGATTTATAAACCACGTGGTGGTCACTGTGTGCACCACGTTGTGATATTTTAGATGACTTTCAGTCGTTGTTAGGGTTCCGTACCCGAAGGGTGCCAAACGGGACCCTATTACTGAGACTTCGCTGTCTGTCCGTCCGTCCGTCCGTCCGTCCGTGTGTCAAGACCTTTATATCAAGAACGCGTGGACTTATCAAGCTGAAATTCATACCAATTGTTGAGGTCTGTGGTGGCATAACACCGTGAAAAAATCATTCTTCTTGGGTCTACGCTACCGAACACTACGCAACCGAACGCTACGACTGTTTATGCTGTAAAATTTTTGAATTTTCATAGTAATCGCAATGGACCTAAAACCTAGCTATAGGGTACTTTGTGTATTTCTACAAAAAAAAACCATTCAGTTAACATAGATGACATAATACTTTAGTTTTTTATGTGGAAACCTAATTATACGTGGTACTCTCTCCAAGTGTGATCGGAACCTTGGTGTGCGAGACCTACTCGCACTTGATAGTTTATTCTTATAGTGCCTCACCATACTGGAGGTTGGAAGTTAGCTCTTTATACTCCTCTCTTTCTTCAGACAACTTCATGTACTTACATGTGAGTGAGGTTATGTGATGATTAAGTATTACTCGTATACATGTTGATTGGATAACAATATACTAAATTAAGTATATGTCATTCACACGGTCATTCGTATCTTGTATAGTATTTTATCAATCAGGTCAACGGGTTAACATGACAATGCCAAAGAGATAGCAAGTCTCAAATATTGATAATGAAAAATAATAATCAATCTCCCAATTCAGTACGCACCTGTTGCTAGTTCGTATTATCATCACGTTTAGGTGACAATTCGAAATATGGAAATATGTCGAATCGCGTTGTAAAAGGTATCACATAACATGTCGTTTTTCCCCGTGGCATGGCAGTGGCATGTCCCATGTGTAATGTGTTGTGGTGTAAGAACTCAAAATAGCGGCACCCGTTCCCGTACGGTGTGGCAGAGGGCAATTGTTCCCACGTATAGCATTACACAATTAAAGCTAGGAAAATTAATGATTTATGGTTTAAAACCCAGATATGAATTTTTATCAAAATTGTTGTCTGTAACGCCGGCAATCCTAGTATAGGGCTAGTAGCGTTGCTTATTTTTAAGGATATTATGTGTGTATCTAATATAATTAGTACGGGTCGGTACGAATCGTTGGCGTACCAAAAGTTTAGGTAAAGTTTAGCTTCAAATGGTGTGTGTACACGTAACAGCTGATAAGTCTTATCAGGCATATTACTTGCGGCTCGTGTGGTTCAGTGCTAGAGTAGTTTATAGAGTTTTATGGTTCATGACCAATTTAATTTGAGATAGCACACTGTACATTGTCGCTAAAAAAACTATGCCGATAATTTGTATTTTTTTTAACATCCGTTATTAGGTTCTCTTTTAACTAATGTGTTCTATCATTCTACTTCTTCTACAATTACGAAACTTGATAGTGAAATACAACATAAGGTACTATCGAGCTGGTCTGATGATTGAGGTTGGAAATGGCAGAGGGAACGTTAGGATGCTTGCTTGTAAACCCTACGAGTTTGATCTCCAGTTTCGTCGTGAGTCCTATTTGTATCTCATAGCGATGTTCTCATTATTTATTAACCGACTTCCCAAAGGAGGAGGTTTACAATTCGTCCGGATGTTTGTTTTTTTTTTATGTATGTGCCCCGATAGCGCCTAAACGTCCGTTACCTTCCCATTGGTCCCATTGACACCAGGTCAGGATCTGATGATGGGATCCTGGAGAAATCGAGGGAACTCTTCAAATATTATAGGCAGACCTATAGTGATTTTTGTGTTTTTCATAATAACTCAAGCAAATGCACATGGTAAGCATAATATTGTGATGCGGAACTGCTGATGAAGACCACATATGGCCACCAGATCTGCTCAATACTAGGTACAAATACAATGCGTGGCTGACGGGCAGGCAACGCATAGCCTAAACCGGTGGACCTAGAGCCATGAAACTTTGTACAGGGGTTCCTTAGTAGCGTGGGGTAGCACTGATGTGAGATTTGACAAAATTAATTCCCCAATGGGGGGGGGGGGGGATAAGGGGTTACAGTTTGTATTAAACTCAATCTAATCAAATAGGGTTTGTGGAAGTCGGTTTTTTCTAAAGTTTACTTTTTGTTTCAATTATTTATTTATTTATTTATTATCACCTCCGATGGAGAAGTTGGTGGATGGAACTCTGAGATTCATGTTAATTATTACTACATTGTATTACTTGAGGGTAAGTGGAGTGGAGAGTAGAGAGTCAGCGTAGTGGAGGATGGCCTGATCTTACTCGTATCCGGGTATAAAGACCTGTACCCCTCGGATTGTTTATTACTAGCCTATATCATCCCACTGCTGGGCAAAAGCCCTTCTGCAGCTTCGCTACTCTACATGTCTTATTATCATTTATTTATTATTGCATCACTAACGCAACCTTACAGATCTATAGCAACGGCAACCATATTGTTTATATTTTTTTCACCACTCCCGCACGAAAGAAGTGTCTTTCCTCTACGAAAACAGTGAGGAAAGTTAGTTTTTCCTCACTGTTTGAACAGTGAGGAAAGTAATGATCCCGTTCAGAAACTAACCTTGCCTGATTTTTATGTTAAGTTATAAGATATTTTAAAAAATAAATAATTTTGATTTGCTTTATGACTATTTAATTTATTTACCTATGGTGACTGAATACTTTCTTGCTGGGAGTGGTGAAAAGTTTTGTATGCAACATGTGAGCAAGTTCATTTGCTATTCGTTTTGTTGAGTCTTTCGCTTACTCAGGATTGAATTTTATAATCACTCGCTGCGCTCGTGATTCTATTTTTCAATCCTTCATTCGCTCAAGACTCAAAATCAAAACTCATAGGAAAAACGAACTTTCCTCACTTGTTGGATAAATAACTATTACAGTAGTCTTTTTAAATGTCAAGCCTGTCGCCGGTTCCATTTATTGTGTTTATAGCGTTCTATTTTTGAAAGATACAAAATAAGACAATGGCTCAGGGATGGAAATATTAGGTTTACTCCCATCTGCCCCGTAAATTCTGCATCGCGATAGAACATTGGGTTTTGGGATCGCCAACACCACACCTACCTGATTGATAAGGAGCGATATATTTTGTGTCACACCACACACATAATGTCAACTTAATCAGGTGTGGTACTAGCGACTCCTATCCCGGGATAGAACTTGCGGGGCTATATGGGAGTAAACCCAATATTGTAACCACCAATTACTGAACCGAGCAAGTCATTGGTATTACGCGACTTCGCATTTACCAGTACAAGGAGGCGGGCTGTGCTGTGCCGTGACCCAGGAAGGCAAAACTCGTATTTCCTTTACGACGAACCAGTCTGAAGCTCTGAACGCACTGTGCTAACATCTATTATGCAAATCGCATCACACATTTTATTTTCTAGGATGTCCCGATAGAATCAGCAGTTTTGGCAGCATGCTGTTAGGCCCTCGTAATAACAAACTGCTCTCAGCTCTGAATAACTCAAGCACGTGAAAATGACAGATGGTGATACCTAACAACACTCAGAGCTAAGAGCGGTCTAGAGATTTACATCAAGCATAAGTGCGTCACTGTTTTCCTTTGCGGCGTGATATATTCACAGAATATGCATTCACGTTTCTTCACAAAAGCCTTGTGTTGGATAGAGATGTCTTCATAGCTTTTTGTTTTGGATATGAAAAGTGTCTCCTAAAATAGGTTTAACGCTTCAAAGACGTGCATCAAAACCCACTTTAATATCATATAAAAATTTGAGCAGCACTCTGCATTACGGCCATTAGTCTCTGAAATGCAACTACGATTTCTATGCAAATAAATATTCACATCCGAGTTAAAATATCGTTCGTTAATAGTGCTATTCGCGTTCCGATCCTATCCCCACGCCCGATAGTACAACATAGAAAGCAGACACTCATGCATTTTTTAGCTGAAATTTTCGCATACAAAAAGGATATTCTTGTTTCATATTCGCCTCCAATGCATCTGCAATAAGCATACATTACAACGCTGTGCGCCGGCTACTGCGATTTGAATGGCTATGCGTTCATTTGAAAAGAAATGTATATACAGTGTGGTATGCTTGTTGCTAGGTGCGGTTGTGTGCTGCCCACTGCAGGCTAGTGAGACACCCAAGCGATACTTAACAGGTAAGGTAGCACTTAGCCTTCTGACCTCTTATTTCTTTGAGCTGAGCCTACAGCTTTAGTCCTGTCCAATTGTCAACCGTTATTATTAAAGGTTACCCTAACCAACAAGGCAGATATGATAACAGTAACTTCTCTGTAAATTATTTTATATAGGTTTTTTCAATCAATCACGCGAAATTGTATGAAAGAATGTCGGCACAGTTATAACCTGTACCGCATAAGACATTTTCCATCTAAGATGAAAGTCGCGGTAAGAAGCGAGGCTAAACTATGTTTAACTTTTAATTGTAACTCTAGCTATATTCTCATTAGAACAAAACTGCTGCTAATGTTTTGAATTGGGATTCAAAAGTGATACTCAATACGATGTTGTCTTGTCTATCAGTAGATATAATTGATTTAACTTCATGAAGACCCGGTAATGTTCTTCCGACCAAATAGTGATACTCTTCGTATCTAGAACACAGTTTAGAACACAGTTTCCCAATGTTTTTCTTCCGAACGATTACCTTATCGTATGTGATGAAGATGCTTGTGACCAACTGGTAATAGATCATATCAGAGGTGCAATAGCAAAGCGATAATAGTTCGTCCCCTATCAAGCAATAAGAAGTATTGCAATAGTAGCCACACTTTTCAATCTTCTGCCACCCAAAAGACATGTATTCGTAAACCCCGACGAAAAAGAGGGGTGTTATTAAGGCGTCTGTCTGTCTGCGTTTCTGTCCTTTGCACCCTAGTTGTCAATGGCGACTCTCTTACCACAGAAGAGATAACTCTTACGCCAGTTTTTAGCCATGCGGTTCTTCAAAATCGGTTGAATCTTTCGCAAGCTACCATCTTGGCATGAAAACAAGGCAGCTTTTGTACGTATTGTACCTTCTCGTGTCGGGGCTGTTTTAAACTTTTAATTTACCTGACAATTTACAATGTGATATCGTATCTAGAGTTATTTCATACGCCCAAAAGGTTCCCCTGTACCCGCGTGAGTTCACGAACTCGAACGTTTCTGTGAATGGCTTCTTCTCCGCTCGGGAGGGTTTAGAATGTAGCAACCGAGCAGATTGGGTCAGATTTATAAGCGCTGCCTTACATGAGCCTCAATTGCGGGCGTGATATGCGGGCGCGGAGCGAGTAACGGTACACGAATTCCTCTGGCTCTTATACCCACTGCAGTAGGGAAGTAAAAAGTTGCGGCTGTAAGTCTTTGCGGCGTGCGTTTAGTTTCGTGTAGATTGCTGGCTGCGACTGAGTGGTTGTCGATGTTTGTAAGGGCTGGTATTTCTTCGCATTTGAACGGACGCTTTTCATTGTTGGTAAGTGGAACTATATTAAGGTTGTGGTAGACGTTATGCCATTTCAAACCGCGGGGTCCACAATTCACAAAACGTTTTTTGGTATCTTCTAAAGTTGACTTTATGGTGAAAAATATAAAGCAAAAAATATAAGCCAAGTAAGTATCTAGTTTTATAAAAAAGGCATGTTATTCGACACCAAATACTTACATGTTTATGAAAGCAGTCGATTTGGCATTTCGGAGATCAAACCGGTTGCAAGCGATTATTATGTGATGCGTGCGACTCCTTTTATTACGTCATCCAAATACACAGATATTCTAGCCTGATTGCATCCTCACGAAGCTGGTTTATTATGAGGAACGTACTCGCGTAGTTTATAAAAGGTGTCATTCATAGCTAGATGTGCCGAGCCGGCAACTTTCCGGCAATATTGCCATTTTTTGTATGGGGCAATATTGCCCCATACAAAAAATGACAATAAAGCCGTAAAAATGTCAATATTGCCGGCTCGGCAAATCTATATCCATAGCCTACTAGTATGGTCTAACGCTGAGCAGTGGCGGGAAATTGGCATTCCGCTTTTTTCATTGGCCAGAAAACATACCTTGTTCCTTGTTGGTGAAGCTATGGACATAATGAATCAGCGGTTCTATCGATGTTCATATGGTGATGTCGATATGAACATCGATAGAAGAAGCTCGCGATGCTGGCGTTGTGTCGATGTCCAAATTATTAACGAATATGAATATGAATAAAATTATGTCGATGTAAACATCGATAGAGGATCCATCACTAGCCAATAAAACAGTATCGTAGCGGGAGGCAGGCCCAGGTGATACATAGCGGCCAAACTTTATAGCCGAGTCGAGGATTCCGCTCTTTAATATTTGATGTTTTGCGAAAAAAACCGATCTATCCTCCAGACGCGGTTTGAGGGCCGCTCGAGTATGAGTTGTACTCAATCAAGCGGATGGTATGTTTTGCTGGGAATTTATTAGGCACGTCATTTTTGAGGTTCGCTTGCGGGGCTTGAGATATCTATATTACTTTTTGGGGAAGCTGGAAGCAAAACACACCAGTGTGGCAGACGACGCAGGTCACGCAGAAAAGGCAGGGCCACCCGTACGTGTCAAACACAAGACGACGCCTGCCCTGACAAAAAAGGAGGGGGTTATCAATTCGTTTGTACGTTTCTAGGGTTCCGTACCGAAACGGGACCCTATTACTGAGACTTCGCTGTCTGTCCGTCCGTCCGTCCGTCTGTCACCAGACTGTATCTCATGAACCGTGGTAGCTAGACAGTTTAAATTTTCACAGATAATGTATTTCTGTTGCCGCTATAACAAGAAATACTAAAAATCAAAAGAAATTTAATATTAAGGGGGGCTCCCATACAACAAACGTGATTTTTTTGTACATTTTTGCTCGATATTGATAATGGTAGCAGGTAGACGCTTAAAATGTTCACAATATATTGAGTATATTATTTACTTAAAAATATATAATTAAATTCAAATTAAATTAATATTTAGGGGGGCTCCCATACATTTTTTTTTTGCGGTTTTTTATAGACAATGGTACGGAACCCTTCGTGCGCGAGTCCGACTCGCACTTGGCCGGTTATTTCCTTTTAAGGATCGGAACCCTAAAAACACATTTCTTATATGGGGACGCCCTCATTTGCTTTATTTGTTGCTGAAGCGGCAAAAGTTAGCGTGAAATAGACATTCTGTGAAAATTTCAACACTACCTATAATCGTGAGATAGTGCCCGCTGAATGACGGACAGCGGAGTCTTAGTAATAGAGTAACGTTTGGCACCCTTCAAGTACGGAACCATAAAAACGCCCATACTCCCCTACGACAGAAAAGCTAACTAACCTCAGTTCCAATATACGAGTATCGACACAAAGTTTATTTCATTAACTATGGACAGCACTCCGCCAAACGCATTCGCATCGTGTCGTCGTCGTCCTGTATTTATGACGTCACAGTGAGAAGTGTTCGCGGACCCGGCACGTGGAAAAGTGTCCTTAATTATTGACAGCCACCACTCTCCAACCCTTAGCCAAGACATGGAGTCACCAGCCAAGCGGTTTAAAGAACCCTAACGGGACGCAGCACATACTGAATTGCCGTGCTAGGGAATGAAAAAGAAAAATTGGCGCGAAAACGGACGTGGCTCTGTACCTACTTCCCAAGAATCGGAAGAGAAAATATTGTAAATTCAACTTTGTCCTCTGTAGCAAAGCGATGTGAGATAATTATTTATTTTAAAAATATATTTTGGGAAGAGGAGCGAATTAAGGAATGAATTAACCCCAATTTGGTATTACAGAGCAACAGAGTTTCGCCTATACTATAGACCCTATAATATCTATTGATGTGCTACTATTTCTAAAATAGCTTTCAGAACAAAGAGAATAGGTGGCTTACGATTACGACAAGCCTTTAGGAAGGTTCAGTTTAGTATCATACTAAAGCCATATACACAATTACCAAGACTTATATTATAATTTATAACATAATTAAAAAAACGTTAAAATAAACTATAATGGGGTATTGGGATGGAAATGGTTGCCAAGCAGATTTAAATTTAGGATCCTATGTTATAGATTACAAAAAAAAAGAAAATACTGCTGCTGAATTAGGTAATTGTTTTCCTGTCAAACGAGTATTGTTAAAAGTGAATAAAGTGATTATTTACCTATCTATCTAGGTATCTATCTAGATGTGTAAAGGCTGCATGTGGTCACGTGACAAACCTCCAGGTCCTCAATTCTACAAACCGATGGCTTGGCAGTGTCTATACCGAGAGGGGCCCTCGGCGTGGGCGCAAAAACTAGTTTTGTTTGAGGCCGAGGCGGCACGTCTCGGCGTCGCCAAGCCGGGTTTCCGCGCACAGCTACAGCAACCGTCATGCCAACCGTTTGTAGAATTGGGGGCCAGGCCCTGGGTAGCGAGTCGCGTACGGGTATGGCTTGGCAGTGTATATAGCGAGAGCGCGAAATTGTGTCCTTTGTAGCGCGCGCAGCGCGTCTCGGACTCTCGGCACACCGTTCGACAAGTCAAAACAGGTTTTCTTGCGCCCCGCTATCAGCAACTGGCGTATGCGACTCACAGCCCTGGAGTCGCGTACAAATTGCGTGCCAGTGGCTATAGTCAATTCGTGATAAGAATGCAGTAAAGTCATCACTGACCGGGGTGCGGCGGCCTAGCCACGCCCCGTAACCAATCAAATCGATTCCAATTATCAAGCCAAGTTCACAGTGACCAGTTGAATGCAAACTTTCGAACGCGAAGGTTGTGTCATGTCCTATGAGTGTATGTTAACAGATTTAAATTTCACTATTTCACGAATAGACTATAATAGCGAGGTGCAGAAAAACCTGTTTTTACTTGTCGTCGGTGCCGAGACTCACCGCGCTACAAACAAAACAATTTCGCGCTCTTGCTACAGACACTGCCAAGCCATACCTGTACGCGACTCGCCACCCTGGTTGTGATCAAGGCTTCTATGTATTCCTGGTTACATTCATTCGCCGAGTGCGCATGACATTGAGTGAAACTCAAAGTTTGACGGGTCGTTTGTGCAGCCAGCCGTTGTTGACTATTTCTGGGTGTATCGATCTACATTAACATAACTAACATCTCTCCGCTAAATGCGAACCTGACTGACACATGTATGTGTATGTCTCTGTCTGTCCCGCGCTACTTTTCACTCTGTCTCACTCCCACAAGTGAATCGTTTTCTCTCAGCGGCCAGAATATACATACAGTTGGTTATTTCCGCTGCCCGACTGTCAATGACACTCTGATTAGTCTGGGGACCTGGGCCACATTTCATAGACAGTAATGCAATTAGGAAAATCCTAAAACTTAGTAGGTACTTCTTCTTCTTCAGCATGTTTGCGTCCACTGCTGGGCAATTCCGTGCAATCTACATATTTGTGATTATTTTTCATACTTACATCTCATTTTGTTAACAACGTTTCGGTTTTGTAGAATTGAACTGTACCACTGTCAAGTTTTGTGTTAATAGGGCCTTGAAATGAAATTCAACTTGCAGCTTCTTGCAAAATAACGAGAAAATAAGTTAAAATATTTTATTAAATCTGTCGTGCTATGTCAGCAGCATATTGTAATTAAAAATGTTTCCCATTATTTCCCGTGGTTGACGCAAACTTTGATACACGAATGTAAAGGCTGATTTACATTTCTATAAGTGCAGAACCAAACATAATAAACATCCACGCAGACCTGGGTTTTGTTTCTACCTGTGCAAACTGCAAACGGGATTAGAAAACAGGACCTTTCACTTGGGGGGCAGAGCCTCGAACTCGCAAAGCCGCTAGCTATAAAAGTCTATTCCATCTTCTTCTTCTTTTTATTAATGGCGTCCTAACCTCTTTTGAGGTTAATTTTGCCAGTGTCAAGTGGTCAGGTTCTCATTTGAGAACCTGGAAATTATAATGTCTTGAGATGATTTGATGACTATGATGATGATGATTTGTCGCTCGTTAGCACTACCCGGGAAGGACGTGAAGGGCTGTGGGTTCCAAGTAATTCCTTCGGACGTGAGCGACTGCCTCCCCCTATTCCATCTTATAAAAGCCACATGCATGACATAACCATATTATACGTCTGACACCGCGTAAGAGACTTTTTTGACTTTTTTTTTTATTCATTAATTTCGCAACATTATAAAGGGTGTATCGATTAATTTGATTAATCAATGTTTTTAGCAATATCCCCTCACTAACAGGCCATTTGTCAAGTGACCTGTTACATTTTTAAAAGCTTTTATTTAACTTGCACTGTATGTATGTATGTTTGTTTGTATGTTTGTGGGTATCACGGTTCGCGTCAAAAATGTCGGCTTGAATTTGACCCACTTCCCGTTATCCGATTGAGCTGAAATTTCGCATACGTGTATAAGTCGGATGACAATGCAATATATTTCTGACTTAAAGCTGATCTGATGATGAAGACGGAAGACGGTCATGGGAACTCTGTCATAAAACATCGCAAGCCCGTCGAATTTGGGCTCGTTCGATTCGTCTTGACGAATACTTTGGTCCTAGAATATTTTTTTATGACATGGAGCTGATCTGATGCTGGAGCCGGAAGGTGGCCATGGGAACTCTGTTACCAAACGACGCAATTCTATCGTGTTTGGTCTCATTTGATTCGTCTTGACAAGCACTCGAATTCTAGATTAGATGTTTTGTCCTGTAATGATAAAGACTAAAAAGTAAAAAATAAATTAAAAGTAAAAAAACATTTTTAAACAAAGCTTTTATTTAATGCCCTAAAGAGAAGAAAATAAAATTTCAATTCAATCAAATGCGTCATTTTATTACGATACAACAAGCTTTTATATCGTATAAATTGTGTAATGTAATAAAATGACGCAATTGATTGAATTGAAATTTTATTTTCTTCTTTTTAGGGCATTAAATAAAAGCTTTGTTTAAAAATGTTTTTTTACTTTTAATTTATTCCTACTAGGTATATCTAGTAAACCCTTGCTCACTGTGCATGACTCATCCGGTGGAAAGTTTGTAAGCCACTGATTTCTTTATATTTCGTGTAGCCCGTCAATATCGCGACGGAAGGAAACAATTTTCCCGGCGCCCGCCCTCCAGAGATATGGGTGCCAAAGGGTCCTGAAGCCAGTTGGTGCAAAACGGGCATATAGGGCACATATACAGGGCTGTTCGGGGAGCAGGGCACAGCAGGCTCGTCTATTATTCAGCTAGGGCAGATTCGGGCGTATGTGCCCATTGGCGATTCATGGCAACTGCCGCCCGGTAATTTTTATCCTTTTTTTTCGGGCGTTAGGCTGATTGGGTTTGCTTCTTTGCCTGAAAAGCGATGTCAATTAATGGGATCGCACGAATGGCCAGTTTTACGCTTTTGTAAATGGCCAGTAAATTCAAATGATTACGTTTTTAAATCACTTGTCCCTCGATAAAATCGGTTCGGGTTTCAAAGTTTCAACACACTGTTGAATATTAAAATCTTAGTTTTGCTCTTTTAAATATTTTTCTTTTATCTAAAATCCATGACTGCTTACGTAACTAAGATACGATTACGATCTTGTTACGTTATTATCAAGTTGACTACCACCTTCTAAATAATACTGATAGTATAGATATAGATAGAATTACTTCTATCTGATATCGAATCGAGTCCCATTTTTTTCTGATACACGGGCCTTAATCTTATTCCATAGATATTTTGTAAAAAACAAAACGAAGCGTCACGCCTTTTCCCATACGGGGTGGCACAGGCACCACTTTCTATGTAAATGTAAGTATGTATGTATATTTTGTAGAATGTCATCTTTGACCCGAGATTAGTTTTTGACTCGCCATTATTTTATTTATTACAGGTACCTATTTCATAATTCGTAATTTCTTTCGTAATTTCTTTATTGTACTCACATGGCAGTAAAAATAGCTTAACATAGAAAAAAATATGTACAGAGGCGAGCTTATCTCTAATAAGAGATTCTAATAAGAGATCTCTATTTAGATTAAGACATGATTTTTTCAGACCAGACTTCGTACATATTTAGAAATAACTGGTGACCGCTACTTTTTGTCTGCATGGACTTAGGTATTACTACATCCATAATTTTATATGTTAATTTAGCTCATAAACGATATTTGTGCTTAATTCATTTGGTTGAGCCGTTTTTGCGTTATTGTATTGAGTAAAAAACATCCAAATTTTCACTTATAAAATTGACTACAATGTTAATTACAATTATCTACAAAACACCGCAAAAAAAACACGTTAGTTGTATGGGAGCCCCCCTAAATATTTTTTGAAGTAAAACTTCTTGGGGCACGGGGGTAAAATTTATTTAACCTCTCAACTGTGGGTTATTCATATATTTGCTTTTCAATTACTACTAGCCGGGTGCTATCACGAGTGGCTAAGAAATGTAACGGAAATTGGAATCGGTGACGTCAGGGTCGGCTGAAGACTTTTAAAACCGCAACTATTTTCAATACGGTTTTTAACTAATCAGATAAGATAATAATACATTCGTACAATAAAGAATGTTAATTAGTGAGAGAAAAACCTGATGAAACGTTAACAAATAAAAATTATTTTAAGCATTCTTCCACGAGTTCTTGATTTCCGGTATGGCCAAAACCAGTGACGTGACCAAAAACTACTTCGTTCAACCTCTTTGTTGGAACCGGAACTTATGTTTGACAGTTGTGCGATGCGATCCATACAGTTTGTAAGAAAAGAGTTTCATCAATGTCACACGGGTCGATATGGATTTCTAAAATGATGAACGAATCGTTTTGTGGCCGGTAACTATGGAATAGGTACCTAAAACGCGCTGCGTAGTCGCGCAACGGGCAGCTAGTAATCGCATAAAGTCACTTAGAATCATCCAAATGTGATATTTAGTTTTCAAGCAAATTCCGATGTGATGGATGGCTGCATTAAGACTTCTTGAAAACAATAAGTAGGTACCTAGAACTGTTCTAAAGCCACTTTTTATTATATAGTGCAGTTCAAGTCACAAATTAGCAGTTTAGCTACTAAGTACGTGTTATACCTACCTATTTAATGTTTATCTGTAGTAAACGGCCAAAGCGAGGTCTACAGCTTACAGAGCCATAAGTTTAATGGCTTATTGTTTCGCTTATTTGTTTGTATGTAATTTTTGTAACACATATTTTAAAGTTGAATTGTTGTTATAACTGTTGAAATTATACGATTTTGATTTTAATAAGCTTTTGTAATTTTAAAGTTAATGCTTCATGCCAGTCAATAATGTTGAAGTAAAATATCAAAATCGAGGTATGTCGTATGGCGGACTAAGGAAATGTCAAGAATAAAATTAAATAAGAGTTACGTCATCGCTTCGCTAAAAGTAGGTATGTATAGGTTAGCGGGGGTAGCATAAGGCACGCCAGTCACCCCAGCCACGCATTTTGTCACAATTTAATGTCATATCATAATGAATGCGCGCTATTTTATGGAGAAACAACATTGAGACGCGAAAGGAGTTGGCAATTTGGCAAAATGACTGCCCCAGACATGTACAAAGACTTCTCAACAGCCAATTAATAGCATTTAAATATTCTCTCATAAATTACTGCGTCTTTAGTTAGTTTGTAGAACTTGAAGGAAATGATTAAATAATTAAGAGTTGTCACTTCATACTCTATGATTCCGCCATTGATTAGTGACTTTTGCCATCGTTAAAAATAACATGCAACATAATTGCCAACTAGCAAAACTGTTGAAAACAGGAGGTTTCCAGAGGAGTGGCTAGATGGCGTTATGTTGCATGTTATTGCAAAATGGTGCTTATTTCTAGCGACGGCAAAGGTCACGGAATCATATTGGAATCACGGAGTATTGAGTAACAACTCTTATTTACCTATTTTTTTTTTTTTTCTTCAAGTTCTACAAACTAAATACAGACGCAGTAAATTAAATTTATGAATGAATATTTAAATGCTATTGGCTGTTGAGAAGTCTTTGTACATGTCTGGGGCAGTCGTCCATATATTGATTTAGCCATCTTCTTTGTCATTTATCTGCGCGACTGAGGTGAGTGGCAAGCCTTATGGTAGCCCCGCAGGTACACATTAACTTGGAATAGTTGAAAATACGTACTCGATCAATTAAATAAAGGGATTGGGCACAGAGACAAGCAAAGCAATGCATACATTTGAGCGAGACGGTTTTAAGACGTGACGTCGTCAGATGGTATATAATCTGAGCGAGATGCAAATAGTAGTGACACTATTGAATGAGTTAAGTATATCACCACGAGCGCGACAAATTGTAGATAAGGAATGGTGGAAAATAAATGCCATGACGTATTAAAAGTAAGTACAAGTATAAAATAATTTCAAATAATCGGACGTCTGAAACATAAAAGTAACTTGAAGCAGAGATTGGATCTCAAAATTGGAAATTTAAATCTCTTTTAGTATAGGTAGGTATAGGTGTATAGTATAGGTACCACTTAATGATCTAGCTACAGAAGTTTTACTTCTAACACGTGTACGGTGCTACACGCGTATATATTTTTTTTTTTTTTAGTATTTGTTATAGCGGCAACAGAAATGCATCATCTGTGAAAATTTCAACTGTCTAGCTACCACGGTTCATAAGATACAGCCTGGTGACAGACAGACGGACTCTAAAAAGGTTAAAGCCAAGCTAAGCAAGTCTAACTGAGGAACATATGTACTGTGCCATTTTTATAATGATTAGATAAATAAAATAAAAACAGATGCGGTGCGAAATTAAAAAATAAAATATTGTGACAGACAGATTTTCGGGAGACTTTTCTATCGAGTAAAATTAATGAAATTACCTTTATGGGAAAGCCAAAGTCATGCTGACACTCGTGATTAACAAGCGAGTGAAACGTACAGCAATAACACTCATCATTCCGAGCGATTTGTGTTTTGGTAAAGGCTGTTTATGCCTAGGGCGCCGTCTTAACCAAACATTTGACACGATCCCAACCATTCGTTGGGTTACCTGTCACAGCCACAGTACCCGTCTTTGGCATCGTAACTCCATCGCCTCGATTCCCGCCTAAATCATCGCTAGTGCCTTGTAAGGCACGTCTCGCGTATCGTTTCACTAAACCGTGAGTTATTTAGCACGCGCGCGACGGAGTGCATACAAACAGGCGCCGATATTGATGTGCCATCGATATTTTCCGAGTTAGATTCCCAAAGTCAAAAATTATAAATTCACTTGTGCTTTGCACTGTTTACGCTATAGAAGAGAAAGTTCCGATAAGTAGACATATCTGAATGAATTCGACTGTAATAAAATTTTAAAGTGAAGTCTAATCTCTCATTTTATGAATATTTAGTTCAAAATGTATTTTTATCTTATAAATAATAATGTTGAATGACGCATCAAATAAAATCGCTATATATCAATACAGACTTCTTTAAAACTTATATTCGTTATTTAATAGTCAATAAACAAATTTCATTTCAAATTTCATTTAATTTCATTTCAATTGTTTGTAGTCTTATTAAGGTTAAGTTGTACATAATTGTATTGTAATTATATCTAACTAAAAATGAGAATTTAATGTTTGTTCAAAGTTCTCATTATTCCCTGGAATATTCCCAACGTTCCCGATAGTGCCCGGCACAGCACATCGGTGTCAAGTCTGTCCGTCTCGCAACAATTCCCTATTTATGACCCCCTTCGGACGAGAACGCGTTAAAAATCCACTTGTTGTACATAATATGTACATATTTATTCGTCTTGGTAGGATGAAAAGCTTTATTGCTTACAAGACAGTAATGTGTGCCTTCTGCTTCCTGAAAGGCTTTTAATTTAACTTAAGCTACACTTTCACCCAGTTTCCTGGGCGCTGATTAAGTTAACAGGTTGGTTAAATCAGTTTCGGCCAATCACGTTCCGTCATTTTGAATAATAGCGGCTCGTGATTGGCTGAAGCTGATTTAACCAACCTGTTAACTTAATCAGCGGCCAGGAAACCGGGCGTTAGTGTCCAAACTATGTATTGTGTAACCGAACTTGGTTACAACATAACATAGCATCACGCCATTTTCCATTCGGGGTGGCATAGGCACTGATGTGCCCACTTGTAGCCAGTTATTCAATATTCCATTTTACACGACAGGGGGCTAGCCCATCGCCGAAGTTATGGAGTAATGAAGGATTTCTCACGATGTTTTCCATCACCGTTGGAAGGACCGTCTAAAAGACGATAAATTCTACCCCATTGGTACATGGTGAGCGTGAAACCAATGGACACGGTGCTCTGCGTACATTTTGAAGTCTCGGCATATCCCATAGGGGAAAGCAATTTATGTACAGTTGCCACCTGCCAGCATAATGTCGTTACCAGTTCGTGACGTGGTACGGTACCTACCCGACAACCATGGAGACTATCTCGATAGCGCGAGAATTGCCCCCCACATCCGGATAAAATAAAAGTGGTGATGTAATAACTTTTAATCCCGCCGATCCTACTGGTCTGGTGGAGGAGGGGGGGGGGGGGGGTAACCTGCGGGAGCGGAGGGGTGGAGGGCGACCGCATCGTTACCCTGTGCATAGTACGAGGGCTTACACAGGGTGTTTGTCAAAATATAATTAGGAAAAAATAGAGCATTTATTTTACAGAAAGAAATATGCATAGGCATTACAGTTAAAAACATTGTATAGGTACTTAACATACATATATACATATAATAGAGAAAGACCGAACTTGAAAAAAAAAACGCAGACAAAAACATTGTATAGGTACTTAACATACATATATACATATAATAGAGAAAGACCGAACTTGAAAAAAAAAACGCAGACACGCAGACGTATGATATTTAAAATATTTTTTAAATCTTTAAATAATTATAAATTTTAAATAAGTAGTAATAGTAACGGCGGCGGCGTACCGAACTTTATAAAATTGTGTAGGTACAAGTTCAGGGGGCAATTCTCGCCCATTAGAATTGAAAGCGAAGACGTAAAATATCGTCATCTTTGTATGAAATATGGTAGACAATTGCTGTCTACGCTTGAGCTATGAGAATTCGCCTCGAGAATTGGCTTCCAGGAGGCCGATTCTCACCGATTAGAATTGAATACGTATTCGACAAATGGGAGGTCCTTCGCCTATTTGAAGGCGAAGGACCTCCCATTTGTCGAATTCGACAAATTTGCTATAGAGAGACGAGAATCGGCCTCAGTGTCGAGTGCCATTGAACACGCCCCCTCTAGAATTTAGTTTCAAAAGAGAAAAATATCTTTACTCTTCCCCAGTCAGCGAGGAGTGGCAAAAAATGAGAATTCCGCCGCCATTTTATAGTTTTAACTTCTCAGCAGGTGGAACGGCGACCGGTGACGTATTTCTTAAGGATACAAGTTAAAATTTTGAACAGTGGTGACAATTATTATGGAAAACCGGTCCACTATCGCCGAGTTCAATTTTTCAAACTGTTAACTATATTTTAGTGTATTTCAGCGAGTGAATAAACTTCTGACAGCTAAACACCCATTAATTTTTAGGGTTCCGATTCTTAAAAGGAAAAAAAGGAACCCTTATTAGGATCACTTAGTTGTCCGTCTGTCTGTCCGTCCGTGTGTCACAGACCTTTAAATCAAGAACGCGTGGACGTATCAAGCTGAAATTCATACCAACTGTTAAGTTCTGTGGTGTCATACATAATACCGTGAAAAAATCAACCTTCTAGGTCTACGCAATCGAACGCTACGACTGTTTATGCTGTAAAATTGTTGGATTTTCATAGTAATCGCAATGGACCCAAAACCTCAAGGGTATTTCCCGTAGGCCTACAATCATGAATTTGGCATAATGCAAGTAAAGGGAAATATATGAAAACTGCAAATTTCTGTCTTTCTACAAAAATATTCAATTTGGTTTACATGGATGACATCAACTTTAGTTTTTTATGTGGAAACCTAACTATACGTGGTACTCTCTCCAAGTGTGATCGGAACCCTTGGTGTGCGAGACCTACTCGCACTTGAAAGTTTATTGATATCTGCAATGAAAGTATTGCTTGAAAGGAATGAAAACGTTTTCAATTTCATTCAACGACTTTTTCTACTTTGATTGCGAACATCTACCAAGATTTACATGCTTTCCAGACATTTTCCAAAGTCCTAAAAGCCACAAGCCTCGGCAAACATATGCTGAATAAATAAAACAGTATAGTATACGTATCTATACGTACCTATGTATAGTAATACTTCTAATATTTGAAGCAAATTGACGGCAACTCCACGTTACGTCATTTTAATTGATCAGGCTGCATGCATGCACTGCATCTCGCCGCATGTAAACCATATTAGTAAGACATGTAAAGTTGTAAGTTTAAGAAATATAGCCTACAGGTGGACAGGAGACCAGTGAGTTTCCGTTGGTCGCCCACCACTCTGTTGCTTAGCGTCACAATTTATTTAGTACCTACGCTTCTCGACGGATGACGTCACTGAGTCAGAGATGTCGAGAGCGCAACTAGGCGAGGAGTATGAACTTTACGGTAAACGACGTGTTAGTTTATATACATTAGTGTCTTTGGGACTCCCGTATGCTTGCTTAAGTCGTTGACAGCGATTGGACTTGGTTGTCAAGGCATTGTAATTTTAGACAACAATATTTTGGGTTAAAAAAAGGTAAAAATTACAATTGTTGCATTGATACGTTTATGATATGAAACCTGTGTTAGATTGTAAGAACTCTACAACCACAATGTAGCTATAAATAATTTGGAATTTGTATTTACTTTTATCTCACCCTGTATGTGTCAAAAAGGAAGTCTACAATACGGTTTCACACGATAGAAGCGTAAAAGTGCGTTCCTGTGGTGTACGTACCACATCTTGTAACATGTAGGTAGGTACCAACAGGGTACCGTCAACTACCGTCATGTACCATGTGGAACCTGCAGAAAACTCGGCGCTTTACAAGATCACAAACGTGTCATACTTTGTAATAAGAGTAATTAGTCTTAGGACTTTAGAATACTGCCCCGCTTCCTTCCATTTATCAGCGTGTTACGTTTTCTCTGTTACTTTAATGCTAGATCCAGACGTTTTTTGCCATTTGCCACAAGCTCTCCCCACTACAAACGTAAAATGTACTACAAGTCCTACGAACACCAAGCCAAACTCTTAACGTGACGGCTTGAAGGGGTTTGGGAAGTGGGGAAGCCTATGGATCAGGCATTCATCACATTACACATGTAAGTTATGATCATTATCACTAAGTCCAGAGCATTAGAAACGATTTTTTTACTAGACAACATAAATTTACCGACATGTGCAGGATCTATAGTCAATACCATTTAAACAAAAATATACACAGTGAAGAACTATAATAATTAATAATAATAATAAATTTTTATTCCAGGATATAAAAATCCCATATCTATATATAGGTACTGACTTGCTTTACTTCCGTAGGTTCTTACCGTGAAGTCATCTGGTGAATGACCTCCGAAAAGTTGCTACCTACCCACCACAAAATCTGTTTTGTTAATTAGCGAGATTCCCCCAACCCCGGCCCTTGCCACACCAAGAAGGATTCATGTCGAGTTGTCGACTCATGCCTCAAACGTTTTGCCCAAACATTAGCGAAAGACCCACATCATTGCAAAAAAACGTACTGTCACACCTTTTCCCACACTGCGTGGTAGAGACACAGTTGCGCTTGCAATATTCTTCGTCCAATAGGTATTCAACTTTGTGTGACAAAGAGCAAGCTCATCGCCGCAAATATTTAAAAAAGACTAACTTTTATAACTAAATTTTAACGTCTTAGAGACGTCACGTTTTGCGGATGCTCTTATATAATTGCCAGAGATATCTTTGCAAGTTCCAAATGTCACCGTGCGATTAAATTTGCAGCGCGGCGTACGTAGCGCGCCTCTAGAGAGCCCTGAATATTGGATATCTACCAAACAATCGTATTAGCCCCGGCCAAAATACAGAATGTCAAAAAATCTCACTGGCAGACGAAACGCGAAAGACGAAAGAGTAGATTTCCACGCGAAACAGGTAATATTCCGAGCAGAAAAAAGTGAGGGGTTGGCGTTTTTTCTCCTTTGCCTACTGAGTTAAGGTAAGCCGCTCTTGACAAATGTGTAAGATAAATTGTTATTTTGCAAGGTGTTTATATTTTCCCCTCTCTTTTTCTAGAGCCATCTCACATATGTCTGGCTACAAGAGTAATAGCAAGATTGTAACTGTATGTGTAATGTTTACGTAAGCTGTTTAAAAATTACTAGAGATTACTTTCATGTCGCTGTTGGTGTAAAAAGTATACTTGCTATTTTTTTAATATATTAAATTGGCCCTATCCAATTATGATTTTACAAATGTTTCAGAGGAATACTTGTATTTTTGGATATGTTTCTTTAACCACTCAAAGGTCCGTCCAAAGTACAAGGCCTGCGATTTTCAACATACCCACATCGAGATAAAGTTCAAAACCTATGAAAAAATAGAACAATAGATTTGGGTCCACATTTGGGTCGCTGATTTGGGGACGCTGGATGGTTGAGTGGTTATATAAATCAGTCAATTAAAAAATCACTTCCTTTGACATGCAGCCAAACAAATCAACTATAATTGCATTTCGCTTGTCAAATTAACTGTATTCTCGGATCACATCCATATTGACTTATTTTATTTTTGCTTAAAAAGTGCAGACATTTCAATGACACATCACAATCGTCGTCGTCGTTGCCAAAAGCAGGCACTCAGTCAAATGCTGTGGTTTAATTTCAGCGCCTGCCTCTTCCTGATAGCAAGCTGCAAGCTACACTAGTCACTTCTTCATTACGGGCGAGAAGCCCAATTTGTGGTTATATTGGAAATTAACTACGAGTATATTAACGCGATTGTTCGAGTAATTTGTGTGTGCACGTGTAATCAAATCGGGTAGTAACACAAGTACAACACTTCAATAGGTCTATTATCTCACTCGGATCGTATTAATTGTGATTATGCCCTGACATTTCCATCGTCATCGCGTCGTACGTACCCGTCTAAAATATTAAAAAGTTTAAAAGATTGTCAAGCAGAATAGAAAATTCAAATCGCAAATACTGTAATATTATACTAATACAGATAGACCACCTAGAACAAAATATGACACCGGCGTAAACTGAGATGCTACGGAAGCTTCTTTAGTTCGAGGCCATTATCGCTTGGTGCAGCACCATCGAAAAATTGCAAATACCACGAGAACGGCGCTAAGAAATTTAGGATTTATTCTAAGATTGGCGCCACTTAGAAGTTATGTATATATTATGAAGATGTCAACTAAAACCTTGGCGTTTAAAGTACAAATCTTACTCCTCATGGCATCTCTTTTTTACGAAGGGTTACTAATTCTAATTTGTATGGGACGACCACCCTGTGTTCAAACTAAAAATCTATTTTAAAAGTTTTGTGTATTCCAAATTCAAACTCCCAAAGGTGCTGCTAAAGAAAGATCTTACTCAAGAACCGTCGTCGTATAAAACTCTTTGCTACCAACCGGACCTTCGTAAATAGAAAGATGGCGTCCAGTTGATTGATCGCACGCCTTCGGTTCCCAATAAATACTAAATAAACTCACTAGCAATTTGTCGGTGGAGCTCCGTTTTTACAAAATGGTGTACAGGGTGCAACAGAAATGTGTAACACACATATTTTATTAAGTCCTTACTCCACATTTCCGAAGTTGGGACGTTAGTCGGTTTCTCTGGTATATGCGTCGAAACTTCTCTGGAATACCTTCTTAATTAAATATTCAAACTGAATCTTCGCAGAAAGCAGAAAGTCTATTTTTTGTTTCATATTTTTAAAGGATATTTGTTTTTTGTAATGTAATTATCAATTAAGTAATAAAATGTTTTAAAGATGTACACGAAAAAGTGAAATTTTAGGGAACTTAGCAACAAACAGTATTTGAAAGCTGTCCAAGCAAAAATTTTGAAACACCAGGTTCAACCAGGTCAGTTTTACCCCCAGATTACTCAACGTCAGTTTACGTAAAGTAACCGATACTCTGGATTGAAGTTATTAAATATAAGAGCTGAAATAAATCCCTTACGTATTAGCTATTCCATAAAGTATGACAACATTGACAACACGTGTTGACAACCTCTGTGGGGCTTAAACTTTGGTGTCCGACGACTAAAAGTATCCTGTATTGTGTCAGAAACTCAGAAGTGCCGTAAATGTTAAATGTTCTGTTACACCCTGTATAAAGGATGAGAAGATGCATCACTGGGTCGGCCGGCAGGCGTGGTGATGTCTGGTCTAGATGTTCTCTAGGGACCCAACTTATAGCCTAACCTGTTTACAAAGACAGATAGGATTTTGGACTGGTGTCACGAAATAATATACTGGAATTCTTCGAATAGAAATTCAAGTGGAAGTTTTATTAGAAGTAGGAAATTATCAATTATTATGTCTTCCTCAAAGTACCATACCAAACAATCCTGCAATAGTTCAATAGTATTTATTCATAAACAATAGTACAATTGTGTGTGAAGTAGACATTGATTAAAACTTAAAAAGTCATATAAACGGTATAACAGTTCAATGAGCTGAAATATAATAAAATGTAACTTAAATTAAATTAAACTAAAAATAAAATAAAATTATACCCATATGTCAAAATAAATTATTAATATTTATGAAACTATATTAATATTAGTAACAACATACTTAATAATAACATAACTTAAAATGATATTATCAGTGTCTTGTTATACGTTAAACGGCTCTACATAATTGGTGTAATTTGACCGCTCGGCTATGGATACGGCACCACATAGATGGATCGGTCCTATGTGAAAGCACGTATATATTTACTATTTTCTTTCGTTCCGTTTCTTTATTTTACACTTCTTTATGCAAGCTCATTGAGATCTGTCACGGCCGGGCTAGGTATGCACGGGTGCCACCGAGGAAAAGAGCCTTAAGGATCAGAAACCTAAAAAATCAGCCAAGTGCGAGTCAGACTCTCACATGGAGGTTTCCGCACCATCGTAAATAAAATTAAAATAAAAAACACGTTTTTTGTACTCTCTAGATTGTGTCGACTAATAAAATCTCCTGAATTTAGGCCTGTATAAATAAACCGCTCTTAGCCCTGTGAGTTGTATCAGCTACGAGTATGTCACATCGACGGATTTGCCATAGCAAATCTGTCATCAGGCGCTTGCGATATGTAGCTCATAGATGCGGCCTTCTATCCACTTCCCATAAAGAAGCGTCTACAAAATATGTCGCCGCTATACACTTTGAAGCGTATTTTAAAGACGATTTGTCCGGAAATTCCTCTAAATTCCTCTAAGCCGGGCGCAGTGTCCGGCGCAGACAGGCTTTGTCGAAAGCCGCCATTTATCGAGTTACCGTCAAATTCACAAGAAAACTCAAGGAACCTCTTTGAGAGAGCAGACAATATCACGGGGACACTGGTCTCCATGAGCTAAAGAGATATGAAGGCCAAACGAGGAAAATATAGAGGTATTATAGCATAGGTTTTCTGTGAAAGGTAGGGAACTTTTCATAATCGTCATCATTGTAAATGAACCTCCCTCATTTTCGGAGTCGTTGAAAAACAAAATAAAAGTGCACGTATTGTATACATGTCTAGCATACAAATCCAACACATAAACGTTTTCTTTACATCCCTGATCCCTGATGTAAATCGACCTAAAATATTTATTTTAAATGTTGCTATAGCAACTAAAAACACTACACTCATAATAATCATGAGTTCTCACCCGTATGTACCTTTTTTAAAATACGTCAGGAGGGCCTTTTAACAAAAATACACTAACAATAACTACTATGTTTTATATTTCTACTTAAGTCTACGGAAAGGAAATACACCGAAGAGAGACGTTACTGGCTTAGTCCATCGCCCCTCTTTGGATTTCTCATCATCACTGACAGCCCAGTCGCCCACTAACTACGTCTAGCCTACTACTAACCATCTCGTCTTCATTTCTAAGCTCTACAAAGTTACAATGGTAGAACAACAGTGATGTGATTGTGATTGTCAAAACAAGTAACGCTTTTCGCCTGTCTTCGGAAGCGCTCGGCAACTCTCGGAAACACTCGGCTAGGTACTATCGTGAAGTTACAAATTCGGCTAACTTCAATTTGTAGAGTACCCTCCCACCGGCAATTTCACGGTGGTTTGGTGACGTGCGCCGATAGAGCCTTGCAGTTGCAATTTCTTGGGTCTGATGTTATTTTTATTAAAGAAATTGGGTTACTTTTTGTGGGAAAATAGTATTTTTGCTCCCACCTGCTCGGTCTATTGCCTGACAGCATTAGAGGATTGCCCTCCATCAGGAGCGTGCGTGAGGATACCCTAACCGAGTAAATATAAAATAGTAAGGGTGGATCCAGTTAACTCTAATCCATAGACAATTAGACAAATATAATATTGTTGTCTTAAAAAAAACTTTTCCACGATTTTAGGGATAAATTATACTTGTCTCCAATTGGACTACAATTGTCTCCAAGACACAAGACTACCTTCACAACATGACGTCTCTCTCTACCCTCCTAATAAAATAAAGTTCAAAATTTGAATATTTTAAAATGGCCGCCTCAGTCGCCAGAACAAAGGTTGGCGGCGCGATAACGTGCCGTTGAATTTTTAAAGTCGCTGTTAGTGCCGGTAGCAGATGTTTTTCCGGCCAACTCTCAGATATACGGCAAATTTAATATTTATAGCGGGAACACCTTGTTTTGCCGCAACTCTGTTATGATATAAGACATAACTCCGACGCCGCCCGTTATATTTGGTTGACATCTTGGTGACCTTGTGTGTGAAAATTGTTTTTTTTTTTGTGCTTGCAGCGCCAGGTACCGACTTAAGAAAAAAAAAACAGAATATGCCACGTTAAGTCGGTAATTTAATAGGTACTCCATTTTGCGTGCCAGGGGCTAGCTAGCTGAGCATCTATTAAGCAATCGCGCATGTACCGAAGTAGTTAATTCAATTTACCAAACCACATTACCATTTACCACTAGCTAGCATTGCATACCTCGGCTGTTCTCCGACGCTCCCTATGCTTGATCACCATTTGTTTAATAAAATACTGATACCAGAATTCCTGTTTTTATTATTCAAAACACAACATTAGTAATACTAAAAAAGCTCCGAAACGCTTGTGGAAATAAAATGTATGCTATGTTACCGCGAAACATATTTGATAAAACAAAACAGAATGGCCAGCACAATAGTTGTTTTGCCGCTGCATTGTAACTAGGGCACCCTATATCCACTCACTTCGCTAGCCGACAGCTCACACTTACATGGTTTAATTTATTTATCCCCTTTAGGTAGGTACTTACCTCTATGTACATATAATAGGTACAGTAAAAAAGTTATAAAACATAAATACGTTTGTACATTATAATGTATGTGAATTCCAATTATAAAAGATGCAAGGAGAGTGCAAATTGCAATCTTCTGTAATTAAATTACTAAATAACATAATCGTGGACTCTCTGCGTTACTGAAAAGTCACTAATTAGTTATTTTAAATTTTGACCTGCTGAACTAGTAGCACATTGAGTCACTTCCTGTGCCAGTGAGTTCGGTACCCCCGGTTTTGTTTCTTGCCCTAAATTAAAAAAATAATACTAAAAAATGTTCTTCATCGCCCTGCGTTCGGCATAAACACCTGAATGAAGATTTATCGTTCGCAGCATTAAATGTTATATCCCGAACTATATTGGGAACACGGCGGATATTGGATTCTCTGTCAACGTAGTAATATTACTGTACTATAAATATCTATCATGCTCTATCTACGTCACAGACTTTATCCCTTAATTGAGCGTGAGATGCAGAACTTTTCATTCATTTCCACGTTTATTACCAAGGTTGAAATTCTGATGGCATGTCCGATTAGGGGTCAAATCAAACTATTACTTTCATTTCAAATTGATCTTACACAAGGCCGACAGATAAATATAAAATGATAAATATTACATCCTTTCTCGCCCCATACTAAGATACCCAACGAACGAACGAACGTGGAAATGCACTACCTGCTTATGCCACAAAGGTTGAAAGTAGCATAAAATTAGAGAGTAGGTACTGGCTATTTTTACCTTTTTGCCACGAATTCGAGGTACTTAATTAAACCTCTTTCATTTAGGTATCACTTTAAAAGCCTTCTTTTTGGACCAGTCTCCAGCGGTGAAGCCTTAAATCTCGTTCCTAAGACACTCTAAAAAGTTCTCGTTGCGCCTGCAGCGGAAGCTTATTCGTTTTAAGCTTGCTCGGGAAGCCATATCTGATATCAGCGACAAATTCTGGCAAAAAATGATCTAAGAAGTCGAATTTAAACTGTGTAGTTGGCAACACCAACACCGATCTAGATGCCGCGGCAATATTATTTGTCTCCTAGCAAGCTATGACATAGTTCTGGTGCGTTTTCTAATCGGAGGCCATGGAAAAAAACACGAAAAGCTGCACCGATACAAAGTAAATTAAATTGCAGCCTAACTAATTTCGAAGTGACGGTAACAAACAAACATACTTGTTAAACAAACCCGGTTTTTGCAGGTTCCTGTTGTCTTATTTAAAGTTTTCGGTTGCAGAAAATGTTAAAGCTCACACGATATACGACTATACGAGGCCTATGCGGGTAGAAAGAGCAAATATTATATTATGGCGAATCAGAACAGTAGATATTTGGCTGGGTGGTCAAAAACTCCAAAATAAGTATCCAAACCTGCTCACAAAACATGAGAATTGGTTGAGAAATGGGACCTGTAGAAGAACAGCCGGACAGACAGACGGACATACGAAAGCATTTTTGCCCAATCCTGAAACGGTATAACTTTCGACAATGTCGCTGGGCGACTTTTCGCTCATTCAGTAATTTAGTCGCTCGCTTAGTTTTTTTTCGATCGTTTTATAATTCCCCTAATTTTAACAACTGTCCTCCGGATAAAGGCGTCAGCATACACATAATATGTGATAAACAGTCAAGTGCGAGTAGGACTTGCGGACCAAGGGTTCCGATCACACTTGCAGTGCGTAAATGGTGTCAAAAAAATCGGCCAAGTGCGAGTCGGACTCCCACACGGAGGGTTCCCCACCACCATCGTACCAAAAATTCTTTATTCAGTCAATATTTTTTGGTGGAGCGGCAACAGATATACACACACATTCATGTGAAAATTTCAACTTTCTTCCTATTACGGTTCGTGCGATAGAGCCCGCTGACGGACAGACAGACGGCCGAACGGACGGACGGACAGCAGAGGATCAATAATAGGGTCCTGTTCGGCACCCTTCGAGTACGGAACCCTACAAACCAAAATATGATGTCATCTATGTAAACCATATTTTTTTTTGCAGAATGCAGTTTTCAATTTGTCCCTTTATTTGTGATTTAAAAAACCTTGTTTTATGCCAAATTTCATGAGTGTAGGACAACGGGAAATACCCTATAGGTTTTGGGTCAATTGCGATTACTATGAAAATATATCTCAGATCTTTACGATCTTTATCTTTTATAATTGTATGTATAATATTCAAACAAAAATAAAACCCTTTAATAAAGTCCAAATTGTACATAGGTTTCGATATTGCAGAACAGCTGCACAGAGGACCTGTGTTTACATTTTTGTTCAAACATCAGTTTAATATTTGTGTTTTAGGGTTCCGTACCTGAAGGGTGCCAAACGGGACCCTATTACTATGCCTCCGGCCCTCCGGTGTCCGTCTGTCTGTCCGTCTGTTACCCAGGCTGTATCTCATGAACCGCGATAGGTAGACAGTTAAAATTTTCACAGATTATGTATTTCTGTTGCCGCCATAACAAAAATAAAAAAACAGATTATAATAAATATTAAACGGGGCTCCCATACAAAAGACATATTTTTTTCCCGTTTTTATAGATAATGGTATCTACGGAACCCTTCGTGCGCGAGTCCGACTCGCATTTGTCCGGGTTTATAGGGAAATCTCTCTTTTAGCTGGAATATCCCTTCAAAGGGGCATCACAAAGGTTTGTCCGTGAAGTTGGCAATTAAACGTTTAAATATCAGCGCTGTGGTATTTCTGCTCTCTTACTGGCGCATCAGGTCGGGGATAATAGCCCGTTTGACCCTCTGGTCTTTGGCATTAATTAACATGCTAATAAATCCGGGAGGCTTCATGCACTGATGCCACGCTTTTAGGTTGATTAGTGCAGGTGACTGACATGACAACGTTTCACTAAGCCCTAGGTGCGCTGTCAAACTGCTGAAGCACCGCGCCATTATCATGAATGAACCGATAAATGTGTTGCGAAGCGCGAAACTCGAGAACGGCTAGACCAGTTTATAGATACCAGCTAAAATGCGTTTACTTATAGTGCCGGTACACCCGCACGCAATTAACTGTATCACTCTCAGAAGCACACCGGTCGACCAACCGAACAATGGAGAATTAAAGATAGATAAGATGTGTCGACGAAGGGGTTAAATCGACACGGTAGAAACTAAAACTAACTCACACTCACTATGTACACACCACGCCGACTTCACACACACAGTACACTCCCCATGTACACATCTACCTTCATTTACACTTCACATTATACACACCCTCAAACAATAAGACACAGATGTTTTACCACAGATCTACTGATCACCGTCTACTAACAGATAAAGTTCTGCTAAACGGAGTGCTACTGTCTCCCCACAACACAGGTATCCACCTAGCGTGGGGATCAGATACACTAACACAACTGTCTACTTAATTCTTTTACGAACTATCCTGTGTTTTTATAATGTACCGAAATTCGATTTTTATGAGCAATATCTGCTCACTCAAAGGCTAAGATTGACATCTGTCAAGTTTGCTGTTATATTGGATAGGTTATAGTAATATAATTTTTATGTAGTGATTCTCCTTTTAATGAGGAATCCAACGAAGTAAAAATGGTTTTTTTCGCACCACCAGCTCGAAAGGGACATTTTATCTGCGTAATTTTTGCTGTGAACTTGAAATAGCAAGTGGAGGGTCATCTCTTCGACGCCGTGCCCACCTACGTGATATTCTTGACTCTGGTCTGCGAAGGACCACGTATACAGGATCATCATCATCATCATTATCATCAGCCTGTCAGGGAACCTACTGTTGAGTATAGGAATTATGTACATATGCCATTCAACTCGGTCCTGTGTACTGTACAGGCACGTACAGGGCATGCTCCAACTAAACGGAATAGAAGGATTATGTAGTTATCCAAAAAGACAAGCGTGCAAAACTGCAAACGTGGCTTTCTCAGATCAGAGTCACACGTCACCTCAGTGGGAAACATTCGCCACTTTATTTCTATAGAATTCTCCGAGTAGGTACTTTCCAAAATGGCCGGCCATATTGGCTATAGCCATTACGTTCGATATGGATAGCATTACCTACATGTAGGCAGATAGAGAGTTGATATTACGTGAACGAAATAAATGGTATGAGGATGTGCTTAGACTTTAGTGAAGAGAAAGTGGACAGTGCTATTGAACTCAGGAGTGGATCTCTTTGGCACTGGGCTAGCATCCTGCGCCAAGATTATTATTCTAAGTTTGTTTATCTAAGCGAGTGAACTCTCTTCCTCGCATAGGTGGGCGTGAAAGAGAAGTGGCATCTAGTTCATAGTCAAAGTTATTTGGCGTGACCTGCACAAAGCGCTAAAAGGCTAAGCAGACCACCGCTAGCTGTTCCGGGGTCATGCACTTGGTGTGCTAATAGGAACTAGGTTTTAACTGTTGCATGTCTCAAATGTTCTGTGTAAATATACCCCATTAATGTCCCCACTGAGGGGCACAGGCCTTTACCCGGATACGAGTAAGATTGAGCCATATTCCACCACGCTGGCTCAATGCGGGTTGATGGACAACTAAATTATTAGACATCTGTCTGTAGCTCTGTCCCGTAGTTACTCCGGGATTACTTTAGTCCAGGAGAAAACATTTTTATTAATAAGGGGGAAACGAAAGGTAAGGGAGAATATGCGAGACACAAGGTTAATCCATCAGTCCCACCCATCGCATGTTTTTCGATTCTTAGTGAGACTTTCTCCAGACTTTTGTCAGCCGCTAATAGATACAGCTGACATCTGCATCCTGTGTCCTGCTAGTCAAAATAGATACTAATTAATACTGTTTTAGTACTGTCAAAACGGTTCTTTTGTTCGTGAGTTCTTTGGAATAGCAAAGTGACGTGATGTGGCGTGCGTGTGGCATCAAACGCTGTCTTTTTTGCACAAAATTGAGTTTTGAAAATACAATTGCTGGAAATATTAAATTCTGAGACTGTCAAGCCATTTTGTACACAATGCCTCAACTTCAGACTTGTACCTAGATTTATTTAATTACCTTGGCCACAACCCAATTATGGCTAGAGATTTCGGTCGCATCTGTACATGTTGCGCTTACTCTTCGGAAGCAATAGGCCTACAAAGTGTTACGCGCCTGTATCGGTCCAAAACAAAGACCTAAGTCGCAGCATTGTTGTGCGGTAGTACCATTTGAATAACAATTGTTTAACAAAACATGGTCTGTTTAAATGAAACCAGATAGCCTGAAGATGAATCGGTCTTATGTTTATGACAGATGCCTAATTAATTGTTATACAAACAACCTATGTTATTGTTTTCTGTAAAATGTAGTTGTTACTGGACAAGGTTACTATAAAAGTGTTAGAAACAAAATTGTTAACATGGCGCCATTTTTCACATTTGGGGAGGTAGACGCCTTATTTTGAAAGTTAGGTACCAACCAAAAACTTCACTTGTGTGACGAGAAGCTCCCTTCACCCCGTTTTAACTATTTTTTGTTTGATATGTTACATAATGTATACGTTTTTTCACACGTTTGACCTACCTTAATTAGGCTGAGTTTTCAAGACCATCTTACAAATCAAATTGTCTCTGCATCGCCATTCTTTAACAACAATCGACAAATCAGCTCCTAACTCCGCCGCAAAATATCCAATCCGGGTATTACGATCTAGCGCAGGATACCTAGTTAGGCAGCCTGTCCTAACAATGGATCCTATTATGGTGTTATTCTGCGCCCAGCCTTATCTGATCTCCGGTCAGCTGAAATATATGGCAATACGTGTCTGCGATGCGGTGGAGTGCGCGCGCCCTTAGGTATTGTATTGACTGTTATGCCTATGTGACGGGTGTGATCTTAACACAGTGAATTAGTTAGCTGACTGTTTTGGGGTGATGGTATAGCTCGTGCGGCATTGAAGTATGCCTGAAGCTCAATATCGACTTGTCATCGTACATAGTAACACCGCCAATTTATAGACCGATTGTTGTGTTAAACTTTTTGCAGGAAACATAATGCTTAATCAGATAATCACAATTAAAAGAAATAAAGTTTTAAGCTACCCAAAATTTTAATTTTCGCTTGCGGCCTACAGAAGTTTGGCAAACATAACCCGTGAGTTGTACGAAACACAAATAAGCAATCCTATGTGAGATTCTCGCCCTTACATCAGTAAAATGACAACCTTAGTAGTTTCGTGCAACTTAACGATTGACAAGCAAGTAAAGTAAAGCAAGCTTGAATAAAGTCTTGGTAATTTGGTGGTAAAAATAACCTATTTTCTTTGTTTCCAGTTACGACCGCGATCAGCCCTTCAGCTTCCAGATCGGCGTGGGCCAGGTCATCAAGGGATGGGACCAGGGCCTCCTCGACATGTGTGTCGGTGAGTCACAATCACAATACTATTTTTATTTATTTCCATAATGGCTATAATGGCGAGTAGGTGTTGTTACAATTTAGTGATCTAATTTTTTAACACTGTCTTGCATAAGTTTAACTTCTCCTGGTGACCCTCTATGACATTTTACCCCGCTCCAAATCTAAGGGAAGAGGGAGAGGCTGAAAATCAGCGCTACACAGAGTCCCGGCTCTGTGTCAGCAAGGGCTGAGCCATTTCCTATTGCCCCAGCAAAATTATTCAATAAGTATTAGTTACTATCCTGTATTTTCTTGGCAATAAACGTTTATTATGATTATGATTATGATTATGATTATGAATTAGCTTCTAAGGTACCCGGATAGGAACGAGGGATTGAGCCAGTGCGGGTTAACATTTCATTTCAAAAACATGTTGAGCTGAATTACAAATCGGGTATTCCGGATCTCAAACAGCAATTAGCATATGAAACATATTTGTCACATTATAAGCTGTGTCAATCAGTTCATTCGACATTCATTAGATGATATCCCGACATAGAATACGCTTTTCATATCAGTTGTATAGGCTCAGGAAACTAATAGGTCTATGCAATGGCGGAGCATAATTATTGTGAAATCCTTTAGGCATTTACCAATACCGATGTAAGCTGCTTTTCGGAGTATTGAGATACCTAGGTAGACCTATCTGATTGAAATGGAATGTATTGACTAGATGCAGAGGTATTATTCATGATCACTAAAAAACAGAGGGTATGGTGGTTTAAGAGACCTGTGACCGCGTGAATTTCTCATACAAACGTAATATAATAACCGGCCAAGTGCGAGTCGGACTCGCGCACGAAGGGTTCCGAACCATTATCTATAAAAAACCGCAAAAAAAAAAATGTATGGGAGCCCCCCCTAAATATTAATTTAATTTTAATTTAATTATTTATTTTTTAAGTAAATAATATAATCAATATATTGTGAACATTTAAAGCGTCTATCTGCTACCATTATCAATATCGAGCAAAAATGAGCAAAAAAAATCACGTTGTATGGGAGCCCCCCTTAATATTAAATTTCTTTTGAGTTTTAGTATTTGTTGTTATAGCGGCAACAGAAATACATCATCTGTGAAAATTTCAACTGTCTAGCTAGCACGGTTCATGAGATAGAGCCTGGTGACAGACAGAAGAACGGACAGCGAAGTCTCAGTAATAGGGTCCCGTTTGGCACCCTTCAGGTACGGAACCCTAAAAACTATTCTCGAGACAACCTCTGTGGCGCAACGGTAGTGGCCCTACCTACCATGCGAGAAGTCCCGGGTTCAATTTCCGGCTAGGGATAAAGAAAAATATGCCTGTATGTAAATGTTTACGTTCTTCCCAGGTGAGAAGCGCAAGCTCACAATCCCGTCTTCGCTCGGCTACGGCGAACGCGGGGCTGGCAACGTGATCCCCCCCCACGCCACCCTCCACTTTGACGTGGAGCTGATAAACATCGGGGACTCCCCCCCAACCACCAACGTGTTCAAGGAAATCGACGCAGACGCCAACAACATGCTGTCGAGGGAAGAAGTGAGTATTGAGTTAGCCTTCCAGCAGATGGACCAGGATGGCGATAAAGAGCTCTCGAGAGAAGAGGTCAGTTGGTTTTTGGATTGTCTGGTGGTGGTCTTTTTCTTCTTCTTCTTCGGGCTCAGTTTCCGGCTCGAACGAATACTTCTCAAACTCCAACTCTCCGGCAAAAAGCAATAAAAATAATACTTTCATTCAATACCTTTTTTACAATAAATTTAAGCTTTCTGTATGAAAGTTTTCCTTAATAACCTAAAAAATAGAATCTCTATATTTATTTTATACGAAAACGATACCAAACACGCTATATAAACTTTAGCCCCCTTTTTTGCCCCTTGTAGGGCTTATCTTTAAAAAAATATACTGAAATAACATCCCGGATCTTTAAACTACCTATAGTCCTAGCGGTACACAAAATTTAGCTGCAAATGGTGTTAAAGCTATGAAAATTGGCACGACTGATCTTTAGACCATAGAAATTAATTTGACCCGTAGCACGAAAAAAAAGGAGGCGAGTTATGACGTCATCTGTTTTTTGTATGTAAACTTATAGGTCAACGCAATCAAAAGATACTGCATTTGTCTAATTTTTGCTGAAATTGATAAGATAGCTTTAAAACCATTTGCAGCTATTTCATGAAATTCGGGTTGTACCGCTAAGGCTACTACCTACCTGCTAAATTTCAGCTTCATTTGTCTGGGTTTCTTGTATTTTGCACAAACTTTAGCCAAATTACAGCTTCATACGTCAAGTATTTTATTTTTGGTCATACAAACTTTGCCCCTCACCCTCTTGCCCCTGTATCAGAAATCGAGGTGGCTCCACTTCTTAAATCCATCCTGTGGACCTACCCTACATATCAATCCTGCCAAAGGACATCTTTTGTTCACGAAACGCCGTATAGTGCGACTTCTAGGCCCGTAGTTTACCGCTATCTGCATATTTAGGTAGTCGTTCCTTGTTAGATTTAATTAGTTTCACAACGAGGGCCAGTAGTAGCTCAATTCTGTATTTCGAATTTTTATCTCAATCAACTTTGCTGACATTTATGATGTAATTTGAATTTGAAAAGAATCACCATCCCCACGTTGTCAAGAGCATGAACCTCTAGTATATAAATCCGTGGTTAGTTGTTGTAGTGTATTTCAGGTCAATGAAACTCTTTGCTGTTCTGTTGGCGTACATGGTGGCGCTCCACTCCATTCTCTAGATAACGTGGTGGCACTGGACAGTCGAGCTACCTCCGGGCTAGATTCCATTCCATTGACTACCAATAACTCCTTTGCTTCAATCTCTTCTCTCATCCTCACTCGAAGTCTCCGTCTCTTGTCTGCAGGTCAGCGAGTACCTGAAGAAGCAGATGGTGCCCTCAGATGGTGGTGAGGTATCCGAAGACATAAAGCAGATGATCGAGAGCCACGATAAGCTGGTCGAAGAGATCTTCCAACATGAGGACAAGGACAAGAACGGCTTCATTAGCCACGAAGAGTTCTCGGGACCAAAACACGATGAGCTCTAAGTAGTAGTCATACACCCTAATGCACAGACTCTGCCTGCTTTGATTGACGCTGCTGTATCCTGTGGGATAGTGGCACGACTTTCAGTGTCAGTTAGGCTTTGAGTAGTTGGCTGTGCGTTTGGGTACATAAGAATGTGAAGGACTCCAACTTGTATTCGAAGGGAAGATCCTTTTCGAAAATCGTGTTAGTGTGTGTACTCTGCGTTGTTTAGGAATACAAAAATATTTCGTGACGTCTCAGTTTTTATGTTGAAATTACTTACGGTAATATCTTCGGTTTGTTTTTGTAATTTTGTAACAAATTCGGATTGAATATCACGGTTTTATTATTGCTCCTTACCAGCTGTATGTTTGTATTTACTTAAGATTAGATTTTCGTTATCGAGTTCGGTACAGGAATTTAATAGGAAGTCAATTAGGTTCTTAGTTAAGCAGTTTTTACTTTATCGAGTTTATGTTTGTTGGGTCAAGCTCAACTATATCGTTGTAATGTTATGTATTTAATAATAAAATAGTAATAATAGTGTAACATGGAACTTCTGCATAATATGTCAATTCAACCGTTACTTAATTTTATTCCAATATTTTTTGACATATAATTTTTATATAATTTATTTTTTGGGACCAATTTACACTTTGACTTAATAGTTAACATACTTACTTATTTTTTATTTTTTACTAGTTACTTACTTGAGTAAAATCATCGTAATATAATAATATTACGATATCACTTTTTATGCGTATTTTTATCGTAATCATCTCAAATTCTTCACAAAGTTTCACAAATTGTTTATAACATATTTTTTTACAATATTATTTTTTATGTGAACTTCATGGTGCTTTAACAAAGTTGTAATGTTGTAATCTCTCTACTTGTTGTATCTACATGGTGTATAGTAAAGATTGTAACACTGTTTGTTTTGACAATTTTCAGTTTTAAAAGGAATTTATTAAAATATTTATACTTAAAATCTTGTTTCATTCGTTTATTCATTCCATTTAACGGTCAAGCGAGCGAAGAGGAACTAAATATCTACTAAGAAATAAAAAAAACATCAAGTTTACATTTTATTTGAATCACTACACAATAACATAAATAATAAATACACAGATTCCATTTACTTCGACCAATGAAAAATCGATCAACTTTCTTAAAAATATATCAGATTATGCGACAGTTAAAAGGCCCTTTTATCCTAAATCGGATGAGGTATGTTTAACCCCTAGTATGGGACATGCACATTAAATATCTCATAGTGTGATATCGCTCTTATTGCACACTGAGACAGTTTCACCACTTTATTTATTATTGACTACTAAATTAAATGACTTAAATACCATTAATTTTGAGTCAGGGAAATCGTAGATTCCCTAAGAGAGAAGTATAGAGCATCCCAAAATTATTTGGACCAAACATATAAAAGGGTGTTAGTATAAATCTCGAGTAAACATGATATTATTTTTATAAAATATTTATCGAATATCAAAGTTGACCCGAGCTTTGTGCCAACTTGCTCTGTGTATCCTTGGAGTATCTAAGTATAAAGTTTAATTGTTTAAATTACATATTTTTCTTGAAACTCCTAAACATACAGATAACAGTAGGTTACATAGATGTGTAACTAGGTACCTAGGTACCTATACATACATGTAAACCTTTAAAGGTTTACCTTTATGTATAGGTAGGTACCTAGTACTTATTAAAAAATTAATTCGAAGGTCCGTTCGATAGTTTTGTTACATATAACTTTCACAAATCAATTAATCACATTCCTAACATGAAATAAAATGAATTAGACAATCATTTTAATCCTAACTACCAACATTTATTACACAAGCCACAATAAAGAACAGTCATTTTATTTATCACGAAATAAGTCAATTTGGTGTTCTAAAAAATAATGAGAATCAAATAGTTAAAGATGTGTACCAATAGCTTCTACCCACCCACTACTCGACGGCACATTTTTTGTACATTCTAGATTATGTATAAAACTGAAAATACTTAGTAAAAGGTAAGTAACAGAAGAGATGGTGAGAAATACGAACAGGTATGACGATCACTATTTATTTATTGGGTTATTATAATTAATCAATTAATTAATTTAATGGCAACATAAATAAAAGCATTATCAAATGGTCACATCACCAAAAATCTAGCATTACTAGATAATCGTGAAATTACACCACCATCCGAGATCACCCGATTGCAAGACAGGGTTATCGTTAACTCTAGGTTAAATCGATAAGACTGTAAAAGCGAGTTTAAATTATTTAGTATCAATTTTACTTGAGCAGTTTATACGGCAATTTACAGTCTTCACAAAACAAAAGGCCCGTTTCGACAGTTCACGTTCATGAAGTTTTAACCCACGCGTAGGTTTTTAGGTGCAACCTGTACGCTTTGCTTGTACGCATCAGTTGGCTTAGGTACCTACGCATTAGGGTTAAAACTTCATGGGCGTGAACTGTCAAAACGGGCCTTATATTTTTTGAAGACTTTAATTCTATTAGTTGTGAAGTGATAATAATTTTAACTGAATTGGCATATGTCATAAAATGTACATTTAGAAAACATATAATGATAGACAGATTAATAACGGTAAGATTAGCGGTAAAGTACATAATAACAATAAAAAATGTAGCTCATTAATGTCCCCACTTAAGGGTACAGGAATTACTCCGGATTCGACCAAGGTCCATTTGCACCAAAAACACTAATTGTGATTAGCGCGCAAATCGCATTAAGTTTGTCATATTTCATACATTTTGACAGCTGCTAAATAGAATTAGGACGCTAATCGTAATTAAGTTTTTGGTGCAAAAGGCATTTAAGTATAGGTAAATTATAAGTCAAAAATAAAAAAATAACAAATCCGTCTTCGTATAGGGGTAGGCATTAAAATATAGATTACCTAAACTAATTCTTTATCTGACTTCATTACAGCTACCTCTGCTGAATAATTCCGGAGCTGAAAAAAACACAAATAAAATAATGACAATCCATCAAATAATGTAGCCCATTAATATCCGCACAGTGAGCACGGGCCTTTATCGGATGGTTAAATTTTTTCTTGCCAACCTGACCAAATAGTGTTTTTCGAAAAAAAGTTGTAGTGTGTGTGTTCGGACGACAGGTACATGAGTCTGCATGACATTGCACTTACCAATAAAAGCGGATAGATTGATGTATGAGTGGTGCAGATGTGTGCGTGTTCTTAGCAATGGATATACATGTCAGCTTGATACGTCCACACGTTCTCGATATAAAGGTCTTGACACACGAACGGACAGACAGACAGACGGACAACAAAGTAATCCTATAAGAGTTCCTTTTTTTGCGTTTAAGGATCGGAACCCTAAAACGGGTCACTTTTGCACTCTGTAGGTGTGCACGCTATGACTCTGTTATCACTCACACACACGCATTTATCAGGTATCACCTTGTGGACTGCAGTATTGATCTTACCCAGGGCCATTCTCCCTCGCAGGCCAGGTTTGTTGACCAGATGGACTGATAGTTCTCCGAGATACTGCAATATTGAGATATTTATTCAAGTTATTTTTTTAGGATTTTTGCTTTAGCCAAACATGTAAGTAAGTAAGTAGGTACGCTTTTCCTTGCCTTGCCCGTAGGCTCTTGGTCAATATTCATTCTATCCGGTCATTGTTCATACTGTCCGATTAATCGAGTGGCCTGTGACGTAGCCATACGAGCCTATGGCCTTTTCAGAAGTAACTTAAAAATGGGATTTGTAACTCACATAAGCGTTTCATAGTAGGTATGTCACAATTTGTTACAAGTACTTAATATTAACTTTCGCACAGCTAGATGATAATGAATTCGCAATGATGCAACACATTTACAATATGCAATATTTAATACCATAATGGCCTTCATGATACTCTGCTTCTCTAAAATCGAGCAACTTTATTGGCCTTCTCATTTTTCTTCTATGTAGGTAAATAAAGCGTTGTGTCGTCGCGACACGTGTCGGTCGTGTCACCCCTCCCGCTGTAACCTGGCGCCAATTTCTGCAGGCAAATCGCATGACAATAGCTAATGCGCAGGAACGGGTTTGTATTTGTAGCCAGCGCTTCGCGTCTCGGCGGCGCGGCGCCCCCGCCCGGCGCCCCCTCGACAAGCATAATACGGATTTTGCTCTCTCGCTATAAATATTGCTATGCGATTCGCGTATAGAATCAAGGCCCTCAGTTACGTAGTAAGCGGTACTGGACTCAACTAAAGACAACTAAAATTGCGCCATTCCGGCAACTATAACGTCACGCCACTCATGGCTACCTACATCAAGCAATTTACGGCAACCAACCCATTGCAGCTGGAGACATCGCCACACCACATGGAGCAGGAACAATTTTATAAAACAAGTGCAGTGAAATGTGAACTGCTTGTGCATCATAAATAATAAAAATTATTTGTTGGAATTATAGTTGCCGGGCAATAATGGCACGATAGATAACGCTGCAGGTGTAATACTTACAGCTCTTCTTCTTATCGGAGGACTGCCTCTTCCTCTCCCGGTTGAGGGGTCTCTGCTTACTGGTGGCAGACCGCACCAGGCTCTCGAAGATCTCATCCTCAGCTGTCATGTCTCCACTGGAAAGAAGACTATCCCTTTCAGAACCCAGCCAGATCCGCGCATGATCGGATGAAGTTGATACTGTTTTTAGGGTAAAAGGGGGGCCCTGAATTCGAATCTAGGGTCAGTTTTCCATTTTCCGGCCGCCATCTTGGAGAAAATGTCTACGTACATTTGTATTATTGCGGGCCCAACATTTGGTCAACACATTTGTGCGTAACACAATTGTGTTGACCTGGGCCCTTCATAACCATCATTTCGATTGATCAACTCATGCATCAATTCAAGCGTCGTGAAATAGAGATCAAAGTACAGGAAGCTTCCTTCTGGCAACGTCTCAGCCAATCGAAGCACCACTGCGGCAGCTACTCCAAACTTTTGAGCATCGGGCAAGTTTGTGGTCTGACCTTGATAAATCTCGAAGTCAAGTACAGTCCCTCCGTAGCTGGTAACAACAAAGTTCTTCAATCCCTTGGTGCGTGGTTTGTTTCTCACGACGACTTTCATACCTGGAGCTCGACCACTAAACGGGATCATTTGTTCCCCTTCTTCTTGCCCTTGGTTTCTTGCCCTTCTTTGCTCCATCCCTAAGCCCACAACTTCCGAACGGGTAGTCCGTAGTATACAAAAATATTAATATTATATTGACGTTGACTAAGTAATCTGTATGATTTTATGGTCAATAAAAAAATTTGAACTTGAACTTGTTCATTTACTGAATAGTGACCAGCGATACGAGGTAACTGACGACAGCGACTTCTAACAGAATCTATTATTGGCTACACACGCCACAGTTTGTTGCTGACCTTCTGTTCTTCGCTTACTGACGCGGGATCAGTCACATGAATATTTACCCGTAGCATGAAGAATCTTCGTCGTTGAAGGGTTTTAGCTATTGGCTCGTACTTGAAGCGCTGACTCCAGAACAACTTGATTCTTGGAAGTTTTAGGATGCATGCAATGCATGAATGCCAAAAAACTTCTTTATCTCAGCTGGTGTACAAATGGGCTTCATTTGTGAGCCGGTCTTGGCCATGAAATACTGATTGGTGGCCAGGGAAAACTGTTCAAATATTTCTTCGGTAAAATACGCTAGGAAATATTCTGCTGGGGATTTGGATTCTTCAGAGTTTTCATTAAGGACTTCCGGCTGCTTATCCTGGACCTGGAACGGTTTCTTCTGCCACTTCAATGTGCGTAGTGGGACGACGTCCTCGAGATCACTATCTTCTGAGCCTTCAGATGATGAAGAAGTTGACGAGGAACCTCCCCCCTGGAGAGGCAAAAACTCTTCTTCCTCTGCGCTATCGTCATCTCCGGATTCCGCCAACAGGTTGGCGATCTGCGCATCTCTAACTCGTCGCGACATGTTTCAGATTCCTTGAAAAACAAGTGAATTTCGTCAGTACATTTTGAATAGGTATGTACAACTAGGGCCCCCACCCGCACAAACGTGTCAAAAAAGTTCGTTAATCCACTACTCTCAGTAAAAACAAACAAATGTACTCAGAACTGTTAGGAGTGTAAAGCATTACTATTAATTTGATGATTAAACAGCAAGTAATTGCAAATAGTAAACAAAAGCAGTCGTAATTGTACTTACAGTCCGCAAGGTCGAGCGCGCGCGAGACACCCAACTTCACCACGCGACTGTGGCGGCACGATTGATCTCACGGCCGAAATTTTTCTACATAGGAATAGGCCACTCCCCGCACAATCATGTGATACCTGGCCGGTTCAGATAAGCTTACTAGTTTTACACAAATATCAACTTTATTGACCCGCACAATCGATACGGCGGGTTCCGAAAGGGCTATTTATATTATTATTCCATTCACGTCTGGTTTCAATAACCCATTCTGCTTTGATTGAAGTTCCAAAGCGCAACTGTCAAATCTAACTTCACACTAGAAAGGTGCAATCATGGATAGATCGGTTATTGAAAATGGACGTAAGTCTGGTTAAAGAAACCAAATCAAAGAAGCCAAGTTTAAGAATTACGGGTTTATATGAAGTTAGCTTAAACATGGGCGTAACATTGCTACTGCCTGTAATCACATTTTTCCAAAAGATCAGCATTGAACGTGCTGCTGCAGGTAAGCAAACGTAATTACGAAAGTGAGTCAAGACAGATCAAAGAGATGGGTCTAAAATTCCAGTTTCATTTCTATCTTAACTATCAACTGGTTGACAGAACTTTCTCCCTTTATCCCCACGTCAACGTGAATGGCCGTTATGGGCAGATAACAATTGAAATGTACATAATTGTCATAATTTTCTGTGTGTCAATTGCGCAACGGCTTTCTTTGATCGAGTGTCGGCGCTCTTTCAAACTATGGGCGGCGAGATCAAAGGACACAGAAAATAGACAGAGTATACCCACTAATGAAAGGTTATGACATCACACAGCCTTACATCTATACTAATCTTCTACTTGGCTTGACAGAACTTTGTCCCTGACGTCATACAGCCTTACTTGATCAAGGGCCTCGTGTGAGAAGTCTGCGACAGTTTTCGTCTGCTGTCAGAAATGCTGTCAGTGTAGGGGTCTGTCTTTAGGAGTTCTTTCAGCGCGTGGTCTGCTGAATTGCCGTCACCGTTCTTAGCCGAGTAGTTTCCCACCTGAAAAGAAATGATGTGACTTGTAGAAGATGGACGTATGCTTATGATAATAATTATGGTGAGGTTTATTTGAGCAGTGTTCAGCGAGGCAGCTTTGGAAGTCTCTGGTTGATTCCTAGGGCGTTTTGGTATGCAGACTGTTCACAGCGCGATTTCGTCTACTGGACAATCGAAGGTAGGTCGATCTCCTTGGCCACTCCAGGCGCACAATTCTGGCAATCGCATGGCAATATCGCAACCGGATTTTTGCGCCCTCGCTATAGCTATTGCCATGTTATTCGCTTTTAGGGTTCCGTACCCGAAGGGTGCCAAACGTACTGAGACTTCGCTGTCCGTCCGCTGTGTTATTTATCTACGCAGCCAGGATGGCCGATAACTTCTGTCTAAAAAAAAATAACCGTTCTGTACTATTATCTATAAAAACCGCAAAAAAGACACGGAGCCCCCCTTAATATTAAATTTCTGTTGTTGTTAGGGTTCCGTACCCGAAGGGTGCCAAACGGGACCCTATTACTGAGACTTCGCTGTCCGTCCGTCCATCCGTCTGTCCGTCACCAGGCTGTATCTCATGAACCTTGGTAGCTAGACAGTTGAAATTTTCACAGATGATGTATTTCTATTGCCGCTATAACAACAAATACTAAAAAACAAAAGAAATTTAATATTAAGGGGGGCTCCCATACAACTAACGTGTTCTTTTTTTTTTTGCGGTTTTTTATAGATAATAGTACGGAACCCTTCGTACGCGATTCCGACTGGCACTTGGCCGGTTATTAGAATTGGGCGCCTGTTTGATTGTAGTCGACAAGCCAAAATAGATTTTTACGCCCTTGCTATAGGTAGCCATGCAATTCGCATATAGAAACCGGCCCCTAAGGAGAAGTCTGAAATGTACTTAAACTGAATTCTGGAAAGCTACTAACATCAATGATCATCTTCCCCCTTGTCTTGTTCCTTTCCCTGTGGTTGGCCTTTTTCTCCAGCTGCAGCAGGACCCGTTCCCTCGAGGTCCTGAACTCCAGCGCGAACTCGGCGATGACCTTCAGGAAGTCCGAGGGTTTTGTCTTGTCGACTTCGACAGGCGGGACCCCGAGGTAGAGAAGGAACTTGCTGTATCTGGAACAAGGGGAGAATCGTGCTACTGGTTGTGCCTACTGGAAATACCTATTTGTAAACTCTTCGAACGAAAAACTTCCTTTAATTAGGACTGAACTTCAAGTACATTTTTACACATAATCAGCTAGCGACTTTTTTTAAAGATAACGATGCAGCTGAAATTATGCAGTAGCAATAGTAATAGTAATAGTTTGTCATAATAAAGAGAAAATAATGAAATTCGCAAGTGCGTCCGTCATTGTATACAGGAGATAAAACATTCGCAAGATTTCTAGAATTCGCAATGCTTAGAAATTAAAAAGAAGAAGAATAACTTTTGGCACAAAACAATGCGTCATGGCCTAGCGATCCTAGATTCCTACCGGACTCCTGTAAATCTAGGTCCTAGATCCCCACGCTCGATAGCTTAGACGGAGATTAAACTGTTTAAAGACAACAATTTTATCATAATCATTGTTTTGTGGTGAATACTTAACAAAGCGTAGCAGTGTTCCCAAGGATCGGGAATCACGTAAAATTCTGCGTTTAATGAAATCATAACTTAACGGGAGGATTAGATTAGAATTAGAAGTATCTACAGTTTCGTCACATTTTTAAATCATTATCATTATCATATAACATAAATATATTTGAAAGAAATCTGCGCTCGTGGAAAACTCTGGAACGGGAGAAACGTAAGAAACTCAACGGCAAATCTTTAAAGCACTCCTACCTGTTCATGACTCTCTTTTTAATTACAGAAAGAAGTATGATTCTCTCAGCAGCGTCTGTCAGGAACTCGTTGATCTTGGTTCGGAACATCTGGGAACCGTCGTGTTTGGAGACCTTCTTCATGTGGTCCCAGGAGGCCTTGCAGTCGGCTTCCAGACGGTACAGGTTGGAGGCGAGGACGTCGAAGTCCACCTTTGAAGCTCGGATCACTGGGCCCACCTGGAAAGAGGTCGGGGAAGATCACTAAAAGAAAGAGGAAATACGTCAAGACCTGTTTGACTCTTGTGCTGCGGTACTGGACTGCGTCTAGGATCACTGTGCGCCTGAAGGGCCACCCTTGACGGTAGGGGTATTGCCGGTAAGAACATTGACAACAAAATGGCTACCTATCAAATTAGTTCGACTTCTCTCCGCGCGCATTTAAGGCCAACATTTCCGCTACACAGAACTTTTGGATCAAAAATCGACGATAGAAATGAGTTAAAGTTAGCAATATTATTATGGTATCTGTGGTAATATGCAAAAAGTAACACTAACCTCACTGAAGAAATCCGTACTATCCGGAAACTTCTCAATGATCATCTCACAGATGTGATACAGCAAGGGGTGTTTATGCACCGTGTCTTTGACCTCCATGACCTTGGACAGGTACTCTAGACGAAACCCCTTCACGTGGCTGCCGTTGAGGAAGGAGCCCACAGACCTCAGGGTCGAGAGGATCGCCTTAAAGGTCTTGTTAACTTTGAGCAGCTCAATCCCTTGCTTCAGGTCCATGAGGGGTTCCGCTACTTCTTTCTGAAATGGCAGAATTTTTGATTATAGTGGCTTGGATAAGTCTTTTAAATAAACATCTTGTAAACGAAAAGTGATCACCAAAACTGTGTAATCTACACAACAGTACTATTATTTTATTAATTTATTTTATCTTATTCAGGTAACAAACAGTCTTACAAAAACAATACTATTAGCAAACAGTACTATTAGCAATAGCAGCGATAGTAAACTTTTTCAGTATTCGAATCGTTTCCTGATAAATTCAGGAACTCCGTATGTTTGCGTCAAGGGTTGAAGCTACATTAGAGTCCATATTATCATTGAATGATTTTACTCTTATGGAAATTAAATATATTTCGCTGTTGCCATGATCATTTTACCTCCAGGTTATCAAAATCCAGTTTGAAGACCCACAGCTTGAGACGGGACGAGAGCTCGCTGATGGAAGCCAGGGTCAGCAGAAACTGCTCCGCACTGCCCAGAGGCAGGTCAGGGTTAGCGTACTGTTGGTGAAATCACTTGGTCACTCATTACTTACCTTAAACTTTATAAAGAACATTGAACGGTGAGGATAGGAGCATAAATACGGTTCCTTAGACGTTAACCTAAATCTATCAGCAACTTTGAAAAGGAAAATGTGTCAGTGAGAGGATAATAACATACACCTGATGTATATTCTATCTTCTGCTAACGTGTAACCAACCACTACAAATATCAAGGTTCATACATTAGTTCGTATCATGTATTATCAGGCGTCCGTGGCCAAGCGGCATCCGCACATCGGAAACGATTGTGCTGGTACAGCAACGTCTAGCTGAGATGGGTATGGGATGGGAGACCCGTTTCTATGTGGCAAATGTTTCGGCTGCTTCCGAGTTTCGGATGACACGTTAAGCTGTAGTTTCCGGCCACTATCGCTACTCGGTAGTAGTCAGAGTCCCTAATAAGGTAGCTTGATAACTTCTGACAGTCGGGTTGGCCACTATCCCGACACCCCTCCACCAACCTGCACAGAGTCAGCGTGGTGGAATATGACTCCATCTTACTCGTATCTGGGTAAAAGCTGTGCTGCTCTGCTCAATGGGGATATTAATGGGCTATGTTTACTAGATGTATTATCAAAGTTTCCTCCGATCAGTGTTAAGCTGCTACTCGAACCTGTGCCTCCTGGATCTTCACTTTCTCGGCATCAGACGGCAGCATGGTCAGTAACTTCTCGATGCCCTCCCGCCCAATGACCGTGGCGTCCATCTTCATGATGGCTGCCTTGATGGTCTGCGGGGTAGGCAGCTTTTTCATGGCGATGTTAATGGCATTAGAACGCTTGGCGTCGAGGATCAGGTTTCTTTTTGGCTCCGAGATTTTCTGGAAGAATAATGTTTTTTGTAAAAATAAACATGCATTAGAGGCGCATGGCTTCTGCTCAGACAGTAGGATAGTGGGGAATCAGACATAGCGACAACATGACACGAACATAAAAACATCCAAGACTTTGTTGACATCTCAGGGATCTTGAGCTTATAATAGTGAATTATGACCAAATAATAAATCAAAAACGTAAGAACAGTCCTTTCTATTGAGTTGTTGTTTTTGGAGAATATATTTAAAAATCCAGTTTATTAATTAATCCTTACGTACTTACTTCTTTAATTATAAGATCGTTAGTCCTTGACTCAAACAAGTGCTCCAACATTTTGGTGTCCAGGTTGACATCGGGCAGATCATCCCAGATGAACCCTCCTATCTGCTTCCTCATATTCGAGGGTGGGTTCTCCTGGATTTCCCTCCAAAAAAGTTTCACCGTCTTCTTGTTCTTTTTTATTGTCGAACTGTCAGAATCGTTGGACAATTCTGAAGACATGGGGGCTCTGGGTGGTGGTGCCAGTGCCACGTTTCTTGGGAAGGGGGGGATAGGAACTGGTGGGGGTGGTGGTGCTCCGAGTAGGGGGAACATCGCTGGTGGTGGAGGAGGGGGGATACCAGGAGTGTTGGGGACTAGGGGGAGTTCATCATCAGAGTCGTGCTTCAGGTCGGAGAAGTCCAGGTCACAGAGTGTGTACTCTCGATGGAGACATCCCTTCTTCAGCTCTTCCCAGTGAAGATCGTTCTCGGAGATCTTGATCTCGTGAACCTTTGGCAGTATTTCTATTGTTGGGCTTTTTATGACTTCTGCAAAAAAAAAAAAAAAACGTAACGATTTATTGATACCTATCTGACGAGTTTGAAACACACAGAATTCTTAACAACATACCTTTTGATTGAGACTTTGCTAATTCTTCTTTGGCTTTAGACACAATCCCCGCCATGTCAGCGACTCTGGATGGTTTGTCCTCACTAGTCGGGCTGACGGGGCTCGTCAACCTTTGAGCAAGATCTTTGATACTGTGCTCCTTGGTTAGTATGATTCCTCTGTCTTCCTTGGTATCCTGTATATTTTCTAGACCTTTCTGCCGCATCACAGCCAATGCATCTATACCACTAACACTATGTCCTAGGGTTCCATTTTGGATTCTTTGTTTTAGACCAGCTGTATATCTTTGGTTTCCTGTCAAAACATATTACACTGATCAGTGAAAATTCATATTATAGGTATTACAATACAACAAATATTGAACATTCAATAGAATTGTGTTAGTGACAAGCAAACAAACCATTCACTAAAGCATCATGACTCTTTGGACTGCAATTGTTATCCTCTTCCTGATGTCCATTAGGACCGTTTAATTTTCTTAATATACTGGAGCCCTTAAAGTTTCCATTCAAGTTCCCATTAGAATTGGGGTAAGTTCCACCATTAGGGCTCGTATAAATTCCACTGGTATTTGTTTTATAGCTGCATATAGTGCTTGTTGTAGGTGTTGAACCCCCATTACTGCCTTTGTATCCATTTCCATTTGGGATATTTCCATTGGAGAAACTCCCATTACAGCTTGTGAAACTATCCATACTGCTATTTATACTTGCGAAGCTTTCTTTACTGCTGGTATTGTTTCCATTGATGCTGGTGAAACTGTCACTAATGATGTCATTGTTATTGTTAAGACTATTAAAGATTCCATTGTAAATACTAGAGGAATTATTGAGTAGCTCTTGCTGTTGGGTAATGTGGTGCGCTTGTCTCGCATATCTGTCTCTTCGTCTCTTCAGGGCAGTGGTCAGTTCTTTGTTTTCCTTGTTATCACTGATCGATGGGAGGGATGATCGGGTGATGACGGGTTTCACTTCAGGCTCCTTTCGAATTATGAGTTTTTGTTTTTCTGTCACGAAGATTGTTAGTAATAACGCCACAACATGAGGTTAGGACATGAAAGTAAACAGACACACATTAGATACACAAGGAAACTCGTAAAGAATTTATGATGCGGTAGATAAGAAAGCTGACACATCAAACCAATACAAAATTAAAGTTCTTACCCATTTCTTTTATTTGTTGTTTCTTTGATTTTCTCCTTTCTATTGGATTCAAGTTAGTGCTCCTTCTTCGCACAGAGTTTATTACAGAGTCATCTAATTGTCTGGAAAAAGTTAATATCAGCATTTAATTAGCAGTGAGGCTTTTCCGTTCATAAGGTTTAATTCTACACTAAACTGATAAACGCAGCTTATAAAAACGGATGAGTATCAGGTGAACTCAATAAACCAAACTGCTTCAAACTTATTGGTCAAAATACTAACAGAAGGAATAGAGAAAAACCATCATTCATAACTCACTTCAAAGCCGTTCCACTTTCATCGCCATCTTCATACAGTAGCACCGCCTCAAATATCTGCAGCTGCCTCAGCAGATCCAAATCCGTGCCTTGCTTCGACATATACAGCTGTATTATATCATCCATGCCCTGGTCCTGCAGGGCATCTACATGGTCATAATACACGTTCCTATCAGGGATATTATTCAGGCATTTGTTGATCAAATTTGTAGCGTAAATAAGCAGCTCTGTGTCTGATGCATCCACGTCTTGGAGGATCTTCATGACGTTGTTCCAGGGTTGTCTACCGTTCGAGTTGTCGACGGCGGAGATTGCGTCGATGAGTAAGAGACAGTTTTCGTCGGTGTACTCGACGAAGACTAGGAGGAGTTTGAGGGCCGTTTTCACGACGTGCCGGAACTTGCTGGCGACCAGGGAGTACAGCCATTGCACGCAGCGCTGGTGAGCCATCACACCTAGCATGCCGTCCACGTAGAGAAGAATCTGGAATTTAACAATCATCATGCAGTCTCACGCGGAGGTTAAGCCGTTAAACGACTCCTATGAATGGAAGTATTTCTATAGCTGGAGAGAATAGTTTTTTGGAGCTAATAGCCAAGACGGAATGGAGTGTATATAATAATAAATGTGCTTAACCGGTTTGAATACGATTTTCTGTAAAACCAGCACAGCCAGGCCAGGGGCATTTCTAACATTTATCACTCTTAAATGTTGTCTGACCTGCCCGAGCGCCCTCAGTATGTAGTCCAGATAGTTGTGGTCGGCCATGTTCCCCAGCTGCATCAGCGCGTCCAGTCCTTTATTCGCCACGAACTCGTGCACCAAGTCGTCGTCCGACTGTAGCACCTGCTTGAGGGAGAACAAGGCACGCCGGAGCTCACGTCCTTGGGACTGGAGGAGCCTCTCTGAAAAGTAAAGTAAAGAAAAGGCCTTTACCCGGATACGAGTAAGATTGAGCCTTATTCCACCGCGCTGGCTCAGAGCGGTTTGGTGGAGGGGTTTCTAACCCACACTGAATGAACCCACTTAAACAAAAATGAGTCAAGTGCAGAAGTCAATATAGAGAAGGAAAAGGAGGATAATTGGACAGTGGTTCAAAAGAAACAAAGGATTTTTCCTAATTTGGAAGTAAAGAGAGGAGGAAACAGTAGTGCAGGAGAAATACAAGGAATGGAAAAACAGAATTTTTTGCATATCTGGCGGGTAAAAAAAGATGTTACCATTGAAAAGTTAGAAAGACACGTTCAATCGATACTGGGAGATAGTGTTCCTATCGAAATTGAGGCAATCAAGCATAAAATAGCGCGGGACTATTTGTCAATTATCATCGGAGTGCCTGAGAGTCAATACGACAAACTATGCCATAAAAATACCTATGGGACGTAAACATTGAATATTGTGAGTGGATTTGGTTTCGCAACTCAACCAACAAACCACAAAAAGGATAATACCCCCCTAGATATCTACTACCAAAATGTTAGAGGTCTACGAAACAAACTGGACTCCTTTTATACAAGTGTGGCAACATTATCTGCCGATCTGTTTACTACAACAGAAACAGGATGTAATGATTCCATTCACCACGTCGAATTGGTCCCACCTGCTGTTACAGCATCGTGCGTTGTGTTGTGATCGAGCGGACGGCCGTAAACAGGGCAGAGCGCTTTTGGTGGCCACACCGCGATTCGAGCTGAGTTTGAGTATGTACAGTACATGGTATTGTTTAGATTGATTGAACTTTGTAATAGGTACAGCGAAATTTTAATATTAGGTGATTTTAATTTATGTTTCTGTTCTTCTAATACAATTAATTACTATGAATATTTGCTAACATACTGTGGATTCAGTCAGAGTAACGGAGTAAAAAATTGCAATTATAGGACTTTAGATTTGGTGCTGAGTACACCGGGTAACTCGGAAGTGTGCGTGTGTGCGGCGGATCAGCCGCTACTGCCGGTTGACGCGTACCATCCGCCGCTCGAGATCACGCTGCGCCGGCGCGGCTCTCTCACCGCGATGTCGAGTGCGTGCCCGCGACAACGCACCAACATGACGACGACGGCCCGGCGACCGCGGCAGATGAAACTCGCTCGACGGATTGGAACTTTAATAAAGCGGATTTTCCCAGGCTATATTCTACGATTGAAACTATAGATAGACTGGAATCAAACATACCGCCTATACTTAGAATCAAGTTTGAATTATTTTTATGAAAAGCTTTATAAAATATTTGATGATTGCATTCCTCAAAAAAGCGAAATAGAGCAAGCCCAAGGGTAACTATTTATTCATCTGTGCCCAAGGTACATTTATAGGCAAAGCGCCGTTCACGCGCACACTCCCAACACTAAATATGATAGCGGAGGAGATTGACATGTTCTCCTGCGCTCTGACTGAATTTACAAGGGTGGCATTATGCAGTATATGTTATAGATATGCAAGATATGCAAGCTATGGTCGGACCTATAAAACTAATCTTAATAAAATATTTACACTTCAACAAAGAATATTGAAAACAATTGTGCACAAAAATATCAAATCAGCCTGCAAGGGCAACTACGAAATATTGTTCAAACACTGCCAAGTGTTACCAATACACAACATGGTAAAATTTGCTCTTATCGTGGAGCAATACAATCGAAAAGACCTCCCAAAACCCGTTCAACATAAAACTAGCACCAGAAAAGTTGTTAACAAAGAACTGGAAACCACCAGATTCAATAACACATACGGACAAAGAACAGATAAAGTAATCTTACCACGGATTATAAACGAACTACCCCCCTGCTTAAAAGAAAAGATAACAGTCACAAACCTCAAACATAAAATCAAAAACCACTATCTACAACAAAACTAATCCACACACACATAGTCAAAATAAATAAATGAACCCAATTTTTTACACGTTTCAAACATCAGCAGCATCACATATTCACATCATTCAAGGAATTAAAACTCCATACTGTTACAGCTCTTTACATTATTGAATTGTGTAAATTGATAAGAAGATACCCTGATAAATTCCCACTGAGAGCTGCCGGAATAAGTGAGAGACTTAATGAAAGGAATAAAGGGAATCTAGAGATGCCGTGTAGAAGGACAGCAGCATATACACGAGCTACAAAGATTACTGCTATTAAAGTATATAATAGCCTCCCTCTAGATATTAAAAACTTGTCGGGGAGTAAATTTTTTAATAAGCTCAAGGATTATTTAATAACTATATCTCCTTACGATCTGACTGAGTTCTATAAAATTACAAATAAGTGTTTTTTTATATGTTGCCGTTATACTTTTGTTATTTTTTCTGTATTATATAAATTTTATTAACCAATTTAAATATTTAGTGAGTAGGTATAAAATACCTAGTAAACGTGCAATTTATCTTAGCCCTGTGACTGTGTGAAACTATTTTACTAGTTTAATGTGTTCCTAGTTTATAAGATGTCTGTGATTGCTATGCCCAAAGGGCAAAATGACATTGTAAGATTACCTACATGTACATTTATGGCAATAAATGTACTAATACTAAATATACTAATACATTGGAAGGACCCACATAACAAGTTGTTAGTAGGCCGAGGTGGGAGCGAGACGACTGCAGCCGTCAAGCCAGCCAGCCACCATATATTGCACGAGACACAAATCCTATTACATTCCCGTACTTACGCACATGCTCACTCGCGGCTTTACTCGCATGAAGTGGCCAGAGATGCTATAAAATGCGAAATACTTATCACCTGCTATAAATGACGCCAAACAACTTGAACAAATGACCTTGCATGCGCAGAAACCATCTGATATAAGTAATATGATACTGCGCACCACGGACCACGGTATGGGGTGCGGGACGCGGCGTGCGGAAGGAGCATCGCATCGAGCGCGCCTAGCCACGCTATTGGTAGATCAGTTTCCCGCTTTGAGTTCACGTCTCGTCGCTGCCCAATACACTTGCGTGCAGTGAAATCACGGATAAAAAATGCCTCGACGTCCGATCGTAGTTTTAAAAAGGCAAGCCAGAAAGTATGCCAGATGGTATATGATGAGTTTTCTATCGCTGGAGATATTATTATGTTTTATATGTGTACGTGGAAAAACGTAATTTTAGGGAATTTCAATCGTAGGTATCCCATAAAAAATCTTATCTTTTGTCAAATCATTATTCTTTGTTAATAGACACCAATAAAGACGACAAATGTCGCTAAATAATTTACAGTTTTATTTTGATAGTCATATCCACAGACCATTAAATCTGTATAGTTCGCAGCAAATGTACCTACTTCGCGTGTCTCAAACAGTTATTGTGCACCTGTTACCGCTCAGTCCCTCATGCAAATGGTACAGTATATTTTCTCATTTTCTATCGATTGAACTAAGTAAGCATATAGTATTGTGCACTAAGATTCATGCAGTATACTGTAGGTACGATTTGTTTTGAGAGTTTTAAGTGCGTCGTTTTTTTGGCACGTAAGTGTATATGCGCAAACTTTCCCCCACCACGTCACATTTTGCTCAAGATGTTTGGCGTCATTTAAATACCTGATTGTGCATTATGTTGCTGCACACCTGCGTTTCACTTATAGGTAATGAGCATTTATTAGTTGAGCCCAAATCAAATAAAGCGAACGTCTAGAATAATAAACCTACCTAGAATAATAAATTTGCAGTGTTGGGTTAGTTATGTGCAGTAGTGTAATTTGTCTATGTAAAGTGCGCACTGACAACTACGAATGTTCTGTGCTCAGACAAAAGGAAATCATATATGTATGTTACTTAAGATACAAAGAATAAATAAAAAAAAATAAAAAAATTCGCGTGTAGCACCGTACACGTGTTAGAAGTAAAACTTCTGTAGCTAGATCATTAAGTGGTACCTATACTATACACCTATACCTACCTATACTAAAAGAGATTTAAATTTCCAATTTTGAGATCCAATCTCTGCTTCAAGTTACTTTTATGTTTCAGACGTCCGATTATTTGAAATTATTTTATACTTGTACTTACTTTTAATACGTCATGTCATTTATTTCCCACCATTCCTTATCTACAATTTGTCGCGCTCGTGGTGATATACTTAACTCATTCAATAGTGTCACTATTATTTGCATCTCGCTCAGATTATATACCATCTGACGACGTCACGTCTTAAAACCGTCTCGCTCAAATGTATGCATTGCTTTGCTTGTCTCTGTGCCCATTCCCTTTATTTAATTGATCGAGTACGTATTTTCAACTATTCCAAGTTAATGTGTACCTGCGGGGCTACCATAAGGCTTGCCACTCACCTCAGTCGCGCAGATAAATGACAAAGAAGATGGCTAAATCAATATATGGACGACTGCCCCAGACATGTACAAAGACTTCTCAACAGCCAATAGCATTTAAATATTCATTCATAAATTTAATTTACTGCGTCTGTATTTAGTTTGTAGAACTTGAAGAAAAAAAAAATTAAATATAGGTAAATAAGAGTTGTTACTCAATACTCCGTGATTCCAATATGATTCCGTGACCTTTGCCGTCGCTAGAAATAAGCACCATTTTGCAATAACATGCAACATAACGCCATCTAGCCACTCCTCTGGAAACCTCCTGTTTTCAACAGTTTTGCTAGTTGGCAATTATGTTGCATGTTATTTTTAACGATGGCAAAAGTCACTAATCAATGGCGGAATCATAGAGTATGAAGTGACAACTCTTAATTATTTAATCATTTCCTTCAAGTTCTACAAACTAACTAAAGACGCAGTAATTTATGAGAGAATATTTAAATGCTATTAATTGGCTGTTGAGAAGTCTTTGTACATGTCTGGGGCAGTCATTTTGCCAAATTGCCAACTCCTTTCGCGTCTCAATGATGTTTCTCCATAAAATAGCGCGCATTCATTATGATATGACATTAAATTGTGACAAAATGCGTGGCTGGGGTGACTGGCGTGCCTTATGCTACCCCCGCTAACCTATACATACCTACTTTGCTAGGATTTTTTAGGGTTACTTCATCGCGAAGCGATGACGTAACTCTTATTTAATTTTATTCTTGACATTTCCTTAGTCCGCCATACGACATACCTCGATTTTGATATTTCACTTCAACATTATTGACTGGCATGAAGCATTAACTTTAAAATTACAAAAGCTTATTAAAATCAAAATCGTATAATTTCAACAGTTATAACAACAATTCAACTTTAAAATATGTATTACAAAAATTACATACAAACAAATAAGCGAAACAATAAGCCATTAAACTTATGGCTCTGTAAGCTGTAGACCTCGCTTTGGCCGTTTACTACAGATAAACATTAAATAGGTAGGTATAACACGTACTTAGTAGCTAAACTGCTAATTTGTGACTTGAACTGCACTATATAATAAAAAGTGGCTTTAGAACAGTTCTAGGTACCTACTTATTGTTTTCAAGAAGTCTTAATGCAGCCATCCATCACATCGGAATTTGCTTGAAAACTAAATATCACATTTGGATGATTCTAAGTGACTTTATGCGATTACTAGCTGCCTGTTGCGCGACTACGCAGCGCGTTTTAGGTACCTATTCCATAGTTACCGGCCACAAAACGATTCGTTCATCATTTCAGAAATCCATATCGACCCGTGTGACATTGATGAAACTCTTTTCTTACAAACTGTATGGATCGCATCGCACAAGTGTCAAACATAAGTTCCGGTTCCAACAAAGAGGTTGAACGAAGTAGTTTTTGGTCACGTCACTGGTTTTGGCCTTTACCGGAAATCAAGAACTCGTGGAAGAATGCTTAAAATAATTTTTATTTGTTAACGTTTCATCAGGTTTTTCTCTCACTAATTAACATTCTTTATTGTACGAATGTATTATTATCTTATCTGATTAGTTAAAAACCGTATTGAAAATAGTTGCGGTTTTAAAAGTCTTCAGCCGACCCTGACGTCACCGATTCCAATTTCCGTTACATTTCTTAGCCACTCGTGATAGCACCCGGCTAGTAGTAATTGAAAAGCAAATATATGAATAACCCACAGTTGAGAGGTTAAATAAATTTTACCCCCGTGCCCCAAGAAGTTTTACTTCAAAAAAAGATTGTGATGTCGTTAGGTATTTAATCAATTGATAACTGAACACTATCGAATTAGGTTCCTCACCTGTATAATGTGTGTATATATAAATAAATAAATGATGGGAGATACATAGTAAATGCTCACCAATGAGTGCGTGGACTCGTACAGACAGCTGGGTCCGAAGGATGATGGCATTCTTGCGGCTGGAATAATTATAACAAACATTTATAATGGACCAAGGCAGCAACTGAGTGGCGGCAGCGAAAAGGGAAGAGAGCAGAGGGCAGACCAGCGGAACATGTCAAGGTGGTCGGTAGACAGTGGACCAGGGGCAGATGCGAGTGGCGTGCGTGGGAGAGCCCTATGCCCAGTGGGATGATAAAGGTTGCTATGATGATGATGATTTATAATATATGTACATGTTCAAGTATGTATTTAAATGTGGCTCCTGTGTTGTGGGAATTAGAAATATGTCGCAAACCTTCAAGACCATAATTAAACGTGTATACAAATATGTACATGAGTTATATTTATTTTCCGCAAAAATTCAGTGAACATAAATGCCTGACAGAAAACTATGCTCTTTTGGTAAAAAAATATTGACAGGCTCCTGCTTTAATATAATAATTAGCCCATTAATGTTCCTGCCGAGTGACACGGGCCTTTACCCGGATACGAGCAAGATTGAGCCATCCTCCAGCACGCTGGCTCAGTGCGGGTTGATGGAGGGGTGAAGGGCTAGTGGCCAACCCGACTGTCGGTCAGAAGTTAATATCAAGCTGACCTAATTGAATTGAATTGAAAATGTATTTTCATCTTTTTAGGGCTTAAATAAAATCTTTATTTTTAAATGTTTTTTTTTTTTTTAATTTTACTTTTAATTTATTTTAATAATAATGAAACTTGTGTACCAATTTTCGTCCCAATCGGTTAAAAATGTAACCTGGAAGCGAGAACAGACTGACTGACTGACAGAGGGACAAAAACGCCTTTTTGTCCAATCTCGAAAATGGACGCTCGGTCAAAGATCGCACCGTACTGGTAATTTAGGGCTGGCAACATCGCAATACTTTGATTACCACTTTATGTTCTCCTACCAAGAAAAATCCAAAAAATAACTCACTTAGCACTGTCACCAAGGATCTCCTGAACGAAATCGATCTCGTCCCCCGACATGACTGAGTCATCGTCACTCGACTCCAAAATCTTATCGAAATCGGTCCAGCCGTCTTCACGCAGGCCACACCTATCCTCCGATATACCCGAGTCGGTGGACACCTGGCTCGGGATCTTGCGGAAAGAGGTTCTGCGCAGAAGGTCTGCGCACAATCTTGCGCCCTCCACGGCTGGGGCGCGTTTGACTTCGGCAAAATCTTCTGTCATTTTCACTTGCTCAGATTTCTTCACTTGTCTAGTTTCACAGGGTGTTGATTCTTCCTTACCTCTTCACATAGAGGATGGCAGTCTGGCCTTATGTGTCGGAATATCCCTCTTGGTTTTTTAACAGGCGGAATACCTAGGTTGATCAATGTTTTTAATAGCGCCGGCTTTTAACAAAGAGAACTCTTTCTGTTAAACTGCGAAAGTATAACGTCATCAATAAAGATAGACGTTTTCGAACACAACACTTTTGTCGACACTTTTCACTTTGCAAAAGATAGCAAGTAAAGCGTAAACCTTGCTTAATCAAACTTCGTGTACCTGTATTTTGCATTCTACCCGCAGGTAGATTGCTTTTACCACATTATTTATTTTCATAGCAATAATTGCTTACTAAAACGAAGTACTTAAAGCAAATTGTAAGATTGATGTAATCCTCTCCCCACATAATATGTTCTGTTATTTATTCATGCTACAAGTTTTAAGAGGCCCCACAGCCTGTAAACATCTTGTTAATTTACATGTACTAGCTGTAACCTAGGATTAACTTACACTGGGTTGTACCATTCCTACTATGAGTAAATAAAGATCTTTGAAAAAAAAAAAAAGACTTTTGTCGACACTTCCTTGGACGTCTAGGTCTCAGTGGAGCTCTCACTGAAATCATCACTGTATCACTTTGTTGACTCACTTTCGTCACTCATCACAATCTGATAAGTCACTGATCATGCATTTTACTAAAAGCAACCCTTAGGCTCTTCTCCCATAAGGCTTGCAACTAAATTTCTGCGCGACTCTTGGAAACTAGTCGCCACAAAGTATCCCACATTTTCAATGGATGTTCGTACACCACGCTACCGGTATCCTGCATTCAAATGAACGAGCACTTCGAGTCGTCTTCTAGACTCAAGTGGCCTATATGTATCTAATGGGTAAAGGTTTCTGAAAGGTTATGATGTCACCAGGCGCACATACAATTCCGAGTCCAAATTGCGTTGTTTCATTGCGAATTTCAAAACACAACTGACGAATTACTATCGGGAATTGGCGGCCGTACCTACATGAACCCAGAAATCCGGCGCCCTGGTTCTAACGACTGGAGCGCAAGCAACAGAACTGTGCCAGTAACCTATATACAAATAGATCGGAGTAATTTGTTTTTTCCAACTTTTAAGGAAAATCTATTTGATCAGTCTCGCGATTGCTGTGACTTCAAAGGGCTACGTACGACAAATTCATACTTTGTTTATGTTATTTGATAGTTGTTGTTACTTTTTGTGACGTTCGAGCTTTAGTAAATTGCAAGGTCTTGATATAAATGATGATCTGCAAACTTACTTTTTCGTACCTATATCAAAGCCCTTTACACAAGAAAAGGCATTTTAAAGGATTTTGTCTGCTGAATCAAATCTGTAAGAAACGTTTTCTTTCGAATGCGGAGCACCATGTAGGTGGAGATCGACAGTGCAAGTTCATTGTTCAGTCGAAGTCGTAGTTTTTGCGCCAGCGCAGCCTGGGAACGAAGGACCAAAAAACTTCACCCAACTCTTGATTTCGCTAAGAAACTTTTCTAATACCATTTTACAAGTAACTTTCTGTAGTTCTCATTCGGGCTGGCGGAAGCCAAGATTGCCCACGCTTCTCAATTTCTCTATAAATTTTACATTTGTAAATCACATGCGATGACGATTTAATTATGGAGCCCACCCCACCCACTTTCGGGCTCTTTTGACCTTTGTTTGTTCCTTGTCCAGTCCACTTCAGTTTTAGAAGTTATTTATTTATTTATTTATTTATTTATTTATTTATTTATTATCACAGGTATTATTTATGCCATAACAGCGAACCAAATCGACACAAACATTATTTTAAATCACATTACACGTTATAAAATCTTTGTGTTCCTCTTTCTCTTCTTTATGGTCGAGGATCTGCCTCACATTCGCTGGTCATAAGGGCTTGAAAGTAAGTGACCGGGCAAGCCGAAGGTGTCTCCGTTTCAGGTTTGACGAAAATGCTTTTGTATGTCCGTCTGTCAGGATGTCCAGCTGTTCTCTTCTACGGATCTCATTTCTCAACCGATTCTCGTGTGAGGAGGTTGGAGTGTTATACTGTTTTTGACCTTTGACTTTTGTTGACCTTATAAAGTTATTGGTACTGCATGACTGAAATAAAATGCAGTCGGGTTTGCTCTCATAATACTTTCTCTATTTTCATCCAAGCTCAAATGGGCCACTAGACGTGTAACTGTGTGTCGTGTGATCTGATGGCATAACCACATCCAGAGGGGGCTTCTAGGATGCTGCCAACGAGGATGTGCATGTAATGTCCCCTCCGACTGATGAGGAGGGTTCTGCTCGCGAGCATGTGGTTAACTATGCACGTGACGCTAACTGGCGGCAATTTGAAAACTATTTTCATTGAGCTTACATTTTCAAAAAGCAAACAGTAACCCATATAGGATCACATCGTTGTCCGTCCGTCTCTGTTCGTCAGTCAAGACAAGACCTTTATTTTCGGGAAGTTTCAAGTTGAAATTGATATCAATAAATTACTTACTCATATCTGTGGTGTTTTAGAACTGTAATAGTACATTAAGAAACAAGGGAGCAAAGATACGAGGTTGGTGCTCGAGCCGCAGGCGAGAGCAGTAAAGAACCGAGTATGTTATTACCAATTCACGAGTTTCTTACGACGTTTTTCAACACACTAGGGAGGAAAAATCTAGTTAGTAATCTTCATCGGTACTCTACAAGTCTACATTTTCACATTAAAACAATGAATGAAAAGTTTTATTTGTTGAAAACTGAAAATGGCGCGCTTCGCTCGTTGACTCTGACTGCCAGGAGGCAATGCAAAAGCCAAACAAACAGCCAAATATTAAATTAAAAGGGCAATGCAATTTTTCCATACATCGCTGGCTTTTATTTCTTGTGGCCACAAATAAAACCTAGGCCATATGTTAGAGAACTGTATGAGAAATCAATATCATAAAGAACTAGGTCTACCAACCTCATCGGAACCAAGTTAGAGAGTGTTTAGTATATTGCTATAATATCTTAACAGGCATTATTCCATGTGTGATATTTTACAAAAAATAATATTTTTCCTTTGTTGGTCTTGGATTAGGAAGAGCTCCGTGTTCTAGTGGGTTTAACACTTGCTTCTCACGCAAGATATGCAAGGTCGAATGCGCAGGTTCGCGTGTTGTAGTAAGAATGCAAAACTTGATGAAACATTGCTAATACTTAATTGGCAGGCGACAGCGCACATACTTCGTATATCTCTTGATAGAAGGGTTTAATGATGGCGCAACTGAACAGTATAACATAACAAAGCGTCACGCATTTTCCATACGGGTTGGCAGAGGCACAACGAATCAATGTAAACCTCTACTATCGAAGAATTGGCAACGCCTGCCAATTAAGTATTAGCAATGTTTCATCAAGTATCTTTGTTCCGATACGGTTTAGAGACCTGATTCTTTTTGCTTTAGATTCCTGGTATTGTCCTCTAACATATACCTAGGTTTCATTTCTGGCGAAAAGAAAAAGTTGAACTATGCCAATATATTGCATTGGCCTTTCATCATTGTAAACGAAATACATCTCTGTTTTCTTAGTTTGCTTGTAATTTGATGAAAATAAATGTTTAGTCATCTTGTTTTGGCAATAACATGTATTAGTAATTAAATAAAGTACCTAATATTATCCGACTTATTTTGGTATCCTTGGTTACACGACAATTGAACGACACCAATAGCTTTCTAAATCTAAACTAATCTTTCTAAATTGCGAATGCACTTAACACCAAAAATATCATAAGTATAAACCAAATATTAATATGTATATATATATACTTATTATAGGTACTTAAATAAAAAAATATGTAAGCCTACAACAGGCTATGTTATCAGTATTAGCAGTATAGTTGTATTTATAGATTATAAATGTTAGTAACTAAGAGCTTCTGCAAACTGTTACACAGTTTGGCAGAAAATAAATTGTAAGTCTTAAAAAAAAAGTCTTAATAAAATGTCTTAAAAAAAAGCTTCTTAATTTTTACGGATCATCACTGAGTGATCATCACTGAGTTAGCGAATAAGCCCCAGGTTCCTAAAGGACAAGTAAAGGGAAAAATCAGAAAACCGCGAATTCGTAGGCGCTTCACAAAAAAGAATTTGGTCGGAATCCTTCAGTACCCGAGTCCAACTCGCACTTACCGATTATTGATATTGGAACCAATTTGGGAGGAATACGCACTAAACTAAAAAAGGCAACTAAGCCCTCTAAACGTCAAGATGGCATCATCTTAGTTGGATAAATTAACTAAGATGACGTCAGACGTTGTATAAATCAACTAAGAGGACGTCATTTGACGTTTAGAAGGCTTAGTTACCTTTTTAGTTTAGTGCGTTTTCCTCCCAAATTGGTCCCATTATCATGTCCAATAAAGACAAACGAAATATTACTGTTGTGACGGTCTCACCTGTCCTGCAGTCCAGCCAGTTCCTCCTCCTGCTCGCCCAAGGTCGAGTCAAGGTCGAGGTAGGGTCCGTACTCGCCGTCCTTGAACACCTGGAGGGCTGCATCGTCCAGCTGGAACAGGTCAAACGAGGAGTTGAATTCTCTATGTAAATGATACCTATACTAATACCCACCTAGACCTACATATTCCAGATCAAAATAGGTTTCACATATCAAAATAAGTCGGATGAATATTAGCCGATTTATTTTGATATCCTTTGGTTACACGATAATTGAACGACACCAATAGCTTTTCGTATAGGTACCTATATATTTCGTATATATTTATTGCACATAAAAGACAAAAAAAAACAGAAAATACAGAGAAGTAATTTACAAAGGTAAGCTTATCTCTAAAGAGAGATCTCTTCCAGCAAACCCAGGATGGACAGAGAAAAGTAAAATACAGAACAGGTAGGCCTATGTGCTCAGTTAAGAGAAAAAATGAAACATAAATAAATCATAATATTACTAATCAACTGAATATACTACATAAAGAAGTACATGAATATTACATAAAATAAAAATATATAAATCTAACATAAATAAATGTTTTTTTTACGGATCATCACTGAGTGATCATCACTTAGCAAATAAAGGGGCTGGTCCGATGACATAGCGAGGATAGCAGGAAAACATGGACTTGGGTTGCACAGCACAGGACTCACAGGACATAGTTGAATGGCGTGTATGTGCACAAGGAGACCTACCTACCTACTATTACCACAGATAGGTACTATAATATTATACTAAATACTATTACCTCAACAGTGGGTTATGATGACGGTGATTGATAAAATATTGTAACGTCATTTAGAGACTAGAATTTCAGGGGTTCCAAACATTTCTTTTGACTTTAGGTTCATAACGCCATCTATTGAGTGACGGCAGCACGGCAGCACTGCTTAATGGAATTTCAGGGGTGCCAAACATTTCTTTTGACTTTGGGATCATAACGCCATCTATTGAGTGATGGCAGTACGGCAGCACTGATGTTCTGCTTCAAGTACAAGTACTTAGTAATAACATTCACAGAGTGTCGGCTCGCAAAGCATTGTTGCTACAAATTATAAGCAATAGATGGCGTGATCTGGCCGTAATAATATTTGCTGGGTTTCCAACTGGCGAATATTTTTGATGATTATCTTTAGGGTTCCGTACTCGAAGGGTGCCAAACGGAACCCTATTACTAAGGCTCCGCTGTCCGTCTGTCCATCATCGGGTCCTACATCTCGAACCGTAATAGCTAGAGAGTTGAAATGTTTACAGAATGTGTATTTCTATTGCCGCAACAACAACAAATACTGAAATACACGAAAATAGGTGTTTAGAATAAAAAGTAGGTAAAGTCAATTTCAATACAATAGCGCCTGAAATTTTTTAAGAGCAAGAGACGACCATAGGAATGGAGACGACTGACGGCGATATTGAAGGTATTGCCGTTTTAGGCACAGAAGACGATGGTGCGGAAGCCTCTTCGTGTGCGAGCACAGAAGAGATAATAGTACTCCGTACAGAACGGCCACTCCCTTCCCCGCGCTGATTCAGATACCGCACCCCGCCCCTGGCGTCTAGGGACTGGTTGAAATATCAATAGACGCGGCTGTACGCCTGACGAGTGACCGCGCGTATACGGTGAATAATAACCGGTAATATAATATGGTGAAGTTTTGTGCATTATTTGTGTGTCTGTCGTCAACTAGAAACAGCAAAGACAGGAGATTCTTTCGGTTCCCGTCCCACTGTGCCCACTGTGCCCACTTTTAGACAGTTATTCGATACCTACCTACTCCATTTTTGTAACTTAATGTATGAAGGATCAAAGTGAACATTAACATTTTTTAGGATTTCAATGAGAACCCGACTAGGTACCTGTTTAAACGGCAGCGCCCCTACAAAGTCACTTCATAATAATGCAAACGCTTGTGTTCGGGTCACGCCGTCGTCTTTCGGTTCGCCCGACGCAAATCGCTGCATTTGCCGCGCTACCAGCCCTAGCAATATTTACGCACACATTTGCACGTATACAAACATCATTTAGTCATGTAGTAGTAATAGGTGCTTATTTTACGAGCGTTCTATGGAGTGTCCGAGGTGTGGTGCGAGTTCGACCCACACTTGACCAATTTTTTAAGCCTATCTAGCCATTGATACTTACTACTATACATTTGGTAGATGTTGGTAGGTTGGTACTATGATATTGTAATAGGTATAGCTTTGGGTAATGCGCTTTTACAGAAAAATAATAAAACATTTTGTCTGTATCATAGGCACGCCTAAACCGCCCGATTTGGATGAAAATTGGTACAAAGGTAAATGGCACCTGAGAAAAGAAACAAGCTACTTTTTGTTGCAAAAATGATAAAGCATAAGTAGGTAAATAAGGAGGTAAAACGACCTCTATGGTGTAGGAATTCTGGCTCCTCCTAGATGTCCGTCCGGGTTCGATTCCCGGCTGGGGATGAAGAAAAACAAAAATAAACCCCAGGTCTTGTATGTCAATGTGATGTCGCTGTTTCTTCTAGTTCCTACGACACGTATGTACTGTATGTAAATGTTTATGTTTAAATCAAATCAAATCTTAGGTGTCTTAGATACGCGTGATTTAATTTTCAACAGAATGGTCGAATTCCCTTTCCACCATCTTTTACTGTGATGCAATCGGTGAAAGACGTGCTCACTCGGTACTATTTCAGTGTGCTCCAGTTTCCAGCGGTGGCAACGCTTTGGCTCCGCGCCAACGCAACGGTGGCAGTGTTTGGAGATGACGTCTGGCGGTAGGACCAAGGGCCCTGGCCCTACCTTCACGAATCATCATATTATTTTGAACTCAAACACACACAACCGTCCATCTAAAGACCACGGCCCGCGATTTTTAACTTACCCACATCGAGAGAAAGCTCAAAACCTATGATAAAACCGAACAAAACGTCTGGGTCTTTTGTGGACGTTGGACTTGAACGAGCTGTAGCTAAAGCAGTCATGAGTACAGGGGGCAATGCTACTAAAATAAGCGTTCCATTCAGTGAACTGGTTCCATTAGCAATTTAGCAAGGCCTCAAAAACTCCTTGCGAATACTGGCAATCCATTTGCGATGTGTTACCGGAATACCAAATGACGCCATTTCAGGCGTTTTAGAAGCGGTGGCGTTCGAATTTAAACGCGTTTCCCAGAGCAGCATCGGGCCCCAGTCCTCGCAAAAGATCGCAAATTGTTCGGAACCCCTTGTCTGATCCAATGCTTCAAAAACACCTATTACCCAACACCGGTTACCACCACAGCATAGCGTCAGGTCTTTTCCCATACCGTTGTGTGGTGGTGTATAATATCTCTATCGCTGACACCCTTAAATCCACTTTAGATTATATGGATGAACTTAAAAGTCGGCGCAACCAGTGATAGGTTTAGCACAACAGAGATACCTTTGTTGATTCTCATCCATTCCTCCATTCAACATCTTTGGGCATAACAGTACCCCTGCTACTGCTACCCCGTATGGGCGTTGTGCTATGTTTGGTAGGAAGGATTAATCTCTGAATATCCACGCTTCAATTGACGAGAGATCCAACGCCACAGCGATTGTATCGGCTTGCCTCCTCACGAGTTACGAGACCGGTTCTTTAACCGATGGGACCAAGTGGCTTCTTAGGTGAACTCGACTGTACAGGGTGCCGCATTGCAGCTGTCACCGTGGAATCTTGTACTAATTGACAGACGGTACAGTGCGGCCAGAACACTGATACCAAACAAGCAGTGTAGACTGACACAGAATAAAGCATCGTCACCGACCTCCGACGTGTTGTGGCTCGCGACGCTCGCAACCTTCCAAGAATCCTAAGCAAGTTGTTGTCTCTAAAGACACTTTGTTGCTTTTGCGTTAAGTTAATTTACTGTTGGTGGCAAGGGTAACCGATGAGGATATAATGTCTTAGCATAATATTAACGGCAATCAAAATCACGTATTGTTTCCTGTCTGTGACTGTGGGCTGACTAAAGGGACCGAATTTCTACAAGTCTGTGGTCTAAGTATACTGTGTGGACTTAACAGCCAGACAGAACACATATTATGTTGTAGGTTCGTGTTCGTGTTTTTAGACGACATTCGCAAGAAGAGTTGAGAGGATTGAGTTATTTATAAGGTCTCAAAGTAGTATTTTTTTTGTTTTTAACTATAAGTATGACAGAAAATAGCGGCTAGCTGCGGCGTTTTATGCGCCCCCTGTCATGCAAAATTATGAGTATCGAATAACTGACTAAAAGTGGGCACAATAGGCTTGTGGCCTGTCAAGTCAAAATAGATACTTTTTATGAACTGTCAAAACGGAACTTTTGTTCCTGAGTTCTATGAAATAACAACAGAATGATGTCATGTAAAAGTGCCATCAAATGCTGTCTTTTTTTGCACAAAATTGACTTTATAAAATATATCTGCTGGAAATTTACAATTCTGAGAATGTCAAGCCATTTTGTACATGATGCTTCAACATAAGACTTGTTCCTAGATTTATTGGATTACCTTGGCCACAACATACTGCTGATTTGTGTATTTATATTTATATTGTAGTGACGGCGCCATGTCTGGTCCGCTCTGACTAATCACCATTTGCCGTAGTTAGGTCATCGTGTAGTACACATTTAGAGGAAATGTTATCGTTAATTTTAGTTTGTTTGTACCGGATTATATTCGTACTGAGGTACAGTTGAAAACAAGTCAAGATGTGCAGAGTGAGCTCGTTGCAAGAAGGAAAGCGGAAGGTTGAGGCGATGGGCCAGCCTCTTAGTTACACAAAGGCGTGTTGCTGTTTGTTGGTAGGTATTGTCTTGTTAGGTACAAGTCTAGGCCCGTAAAAACCGCTCTCATCTCCGAGAGTAGACTTAGCGTTGCCACTATGGCGGTTTTGTCTTGTTGTCATTTTCATGCGCTTAAGACAGCCCTCAAAGTTGAAAGCGGTATAGGTATTATTAGGGGCCTTCCTTAGTGCCTAGTAGGTACCTAATTCGACTTCAACACTAAAGTAAATAACGTAAACTTTGATAAAACCATACAATATTTGGAGTTAGGTAGTGGCTCTAAATTGCTCATAGGTGACCGGATGGCATTTCATGGCAATTGATCATTGTTTTCGGGAAAGTGATAAAGACTATTAATAAAACTCCTATCTTGGTTGGTGCGTGATTAATTTCTCGAAGCGTCAACCATTATCTAGCACGTCATCAACTACCTTTGCTTATTACATGTTATCTACAAACTCTACATTTACCATAGTCGACAATTGATCGCATATGCCTTCCTCACTAGGATGTACAGTGCGATCGAACACTGATCACCATTTGTGAGTGGTTCCGCGGAAAGGGACCTTATGGGAAAATAATCGGCCAAGTGCGAGTCGGACTCGCGCACGATAGACACGACTCCAAACTTTGAACTCGATTATCTCGGAATCATTTTTAGGGTTCCGTACCCGAAGGGTGCCAAACGGGACCCTATTACTGAGACTTCGCTGTCTGTCCGTCCGTCCGTCCGTCCGTCCGTCCGTCCGTCCGTCTGTCTGTCACCAGGCTGTATCTCATGAACCGTGGTAGCTAGTACACAGTTGAAATTTTCACAGGTGATGTATTTCTGTTGCCGCTATAACAACAAATACTAAAAATCAAAATAAATTTATATTTAGGGGGGGCTCCCATACAATTTTTTTTTGCGGTTTTTTGTAGATAATAGTACGGAACGGTTATTTTTTTTTAGACAGAAGTTATCGGCCATCCTGCCTGCGTAGATAAATAACATCAAACTGTCTTCCCAGAAGGGGTAGGCGGAGACTAAGGGTTTCCACTCTAATACAGTCTACAGTACAGATGACAACAGCAGGCACCTGGAGTTCGCTCGGCATAGTTATTTTAATTTTAGCCCACCCCGACACCGACTGAGGTGGGCTGGGCTATGGCATAATAACCACTTACACTGCACCTAATACCAGGTCATCTATTCTCGAATATTCATACTTCCCGATAGTTCTACCGACTTTATCTGCTGTCATTCAGCACTCTACTTTTGTTTGGGTGACCAAGCCGCAATTTTTTGGCTTTCTTGAGATTTTGATTTTTTAGAATTCTTTATTAATCCATATAACACACTTACAGTTTGCACCAAAACGCGATGTTAAACTGTGGGTAAACCTGGGTACAAAGTGTACCTCTGTCACCCAATTCACAATTCACAATTCTTTATTGCACACAATAATTTATACGGTTACATTAATAGAAAGCACATGTACAAAGGCGAACTTATCTCTAAAAAGAGATTTCTTCCAGCAAACTAGGCGTGAAAGGAAAATGTATAATGAAAGGGTAGGCAGTGCACAATAACTATTTAATTTAAATAAAATACACAAGAATAAGTTAAATAGGTACCTATAAATACAGAAAAAAATGCTATATACATACCGCATTGTATTTATGTGATACTACATACACTTTACATAAATAAATACAATATATTTTAAGAAAGTGAGAGGTACCTAAGTTTCTTAAAAGAGAAAAGTGTGGGACTGTCTCTAATAGTGCAAGGAAGCTCATTCCAAAGCCGAACGGCCCGCAGCCTGAAAGAGTGCTCATACGCAGCGGTGTTATGCCGCGGAGTGGCTAGAAGTGAGACAGTGTGAGATCTACGGAGCCGATTGGAAAGGGCATGACGTTAACTGTAGTCGCAAGTGTTGGAAGAAGAAGTTAGTCAAAATGGGTAAGAGAAGAAGATATTCGGAGATGACTGGCATGGCAACCTCCAGTAGTCTCATGTACGGTCTACCAGCGATGTTTTGGGACTCTTTTGGCTGTGTGTAACATTGTCAGTTCCGCCATATCAAATCTGTCATATTCACGCCCATAGGATAGCTTAAAATTATTAGTCTTCACAAAATAAAAGGCCTGTTTTGACAGTTCACGCCCATGAGGTTTTAACCCCTAATGCGTACCTAGGTTAAAAGCCAACTGTTGCGTACAAGCAAAGCGTACAAGTTGCACCTAGGAAAACCGCTTCTATTACCTACGCGTTAGGGGTTAAAACTTCATGGGCGTGAACTGTCAAAACGGGCCTTTTATTTTGTGAAGACTTGAACTTTAAATTATTCGAGTTATGAGGGAAGGGTGTGTTTTTATGACGTCAGCATGGCGGACGGGACGCCAGACTTCGTGGGGACCCCTCCCGTACCGCCACACTACCGCAGGTCCCCTATTAGGTGAACTTAATAAAAGCCTGAAACGGTACACACGACGGTTTACCCACCAGCTTGCCTGTCTTGCAGATTGACCAATTAGTGTACAGATGTGTCTGCCCCATGGGAATGGTCCAAGAGACCAACCATCGAGGTAATTATGTTATAATTGCAAGAGCATCATTAACCCAATGGCAACCACGGGGGAAGTTGTAAGTATTTAGGCTAATGAATGTGGTGTAAGTCAGAATTAACTATTAGTACTCTAGATTATTAAAATAGGTAGGTATGCTGTTGTTTCATTGCTTGCAAATAAATAAATGACATTTCATTCTTTCTTATTTGGGACTCATTCACCTCCATAAAACAAACCATGAACAAACCCCAAAGGACAATTCGTCTCCTACTGTATTTTCTCGTTTACTGTTGAAAATTTAATGTACATCTCAGCGAACCCCCCGACCATGCAGTAAGAACATGGTCATAATAGGACAAAAGTGTAACCTTAACTTACCCTCTGCGGAGCCTGCAATAGCCGGTGCACCGCAGCTATCTGATACGACAGCGGTATCGTCGAATTGAACGTATGGTACAACGGTCTCGGAGGCTCTCTGACATTGTACTCCATGAAGGGATCCAGGTCATTCAGATACTGCACCCGACATATGAACGAGTCCGATTGAGGAACCAGCTCCCGCATCCCCATAGCCACATTCACTCGTCCGTCGTTCAGTTTTACTAACTCAATCATGGTTACGAATACACTGAATCACATTATTACACTGGCCAGAAATATAAATAGCAGTGAAGAAAAAGTTTTTGTTAAAGTCGGCTTTTGTTTTCTTCAGTTTTTAAACTTGGCGCGATAGTGTTTTGTTTCTCGATGGTTGTATGTTGCCGGCACTATGTCTGTAACGCGACTGACAGCATTCTAGAGGCGGGCACGTGAAAGAAACGCGGGTTATGTCGATAAAAACCTCGTGAGATGTTTTGATAATTTTGATTGCGCTACGGAACCGTTAAAGGATGAACGTTAGGTTAGTTTTGCAACGTTCTTTAAATAAATGTTGCGTCATTGAGTGAGGTTGCAGTGTCTGGGTAATTGTTCGGATTCTGATCTTAGATTAGATGGCCGATCGGAGATAGCTGGCGTAAATTTTGTTCAATAGATCACAATGAATTAAATTCTAATGTTTCCGAAGCTATAATTGACTCACAAGCACAATATCTAAGTTACTAACGAAAGATAAAGTAGGTACACGAGTGTAGCTTTATTCGAATATAGTACAAACGGAAATAGAAATACATATGTATGTATGTACCTACGTATATAATTTAAATTAGTTTTATTTTAAGTAACCATCTACTACCACTTTCATTACGCACGAACGAATACCATAAAACCAACGTTTTTTGACGATATAATGCAGGGTGACATTTAATTAGCTGACCATATTTTGGGGAATGATAGTACCCATCATTATGAAGAACTTTCCCCAAGGAACATATGGTCGCAAATCGCAATAGACGCAAATGAAAAAAAAATTGGGTCTCCCATAGTAACTTGAAATCAGCTGATCGGGCCAATGTACTGGTACTGGGGTACAATAGTTTTTTCATTTGCGACTTTAAGTTTCTTGGGAAAAGTTGTTCCTAATGATGGGTACCTACTATCATTCCCCAAAATATGGTCAGCTAACTAAATGTCACCCTGTATAGGTACAGTTACAGTACTTAGAAATTAAGTAAGCAAATCTATGTAACCATTTTGTATACCTATGTGTAGTCAAATAGAGCTGTTAATGTTCTATGCTAGAGGAGATTCTGCTGTTTCGGTTGGACTGCACATTATTACAAGTCTGTGATTTACTGGGCGAGTCTGGTCTGCGCCTGCGCCCCGGCTAGCTGTCTCGGGTTTCATCTCAGTAGGTCACGTGTCTACCACCGTCCTGCACCTACCTACACCCAAAGATAATACTACCTACACCTACAGACAGGCTCACAGAACGACCCATGCGAGACAGGCAACGGCATTGACTTTCTGTATAATTTACATCAGTCGAAACCCTACTCGAAACACAGTTGTAAATGAACTCTACTTCCGTCGCAATCGCCGAAGCTATAGAAAAAACTGAGAAATTCTAAATGATATAAAACAGAACAAACAAATGTAGCGTTACGCCCAACGTTTAGCCAGTTATCCAATAATACGTTGACAGGGGGGTGGACCATCGCCACTAAAATACTCCTATCCAAATTATTTTTTAAGTTACTCAGAATAGGAGTAGACGCTGTACGTTATAGGGGAAGGTATGAAAAAAGGAGACGCTACCGATAACAGACTGTCTATTGTCCAAACACGGAACCCGGAACAGGTACCGCCGGAATTCCTACACAAATATCGAGCAAAAACCGCGGTGTTGTGCAACATGGTCCCAAACTGTTGCGGCATCGGGGAGTCGGGAAATCACATCGGGCGAGGTCGTCGACCCGACTCACGCGCAGCCGGTGGGTCGATTCATCACGCCCTTGATGACGATAGAAAAACAACCAAGACAATTGGTGCATAGAAAACTTACCAAGTTAAAAACTTATAAAACCCGACTACAGGACCTATTGCTTACTCCCGCTCGTTATGCAAATGTCGTCTTTATCATACACGAAAACGAGCATGTGAAATCTTTCTCCTGACTCCTGACACCGAAGCCCACACGTACATAATACACACTAAAAACGAATTATACCTTCTACGACCGTAACGAGAATTTATCTCGCGACAAGAACTCTAAACCAACGAATTATAATCAGCCAATTTGACAACAACCCGGTGGCATAGCAAATTGATAAATTGATGTGTTCAACCGGTGCCGGTAATCCTACTCTATTTTTCGTGACAGGGCGCCAGCCCATTAGTACAGTCAAATTAGGTTTTAACTTGTACATTTAAAATTACTAAACGGGACCTTTTGAAATATGTTTGGACACTTTCTAGGATAACGCTCAAAAAAGTCCCAGGCCCAGTGGGAAAATTCCCGCTCCAGAAATTTTCTTGAAGTTCCAGTTTTTCTAGGATACCCGGCTATCCCACTAGGGAAAGCTTGGGACTTTCGGGAGCGTCGTCCTGGAAGGTGTCCGAACATATTCCAAAAGTTCCCGCTTAGTAATTTTAAATGTACCCTATAAGTTTGGTCAAAATGTTATCTAATTTTACTGAGGTACATCGCTGAAAATGGTTTCCTTCCTCACGATATGTGTGATTGTTTAGTAAACATTTGTTATTCAATTTTAGTTAAAAAGTTATCTAACAACCAGCGAGGTTTACTTCTTTGAATACAAATAGTTGAAAGTCTGAATTTGTTGTCTATAAATCTATGCGAAAGTCAGTAAAGAGCGTTGGTAGAATTCGAATTGTTTTAAACGAGTGGAAATCTAGACATGTATTGTGAGGAAAGTGTCTCTATCTCTGCGTCGATAGGCAAGCTCCCTGTCACGCAAAGTACAATAAATAACTGCAATAATGTGTCTACAGCAGTACTCTGCCGCACCGTATGGGACAATGCGTGACTCTATTTGAGAATGATCACATGGCTAATTGTTATGTATGGTTTCAGAATGCCTCTTTACACACGTCAGACAAGTATTTTGTTTAACAATACATTCATTCTAATGATTGAAAGTTTGCAAATATCCTTTAATTTGTAAATAAAAGTATAGTTAACGTTAACCTTGGTGGGTTTGCAAATATTATGCCTCGGTAAAGAATGGACTGAAGAAAAATATGCCATTGCTTTGGAACTTCTGAATCATGCAAAATAATGGCGACTTCTGTGGCGCAGCGGTTGCGCATCTGCCTACCATGCGAGAGGTCCCGGCGGGTACGAATCCGGGCTGGGGACCAAAAAAAACTCCAGGTCTTGGATTTTTACATGTTTGTGATGTCACTGTTTCTGGTTCCCACGACACAGGGTATCCTAGTGTGGGACCAGTAGCAATGTAGGATTTGTTAGATGAGTTTCCCAAACGCATGTTTTCCTTGCAGCTAATTTTCTTTTCGCATTTTTTCCCAAAAGCTATTATCCTAGTCGCTTTTTTCCTCTGCAGCTTATTTTCCCAGTCGCGTTGCTCCCGTTTCTCATATTTTTTCGTCTCAATTTTTACCTGCAGAGAGTATGTAAAAAATAAATAAAAAATAATAATTGCAGAAGGTGGATAATGTTTTTCATGTTTTCCAAGCGTAAGTACCTACAAATGTATGTGTGAATTTTTTTGCCAATTTAATCATATAACATTGATTACAACAGCTCATTTTTCACAAATATTATAGGATCTGTGCTTTTCATTTCCAGTAACGGTGGCAGAGGAACACATCCACCTCGTAACAATTAATTCAACAAGGGGTCAGCCTAACGCCCCGCCCCGCCGCTCTCGTCTCTTGAATTCGATCACGATTTTGAACTCTACCACTTTATATTAAAGCTAATGATAATTTAATAAAATTAAGCCAATCAGATCCTGGCCTTATTTAATAAAGAAAATGTTTTCTTTTGCTTTTAATATTTGATGGAAAATTGGAAAATTATTATTAGCGATACTGTTGAAAGTCAAAATTAATCATTTCCTACCAAAGACAGGTGATTGAATCAATAAATTATCGCTTATATCCATATCATAAAACTGTTCAAGTATAGGCGGTCGTACGATCTAGCTAGCCCGTTATGCTGAGCGGAACGTAGCAGGCTATGCGTGCGCGTAGCATAGTAATTTCATTCAGATCCTGCGCAATTGAACTCTAGTTGGATCAGGGGCCCGGTCAATTTTTGCAAGTAATTAAATTACTTGCTAAGAGTTATGTAATACCAATCATAAATGAAAAACAAAACGCCACAAAGCGATAATACAGCAGATTTCTAATGAACTTTTGGCTTGAGGTGGCAGATGGAATTTGCGCTTTTTGTCAGGTTCGTTGCATAGAACTGGCGCCCTTCTGTAAACATCACATATCCCCAAATTTGCGGCGATGGGCTCTCCCGTTGTTTTTTTTATAACGCAAACGTTTTTTTTATAACTGGTAAGCGTAGGCGCAAGTATGCCTACCACCCCATTGTCGGATATAGATCAAACAGTGGCTCCCACACTAGGCCTAGCCTGTTTCGTGGCGTGACATGACGTGACGTGAAAGGCGTGACGAAATCAAATACTCAAAGCTTTAACTGTCGTGTCACCAATCGTGTCCAAGTTTGGCAGTCGCGTGCGCAGGGGGCATCGTCTCTACTGTGACCTGACAGTTCGGGGCTCGAGGTCTGTCTGTCGTGCTCGTGAGTGACGGGAGGTTATTTATCACTGTGTCTGTATATCCCTTATAGGATAAAAGGATGATAAAAAAATAAATAAAAGGATGGGGAGATACGGATCAGAAAGCGGGTTTTAGGGTTCCGTACCCGAAGGCTGCCAAACGGGACCCTATTACTGAGACTTCGCTGTCTGTCCGTCCGTCCGTCCGTCCGTCCGTCTGTCTTTCACCAGGCTGTACCTCATGAACCGTGGTAGCTAGACAGTTAAAATTTTCACAGATGATGTATTTCTGTTGCCGCTATAACAACAAATACTAAAAATCAAAAGAAATTTAGTATTAAGGGGGCTCCCATACAACAATAACGTGATTTTTTTTGCTCATTTTTGCTCGATATTGATAATGGTTGCAGGTAGACTGTAGACGCTTAAAATGTTCACAATATATTGAGTATATTATTTACTTAAAAAATAAATAATTAAATTTAAATTAAATTAATATTTAGGGGGGGCTCCCATACATATTTTTTTTTGCGGTTTTTTATAGATAATGGTACGGAACCCTTTGTGCGCGTGTCCGACTTGCACTTGGCCGATTATTTTATTTTATTTCGATACACAAATCTCCGTTCAAATCTTCATAGAAAACCAAAAGAAGGATGAGTTCGGACAGTTTCTAAAGCAAATTATTAATTATCCGTTACCTGTAGGAGGACAACAATTTGCCATTTCAATCAAAATCTTTAGACCAAATCCTCAAATAAAAGTATTATTTAGTTGACAGTTTATGATGAAAGTTGGGATTCCCAAAGAATTCTGTGCAGACGTAAATACTTTGAAATACTTTTACCTGTACATGGAAAACAAAGTAAGGGGTAGTAAATAACACTTATTAGTAACTCCGTGTGGTTTTATGACTTTTATGAGACACCACTGGCCTGAGACTGGCCTAGTGGCGTAAAATATTATTATTAGGACAAATAAAACTTTCAAAATTATGGTACTGGGGAGGCTTCTAACTATTATTACAAAATGGAGCTCTAGTCTCATTGTTATCAAACGCTAAAAGTTTTTAGATTCCTTCCATGATTTCTTCTGATGGATTCGGTCCTAGTCAAAGCTACTACAATATATGGACACGAGACTCAACAAAATGGATTAAGTTTGTTTGTATAGGTTGTACGTTTGTATGGAACTCGCACCCGTGCGGCCGCGTGCCATACAACACACATGGCATACTATAATCTAACGAGATTGGCCATGCTCCCGGTCCCGGTAAGTGCGTGCGCAAGATCATAGGCGTTAGCGATTGTTGTCGTAAAGTCATGTGGATTATATAGGCAGGCAAACTATACATATATTATGGGATCAAGCCTTATACAAAGTGGCGATACTTTAAGTCGTTGTCAAAGTTATTCAGATAATCTTGACTTGCCGTCGAAGTGGCTCTAAACGTGCATTTCACTTCTTACGCCGGCCACTACAGTTGGAATTCCGGTACGGAATTCCGTAACGGAATTATTCCGAACGTAGTTAATTTATACTACAAAGTAAGTAACACTTTATATTGACAATTTATAAAAATACTCTCAACTCGTATCCGAGTAAAGGCCTGTGTCCCTCGGTGGAGAAATTAATGAGCGACATAAAAAATCTTCTTTAGATAAGACCTATTGGTCAACCTCGGCCTTGGTCCACAAGATAAAACCTCGGCGAGGACGTGACGTGGACTATCTTGTAATCCTATCAACACGTCGATGATGTACAAATGTTACTTGTAGTGAAGGAAGTGATGCGAAATTAGGGTTTTTTTTTAAATAATGGCACCGAATCATTCTTGTGAGAATTCGCTCCACAGTTGTCTGATTTTTCTATTTTTAAATTTGATTACTTCTAGCTTTAGTTTGAGACCCTTGCGCAAAATGAGATTTTTTGAGGTTCAAAAACTTGTATAATGATTCCTCATAATCCCATCTCATCTCGATTGCTACCGACTCACGGCATTGAATGTCAAGTTGTTAGTGTTGATCCATCTATACCAATTACGCCGAACGATTGTAAGCTAAACACATTCTCACCCGTATGCTCAGTCGTTTCCCGATTTTCCCTCGACTCAATCTAGTATTTCAACAAAAATATATTGTAGGCATTTTTTTTAATACTCCTTGACATAAATAAAACCAAGTCAAAAAGGTGACAAGAAAACAGCTACTTTCCAACGATCATTTGACGCGCGGAACCAAAGCTTGACGACCAATTGAGGGATGAAAAATCGTTTGTTGATGATGTTCGTTCCATTTTAAGTTGCATCGAAGTGGCGCCCCCCTGTAAACGTCACTCGTCATCATCAGCCAAAAGATGGTTGGAAGACTGTAAGGTGTTTGTGCCGCGTCGAACTACCATTTTGAAAGGTTTCTCGACAAATCCGTTCGTTACGTCACCAAACTAGTAAAGTCACGGTCAATGTCAATGTTCCGGGGCCCAATTCCGCTAGCGAAATGACCGCACAGTGGCTATGAGGCGACGACGACGCGGACGGTCTACTTTATTTATACGATTATTATCTACAGAAACATCTCTTAATGAATACTTAGGACAGGTCATGAGACGTTTTGCCAGCGCATTAACAGCCTTGATGTCATGTTATTTTTCGACACCTCTTTAAAGAAGAAACTGTTTGTGATTTCTTGGTTTTTATTTTGTAATCTTTAGTGTCATCTTCGATCTTCACATTTTCAAGTATCGGCCCTATCATTGGATGTGTGTGAGTAAACATGCCTTTGTGGCTTATATAGATAAGTTATTTATATTTTGAAACCCTACGAGTATAATCATAAAACTGTAATAAATAAAATAATAGTAAAAAACTGTTATTGACTAACTCGGCAATCGAACCTTAATCTCAAGGTGCGATACCTGCGAAGGAAGTCACACCGCGGTATGGTTTTAGCATCTTCACACTATTTATAACCCAAGCCCAAGGGCGGTGGGTTCGGAATGACGAGCTAGTACTGTGATAAATAGCTCTACTTGACCGTGCGACGACAAAGACTTGATTATTATATAAAAACAGCACAAGCTTTCCCTGTGTGGGGACTCGGGAGGCAGAGGTACAGTTACATCCAAGAATAGATAATATATAAGATGTAGAATTGTATGTAGATTCTATAATTTAGGTAGGTACATACATAATAAACATGACAAGTTGTACATACGTTGTCAAGTTGTGCACTCCTTGCGGGATGGTAAAGTCTTACTATCCAAGATATAGCCTAAAAAGAATCTTTTGTTAATTAATCCTGCACATCCTAGGTTTGCTGGAAGAGATTTCTTATTAGAGATAAGCTCGCCTTTGTACATGTTTTTTTAATTATTAAGTGTCTGTATTCTGTTTTTGTGCAATAAATTATAAAGTAAAGTAAAGTATGAAGTTGATTATTATCAGTGTTATAATCACAGGAATTATTTGGAGTTTTGGTCATTATCAACTCGTAGTCTGATATCATCTGAGTCAAGTCAAGCTCAAATCATTCCAAGTTCCATGTGAGTCAGTAGTTTTCGTCAGAGACAGAGATCGTCAGAGGTCATCATAGCCCCTGGCCAGCCATTCTGTCCCTCTTTCTGTCCCTAATAATCAGCAATAGCGACACACATACCTATACATCATCATAATGGTTCATAGTATGGTAGACAATCACTATCTGCAGACGCCCCTGTCCCCCAATTCCCATGATGTTCGCAGAAAATCTAGATAGCCTGACGTTCGTCGAACTGAGACTGGATGTAAAACGTGCCAGGGGCTCAATTCTAATAATGACTACCTAGCGGTTCAGTAAACAGCGGCAAAGTACATGCTGTAAGGCCCACCACTACGGCGACGGCGAGTTAGTACTATTATCTGATTAACCTATTATTAGAATAATATTATTATTTGTCATAACTATTCATAGAATAGTATTGAGTTTGCAATAGCAAGCAGTTCCCTTGGAGGAAAACATAAAAACTACCATATCTAGGTACATTACGAAACGGATTCCGTTATTATATAACATTGTTATAATTCTGAATATATTATACATCAATCGCTATGAAGGATCAAACTATATTTGGTAAAGAGAAATAAATTCTGACAATGAACGCCAAACATTGGTCGCCATTGTCAACTGCCGTTGTCGTAACATTAAAAAGTATCTGAAGGGTAATTGGGCCTTAAACACTTTATTAAACTTAGTTTAAGGTGCCAATGTATCTTTTATCTGTATATTACTTTGGTGAATAATTGTAATTTTCATTTTTCATTTTCATTTTCATTGCACTCTCTGTCAGATTACAACATGCATGAGAAAATGATGCTACACTCTCAATGTCATTATGACTATGTTTAGAGCAAAATTCATTGCAATCGGGACCCAGCTCTGAACTAGACTAGCACAATGATGATCCATTGACTGTATGTGCGAAAAGTGATGCTCGTTAATTTATATGGCTTTAATTTTGTTAATTGTCAGTTCTCAGTTATTATCGAACTAAGTCGTCTATCTCATATTGTCTGGTGTATAATTTTGCTATAAAAACTAATGGTTGTTTTATGTTGTTTTTACTTAACTGTCTCAGCTTGTGTGTGCAATTAAGAAGACGTCAAAAATAAATCTATACTTACTGGAATTTAATTTAATTTTTAAGATATATCATGTTGAAAAACCACAAGGTTCTCAAAAAATAAGATTTATTTCTTCGCAGCGTCTGCTTGGCAGTTGACATTTGGCACAAAATCGTTATAAAAGACCGATAACAACTTTTAAGTTTTTTATGTTTTCATCATCAATCATCCCACACCACACCTACCTACCACGCCATCCGCTCCGGCCCTGTGCCTCCCGCATCCACTGCCTGCCGACTATGGCGGTGATGTCATTCGTCCATCTGGCTGGTTGTCTGCCTACTTGGCGTTTTGCGGTTCTGGGTAGCCACTCCGTTGCCGCTTTGGTCCACCTTCCGTCATCCCTCCGTGCCAAGTGTCCTGCCCACCCCCACTTCAGTTTTCTTTATGTTTTAGGTATTCAGATATTATTACATGTGTTAGCTATCCGGAATGCAGCTTTTCGATTTTCATTTCATTTTCATATGTTTATTTGCGAAATTAAATAACACTTTAAATTCTTATAAATTCCATTATACCATGAAACCTAAGCAAAAGTATACTGTTGGTATGGTATGTTAAGGTTTCTCTATTTCTCTGGGGTCCGCGAGGTTAGGTAGAACGTCATTATCGTGTTTGGTTCCCGTGACCAGCTTTTATTATTGTCAGCGAAGCGACAACGGTTACGCGTGTTCACAATTCATGGGAGGTGGATTCCGTTTATTATTGCTTTTTAATGTCGCCAGCCACCGAGTGCCACAAGTCTTATTTCTAATATCCACCACGCTGGCTCAATGCGGATTGATATAAAGTGATTTAAGTTAAATTAATTAAACAAGAAGATTACGTCTCCATGTAACAAATAACTAATGTCCTTTCTTACAGGTCTCTCAACTATTTCACAGGCTTTCTCATAGGTTAGTAGTTATTTTGGTACAGAATCCTAAAACGTACGTAATGGTATGTTACAAGTAACAAAACATAGTCATCGTCACGCCTTTTTCCATCCGGGGTGGCAGAGGCACAATTATTATGCCCACCTTTTGACAGTTAATTAATCCCATGGCCCATGGCCGCAGCTATAGAGGTAGAGCTATGAAGGTTCGTCGCGATATAGAGGTAGAGCTATGAAGGTTCGTCGCGATATAGAGGTAGAGCTATGAAGGTTCGTCGCGATATAGAGGTAGAGCTATGAAGGTTCGTCGCGATATAGAGGTAGAGCTATGAAGGTTCGTCGCGATATAGAGGTAGAGCTATGAAGGTTCGTCGCGATATAGAGGTAGAGCTATGAAGGTTCGTCGCGATATAGAGGTAGAGCTATGAAGGTTCGTCGCGATATAGAGGTAGAGCTATGAAGGTTCGTCGCGATATAGAGGTAGAGCTATGAAGGTTCGTCGCGATATAGAGGTAGAGCTATGAAGGTTCGTCGCGATATAGAGGTAGAGCTATGAAGGTTCGTCGCGATATAGAGGTAGAGCTATGAAGGTTCGTCGCGATATAGAGGTAGAGCTATGAAGGTTCGTCGCGATATTTTCCAATCCAAACGTCCGCCAAAAGTGTATTGAAATTGAAAAACAAAAAAACGTTCTTTGGACTCGTATTCAATTCAAACAGTCCTGCGAAACTGTCAAAAGTTGCAAGCTAAAGAAGCCTTTACAATGGTCTCCTGACTGGTTGCAAGTCGGTCACGACCGGACGTGCAAAAATAAAAATAATAAAGAGGCCACAATAACCATAAGCTGATAAAGAAGGGTGCAGCGCGTAATTTACACGTATTGCTGCTGATATCGGATTGTGCTCAATAACTGATTTGCCTTTGCGGTCCCAGGGAGCTCGTTATGATCGTAAGTTTTATTTAACATAAGGAACACCGGCAATTCTCCACACTAACGCATATCTCGAACGAATTCGTAACGTCTATTCACAAGAAAAGTCTTATAATTATGATAGATTTTTTATTCATGAGGTCGATACTGTAAGAATTTTTGTTCTTATGTAAACATTTAATAAAGATACCTATCGGGAAATATTTCCAAAGAAAAAACGTGCACGCAAAGAAAAACTCGGACGAAACAACCAAATATACTTAAAAACTGGCTGGAAACAACCTCCATCTGATGATGTCAAATAAAAATAACCGGCCAAGTGCGAGTAGGACCCGCGCACTAAGAGTTCCGTCCGAATACACTTGGAGAGCGTAAGACGTGTAATTAGGTTTCCACATAAAAAAACTAAACTAAAAAAGTGTGATGTCATCCATGTAAACCAAATTGAATATTTTTTTAGAAAGACAGAAATATGCAGTTTTCAGATTTTTCCCTTTACTTGTGCTATAAGACCTTGCTTCGTGCCAAATTTCATGATTCTAGGTCAACGGGAAGTACCCTCTAGGTTTTGATTCCCTTGCGAATATCAAGCAATTTCAGCAAAATTGAGACATATGCTGTATCTTTTGATTGCGTTGACCTATAAGTTTAATTTTTTCACAACTTTAAGAGATCACAGACTTGAGTAATCAATATTAATTTCAGCTTTATACCTCCATGCGTTTCTGAGAAAAAGACTTAACAGACGGTGAGACAGACAGACATATAGAAAGACAGAAATTTACAGTTTCCGGATTTTCCCCTTTACTTGTGCTATAAGACCTTCCTTCATTCCAAATTTCAAGACCCTAGGCAAACCGGAAGTATCCTATAGGTTTTGATTCTCTTGCGAGTTCCACGCGAGTTCATACAAATTCAGCAAAATCAGCAAAATTAAGACATAATATCGCGGTATCTTTTGATTGCGTGGACCTAGAAGTTTAATTTTTTCATAGCTCCAAGGGACCATAGACTTAAGTAATCGATTTTAATTTCAATATGATACCTCCACGCGTTCCTGAGAAAAGGAGTCGTGACAGACGGACAGACAGACGGACAGACAGACAGACGGACAACAAAGTGATCCTATAGGGGTTCCTTTTTTCCTTTTAAGGATCGGAACCCTAAAAATGGACTCTGTGACAATAGCCTTTGCATTTTGACTCGGAATAATATCGAAGAAAGTCATTTGAATTTCCGATTATTACAATATATTTATGTGGTGTGTAATGTCTTCCTTATTAGTATGACAAATTGTACTGAAATAAATGGGTTTCTTTGGTATAGGTGGTTTTGGTAGACGCGTTAGTAAGATGAGATATTCTCCTGCCATTGTCCTTCATGGTTTACAGGGTGGCACAATTCTCGCACCTTCGATATACGCAAATCCAGCGTTAGTTCTACCTGTCTGTTCGTACATTGTCACCGCGTGCCAAAACACCGTTGGAAAGCAATACTGAGGTAAGATGTCCAACGGTGGACAAATTCATGACAAGAAGAAAACGATTATATCTACTAACTAAATCATTAAACCTATCAAGAATACTACACTGTATCATGGCCAGGTGTGTATTATGCAGTTTGCTGCACATGGAGCCTTGACTAGTACTATGCATTATTGATGTCAATCCACTCGTTAGTGAGTTATAGTAAAATCGATTGTTATAAAACGCCAACACAGTTTGATAACAAACCGCGATTGTCGGCTTTCAAGGCAAATGTGCACTTTTAGGATTATAATTAAATTAATACAGGGTCAGAAAAATGGCGCCTGAACATGGCCGGAAGGTATACATTTAAACAAATGACAAAACAATTATTAATTAAATCGAATTAGTCCCTCAAACCTATATTACTTATCATAGATACGGACAGTTCTAATAAAAGCATTCGGACCCCGCGTAAGAATTTGGGGACTTCAAGCAGTGATATTGAAGCGACGACATCGCTTGGAAATTAATTAATTTCTACCATTGATTGCAAAAAAAGATACCAAATAGCCAAAGGCCAAATGATGAGTATTTTATAGGGTTCCTGAAGTAAAGCGCTGTCGTCGTGTCACTTCATGCTAGCAGAATTGGATCCCTGTTTGACTCAACTGTGGGTTCCTTCGTTTTATTGACCAAGGCTCAAGAAACTCCCTACTGCAATGTTTTGCGGTTGTCATGTGATTCCTTACGCTTATAAGTGCGGTCTTGTTACAGTGGTACACCGCAAATACTACCGAGACTATGTTGTTCCGGGAATCTGTGAAAATGTATTTTTAACCGACTTCAAAAAGGAGGGGATTATCATTATCAATTCCGTTGTATGTTTTTTATAACCGACTTCAAAAATGGAGGGGGTTATCAATTCGGTTTTTTTCATCATCATTATTATTTTTAATGTTTGTTACATCGAAACTGGTACTATTTATGAACTGATTTCAATAATTCTTTCTTTGTTCGAAAGGGACTGTTAGGTCCAATAGTTAGGTCCCATTTTTTGAAAATCAGGAATCGGTCCAGTAGTTAGGTTTCTACATGAAAAAACTGTGAAGTTTAATTTGCTTTTATCTGGATGACATTATACAGCCAGTCTTTTTGGGGTTTATAGTCATTGTCGCCAGATAAATTCTGTCTGTTAGGATCGTATAATATTCGTTTATATTATGTAATACTTATGGACTTCACTGTCAGGAGACAGATTTCATAGGCTCGTTTTCGGGTCTATAGACGACATTTGTGTAACGAGCGGGGAGGACTAAGTAATAGGTCATGTTAACTTGGTGAATTATTATTTATTATCGGAAGCGGCGATGATGGGCTGTCTTCCAGTCATGCCAGGAGTGACATTGTAGAGCGTGCATCTGCATTCCGCATGTAATAACCTAGCTACCCCGCAGGCACACCTCGGACACTCCATAGAACGCTCGTAAAATAAGCACCTATTACTACTACATGACTAAATGATGTTTGTATACGTGCAAATGTGTGCGTAAATATTGCTAGGGCTGGTAGCGCGGCAAATGCAGCGATTTGCGTCGGGCGAACCGAAAGACGACGGCGTGACCCGAACACAAGCGTTTGCATTATTATGAAGTGACTTTGTAGGGGCGCTGCCGTTTAAACAGGTACCTAGTCGGGTTCTCATTGAAATCCTAAAAAATGTTAATGTTCACTTTGATCCTTCATACATTAAGTTACAAAAATGGAGTAGGTAGGTATCGAATAACTGTCTAAAAGTGGGCACAGTGGGCACAGTGGGACGGGAACCGAAAGAATCTCCTGTCTTTGCTGTTTCTAGTTGACGACAGACACACAAATAATGCACAAAACTTCACCATATTATATTACCGGTTATTATTCACCGTATACGCGCGGTCACTCGTCAGGCGTACAGCCGCGTCTATTGATATTTCAACCAGTCCCTAGACGCCAGGGGCGGGGTGCGGTATCTGAATCAGCGCGGGGAAGGGAGTGGCCGTTCTGTACGGAGTACTATTATCTCTTCTGTGCCGCAGGGTCATTTTCCGAATATATGTTTATGAATCTATCCGAAATCCGAATGTCGGACCAAAATTCTAACAGAAGATCATTGAAACAGCTTCAGTTACCCAGATACCTGCGTTACCAATAATAACAATAAAATCGCAAGATTCAACTAATTGTATTAACTCCCAGGGTGAGCTTAATTACTACAACAAAGAGTCCTAAAAAGAGATAAGTCCTCTTGTTACCTGACCGGTTTTTGCAACGAGACTTAATGAAGTGGGGTTTAATATATAATTCTTGTTTCTTTGGGAAGCAATGCCAATGTTGTTTCCCGGGACTGTTTGGTATGCCAGTCGGGTACTTCACAACCTTCGGCTTCGCATAAGATAGACAAGTAACTATATTTGCAGCAGAAGACTCCTTATAAGGATTGAGTCCTTTTCATATCCTGCCCTGCACCCTTTAGGGCGGGCCCTAGGCAATCCGAACTTAGAATTTCATCCTTAACTTATTTTTAGAGGAAATAAAATAAAGAAGGTTAAGGCCAAGCTAAGCAAGTCTAACTGAGGAACATAATGATTAGACAAATAACAAGAGCACAAGTTCAGATGCGCTGCGAATTTGTAAAATAAAACATTGTGACAGATAGATTTTCTGGCAACTTCAGGGGACATTTCTATCGAGCAAATTAATAAAATAACGTTTATGGGAAAGCGAAGTCACGCTGTGAAAACAAGCTAGTGAAAAAACGCACAGCAATAATACTCATCATTCCGAGCGATTTGTGTTTTGCTAACTGCTAAAGGCTGTTTTTTACCTAGGGGGCGCCGCGTGAAATGGATATAAGTTTGGTGTTCGCATCGATAAGTCTGCGGGTGTTCGGGACAAATTGTAACCTTTCCATGTTCGGAGCATAAATGATTTTGAAAAACGGTTTCTTATACTTGTATAATGTAATTAGGTACGATTTAAAGGTCAAGGTTATGAAGTTAATATTTTAGTTCCTTTTGAATTACCAAAATCCCCCAAAACAACTCCAGATAATCATATAGCGTCGCTTTTTGACCTAATGATGTCAAAATTAAATGTTATTAATTAATATTGTCAACATCTGCTATCAACTTGTGATGGTCTTAGCCCCGACTGACAACCACAACCTAAACCTGATCCTACTTTGCACTAAACGCACGATCAATTTGGCCTTTGTGTAAACCGGGCGTTGTTAAAATATGACATAATTTAACAGACGTTCTAAACATACTCCTACTTAATTTAGTTTCGGTACCTACCAGCAAAACGCAACGGATTCAAATATCGTTAAATAATTTTCTAACTATACGGCAGGTATTCATGCGTTTACCTATTTACCTTGGTATATTTATTTACCTGTTACTTTTTGAATTATTTCCTTTTGTCTTGAAAAAGACGTTTGTTTTGATTTGAAGTGACCTCAGGCAAAGTGTTTTATAAAAAAATAATGACGCCATTTTGTACACAGTCTTTTGTTTTGACTCAAAGACACAACCCATAAATATGAATTAGGCCTAGATCTAGTTATACCTAGGTATACAATTTAATAGCTATGTTAACGAGGCAAGGCAGGCAAGACCACTTTATTGATCAGTGATCTAGCAGCGGAACTTTTAGTATAGTCACAGAAGAGATAGTACTAGTATAGTGTCTAATGAAAGATGTTGCACAATTTGTAAGTAATTATCTTGTAAATAACAATTTATTGCACGGTGGACCGTTAGCAGATGTGAAAATAGGGTACTTGTGTAGCTACCAATAAATAAATGAAAAGCGGATAGGTCAACAGCTGATTCGATTGGAGACAAACAGAGAGGAGTGTACCTACCCATGGATGAAGCTTTGGAGGCTGACGGAAGAGGCTTTATAAGAAGAAAGTAGGTAGATAGGTTGGTTGACAAAGACAAAGTTAGAGTAAATAGGTAGGTACCCATCGTACTAAATAAAGTAAACGTAATCCATTTATGCAAGTCCCCACCGAGGGACACACGCGCCTTATCCGAGTGCGAGTTAAGGTAAGTAAGTGATACCATCAGCTTGTCAGCTGATACCATAATGATAGATTAGGGGTAGCGTAGGTTTTTTGGACATGTGAAGAGCTTGTCTGTACTTTTTGTAAAAATATTTCCTAGGTACGCTTCTAAAAATATTGGACAAATAGAAATAACGGAATATATGTATAGTTTTGTGGAATCGCTTTTTCTCGAAAGCTCAAGTGCACTGTGAAAACATCGAACCGAACCAACAGACATCCAAATAAGCACGAAACAAAAGCCGGCTTGCCTAACTTTTTAAACTTTAAACTTACTGCTAGTTCCATAACCACATCATTAAACTCAGGACTAAATATCCAGCGTATCACAGTATTAACCACAAATTTACCACTCGACAAAAATTTAGGAAATCTTCCACATAGTACCTATACCAAACAAAGACATACACTGCACTAACCCAAGAACTAAAGTAACAGCTCAGGTACAATTTTCACGTTATAATCCCACCGGGTTTGGAAGTCAGCACTTTATGATCAGCGTTTGCCTGTTAAGGGACAACTAAACTAAGTTGGGTTGGAGGCAAAAACGTAGAGCTTGAAAGACAGAGATGTACTCAAAACGCTCTACAGACGAAGCGAGCCTTCCTCGCAAAGAATAGACGAGACAGGGTTGCAGTAGAAGTGATGCGAGTGTTTTTAAGGGTTGAATGTTTTTGACAGAGTTCCCTAGTGACATCGAAAGACATTTCGAAGGTTCTGTTCGCATATTGCGCATGTCTTTGTTACCTGCACGTATATCTCTACGTAGATATCACATATTTTTAAGTTAAAATTTTTACCGTTTTATTTCATGGGTTAAAAATACTGCAACAAAACATTAAACTATAATGTTAACCCTCTCGTCGACACATCCCATCTATCTATAGTTCTGCTCGTTTGTTCGACCGGGGTGTGCTTCTGAGAGTGAACCAGCTCATTGGTAGGTACATTCACAAACATGCTGATAATAAATGTCTGGCTATTATTCCTAATATAATTACGTAAAAAATATTGAGTTTAGATTAATCTTCGTACAAGTTTAACAACTGGGGACAACCTACACTCAGAACGTCAAACATTAGCACCATATCTGCCAAAACAACCCAATCTTTGTCCGTGACGTCACTAGTCTGGTAATGCCGGTAACGCATCGGAAGCTGTTGCCGTCTCCCTCCCACCCGCGGTTCTCATAGCCTTCAAGGATACACCGCTTCATGGTTCAGTGATCTCAGGGTCTTCGGAAACCTTATTTTATAAGCTAACTTTTTTTGGCCTAGCCAGAAAGCGCTTATTACATTACGCTGTCGGCAGGGCACGATTTGTATAGACGTCTCACTCCGATGGAACGACTAGAAAGAGACAGTGAGTCAGACAGGGCCCTGCCGACAGCGTAGTCTAATAGGCCCAGAAGACCTATTTTGAGTCTGCCGGGGCAGTAGTGCTGCTACGGTCATATTGCACGTGGTTGCTTTGATTGATATACCGTCAAAACTTGATGAAAAAGAGCAGTGGTAGAAAAAATAAAAAGAGATGCCATTGTAAAGGGGATTACGTTACCCCTTTGTAATCCTTTCTCCCTGATTCCAGTATTCCTCACAGTTAACAGCTTTAGAATTAAGTTTTATTAATTAACTGCTGAGGCTTAACCAATACTGCAGTTAATTTTAAATGGGTCTGAATTATTGGCAGCAGTGGATGAATGAATTCACGTTGACAATTGGACTTGAACTGAACAAGATTATTTATTCAAGTAAAAAGTAGCAACTTGTAAGGGAGATAAGCTCGCCTTTGCATATACCTATTTCTTGTCAATGTTTTTGTAAAGTTTCTGTGAAATAAAGAATAAGATATGACTCACCTGATCTTCATCTCGGCAGTCGATTATTTCACTTCTGGAGACAAAACAAAGGATTACTTAGCTAAACAAAGGATTACTTAGCTAAACAGTTTCTAGGTAGTGCGAGTCTTAAAACAAAACACATAACGTCACGCCTTTTCCCATACGGGGAGGCAAAGACACAGTTGTGTCCACTTTTAGCAACAAAAAATACTTCCCATACAAGTAGGTACCTCATTTAAATAAGTTTTCCTAATAATAAATCTGTGAAGCTAATAATCGTGTAGGAGACTTTTGCAAAACAGTATTTTTAGGGTTCCGTACCCGAAGGGTGCCAAACGGGACCCTATTACTGAGACTTCGCTGTCTGTCCGTCCGTCCGTCCGTCCATCCGTCCGTCCGTCCGTCCGTCCGTCCGTCCGTCCGTCTGTCTGTCACCAGGCTGTATCTCATGAACCGTGGTAGCTAGACAGTTGAAATTTTCACAGATGATGTATTTCTGTTGCCGCTATAACAGCAAATACAAAAAATCAAAAGAAATTTAATATTAAGGGGGGCTCCGATACAACAAACGTGATTTTTTTGCTGATGTTTGCTCGATATTGATAATGGTAGTAGGTAGACGCTTAAAATGTTCACAATATGTTGAGTATATTATTTACTTAAAAAATAAATAATTAAATTAAAATTAAAATAATATTTAGGGGGTGCTCCCATACAAAATGTTTTTATTTTTTATTTTTGCGGTTTTTTATAGATAATGGTACGGAACACTTCGTGCGCGAGTCCGACTCGCACTTGTCCGGTTTTTTTATATATTATGTCCCTTTTGTCCGTCAAGATAAAGTAACAGTAACTTTACGAGTGTAATCACGTAATTAATATAGAATTAGTATTACACTGTTAAATGTGTACTGCCGCGCGGCATTAGGTGCGTAACCACTAAGTACGTCTCATGGACTGTTTCATTTTTTAGGGATCTGTACCGGGATGCCGCGGCATTATTTAGTGTCCATTAGTGTCAGTCAACCGACTTCAACCTGCTGCTGGGCAGATTCTGCCAAAGCAACCATGTAGAGTGTACATTCATTCAATTCCTATTTCATTGGATTTCCTCTTTACTTATGTATGAGTTAATAAGTAGTCAATAAGCATAACTGTAATTGATGTTTTTTATAGTACTTATTCAAAAAAATGTGATGACGACAAGAATAAACAAACGCTTCTTACCTGCTTCTCATCTTCTTGATGACTGGTCGCTGCGCCGTGCTGTCGTGGATCTTCACCTGCGTGGAGTCGATCTCCTCGCACTCATCATCGTCACCACCATCATACGGCGCCTGTCCAGTCCTCCTAGCCAACATAGAGTCCATAAAAGGACTGTAAATCTGGCTGGAAGTCCCTAGAATGTCATCTATATCGGTGTATCTGGAGATGTACTTTTCTGGCGCTTTCTGGTACCCCAAGTTGGAAGAGCTGTGTCTACGATATTGGCGGTTGTTCTCATAAGGTGACACTCGACCTTGGTAACGCTCAGGCTCTTTTGGAGTCTCCAAGCCTTCAGGACTGCGTCTGTCGCCCAGAGGTTCGTCATCAGGAAGGCTTAACGGAAACGGCGGTATTTGACTCGGAGGGACGTAAGCTTGGACTTCCTCAGAGTCCGAGGAGCTTTCAGACTGTGGTGGAGGAGTTGGCAGTTTTTCCACACCTTCTGGAATGTTCTTGGAGCTGGACAACCACCACGGCCTCTCGCCGGATTCCACGTGTCTGATTCGTCGCAATGGGAAACTCCTTTGGTCGGAGCCTGATTTGCTCAAGCTGCCTTGATGTTCTTGTTGTTTGTTGCTTGAAGAATTCTCGCTGCTCGTTATCCACCAATCTTTCTTATCTCCTGATTCTATTCGGTGTACTTTGAAGAAATCAAACTTTTCGCTCTTCTCGCTCTCGCTCAAAGTTTTTCTTGGTGGTGTCAACCGCTCGACACCCTCCGGAACATTAGCGTTGCTGTCGAGCCACCAGGGCTTCTCATCATCATACTTGCCCTTCCTGTAAGGTCGATCTGAGCTCTCCGTTTGAGTCTTCGGGGGTTCACTTTTGTTTTCGGTACCACTTGATTCCATCCACCAGGCTCTCTCTCCTGACTCTATATGCCTTATCTTTCTAGGAATATTTTTGTCAGAAGAGGAATGGGCATTGTCGTTTGTAATATTATTCGAGCTGCTTTTCTTTTCTGAATCTGAATCTAACCACCATGCTCTTTCGCCTGATTCGATGTGTCTGATTCCTTTCAATTTTACCAAGTTGTCATCGTTAGAAGCGACAATGTTATCTGTATTACTTTTACTTGACCTGTCACTCTCTGTGACTAGATTCGAAATGTCTTTTCCTGTTGATTCAGAGGTAGAATCGGCAAGCCAACGAGAGTCATTTGAATCTTGATTGCGTGTCTTGAAAAGATTGGTTACTGGGGCTAAGGCACGTATCAGAAATGATTTTGCTTCTTCGGTACCTTCATTCTTCTGGTTTGCTGGTGGTGAAGATTGTTTGCCTGAACGATCTGTCGGTATAGACATTTCGTCGGCAGATGTTCTGGATGTTTTTGACTTCGACGTCGGCTCATCCTCGCTTATTGATGATTGTGTGGAGAGCGTTATAATTGATTCAGGACTATTACTTTCACGAGATTTGGAATGTTTCAACTTAGCATTTCCATTCACTAAATTGCTGCTGGATGTAGTTTTGATCATATTTTTAGTTTCTGAAACTTTACTTTTGGCTTTTCCAGTTGAAGATGATTCACTTACTTGCTCTGAATCCGAGGAGCTGACAGATTTACTTCTCTTTTTGACTATTTTCTTTTTTGAGCCAGTACTAGAATCAGACGTGGAATCAGTACTTGTCTTTCTTACTTTAATTTTTTTCGTCTTTGGAGCTCCATCTGGCTTTGGTGCTTGTGGTGGTAGTTGGCTATTAGTAATAGTTACTTCTGGAGAGACCAATTCAGTTGATGGGTTTTTAGCCTTTTTCAACTTGAGATTTACATTGATGATAATTTCAGAAGTGTCATCGTCTTTGTTTTGTTTTTCGTATACAGTTATCATTTCCGGATTTATATTAGTGACGTTATTAATATTGGTCACAGTATTTTCGATTGGCTTAGTTTCTCTTTCTTTAGATTCTGATCGATAGTTTGTGGTTTGTACTTTTTCTAACGGTGCAGGCTCTGTGCTTCGACTTCTACTACTTCTTTCACAGTATCCCGATATACTATTGTCCCTTATGTTTGTGTAGTTTGTGGAATATCTTCCGGCATATCCTGTGTAATGTGAAGAGGAAGGTGTGAATAATGTCCATGTGCCTACATTACTTCTTAGTGGGGGTCCAAATCGGGAGTTTCTCGCTTGGTCATCTAACTTTTCCAATTGTATCGCTTTGTCGATCATTTCTGGTCTTCTTTTTAGTCGTGTTACAGTTTTTTCGATAGTCTTTGCCATATCTGCTCTTCGAGTTCTGACATAGACTGAGGAGCCTGGTGGTGTGGGAGACGTGTGGCGTGTGATCACTGTGATTGTTTCTTCTGCATATTCATCTTCGTCTTCAGTTTGTTTTCTAGAGTTATTGCTTGGTTCTTCATTCATAATGCAACTTTGATCTGGTTCTTCTTCCACTATAACCACTGGCGTTACTGGCTTCTCAATTTCAGGCTTTGCGGATTCGATGTGATTTAAAACAGGAGAGACGGAAGTCCTCTTTTCAACTGATGGACTTCTCAAGTAATTCGAAGAGAGTCGGTTCGTGATTGAATATCTGTTAACAGAAATATCTGGTTTCGTTTCTGCTCTTGATGATGGACGACTATAGCTAGAAGATCTGGGATACAGTTTGTAGCTTGATAGACTGTTATAGCCTGTCGACTTTTCAGTCTTGCTTGGAATGTCTTTGTCACGATCTGTGCTTGGATCTGGGCTCCTTAGAGACGTCTTTCTATCAGGACTCGAGTGCCTGGAAGTCCTACTGAGGCTGTACTTAGACGATGTTGATACAGGACTGACATCTCTGCTGCGGTTGATAGGAGTGCTCGGTACGGACAGCTTACTGTAGTCTTTCTTGTCATACTTTGACACTGGTTTCTCGTACTCTTTCTTGTCGTATTTTGAGACTGGTTTTTCATATTTTGCAGAAGGTTTTTCATCTTTTTTATAGCTTGAGTATCTGTTGGCGATGGACGTGATGGGCGTCTCGTCCCTGGTGGCGGAGAGGTCTCGGCGGAGGATGGGTATGCTGGAGGACTTGTAGGCGGGTGTGATGGTGAGGTACTTGGCAGTGACGGACGTGGGCCGGTCTGAGGTACTGCGGTCCCGGCTGCGGCCGTACGATGACGTGTCGTATGACTGAAATGGCAAAATAGGTCGATTGAGTAAGATACAGGTTTACTGAATAATTTGGTAAATATTTTTTTATAGCTTAGCGGTCATTCATTATGGTTTGTCTACTAACTCGTCAAATGCACAAAAAAGACTTCAGTGTTTTGTTGGACGGCCGGTTGAAGGTTAGAATTTGGTTGAATGTTGTAGGTTTGAGTGAAATAGTGCTGTAATGTCTGAAATAATCTCGCTTGGGGCAAATCAAACGCACAGGCTAAGTAGAACGATACTTTTAAAATTCCTTTAATTTCAGTTTTAATTTCACAGCAAGACTGTTGATACGAACTACCCGCATGATTTTCATCATAGAGTAACTTATATGTATATTGATTTTCTTCCCTCACCCGTATCAAGTTTCATACACAACTGCAGATGAATCTTGATGCGCCCGCGACTGCATGAATCACACGTGAGATATGAACGCGAGAGATGACACGCCGTCGCCGCCGGCAGCCGTCTTTATTTATTTCTGAACTCAAAGAGAGAACTTGGACACGAATACCAGGTGACGGACGGAAACACGTGCGGAAATAGACCCTGCGCTGTCTGCACACATTCTTAGGGCTACGCATTCTGTGCGTTCAGACAGGCTGGAGCAGATGGCCCGAACCGGACCAAATGGGAAACTGAGATGACGATTTTGACGACCTCTGTGGTCTCGGGTTCGAATCCCAGCTGGTGAGGAAGGAAAAAAACCCAGATGTTTGATGTGTCTGGTTCCTACGACACATTTTATGTCACTTTTGTAGCATGGGGTCAGACGCATTTTATCTATTTGCGATACTTATGATCCAAATACAACTAAAACTCATTAGGATAATTAAAAATCTTTCTGAAAAATTACAGAAATATGTGCTTTGGAATTTTCAACTCAATCGCAATCCGCTTATCATTAATAGAGGTAATATGGTATACAACGGCCTTAATGTAAATGTTATGTTATGTCAGGAGAGTATCGGGTTAGGAGGCGTGGTCTGGATGATGATAATGATGATTCAATCTCTTGCAGGATTGATTTACCGACGAAGATAAGAATTAGGAGTCAGATAATAAACTAGCACCATGACAACTTAAATTTTGGACCGAAAATAACTAGAATGTTCATATTTTTTAGAAAGTTTATGTGGCAATGTCGTTGTCCTTCTGGGTTGGGTTTGGGTATCCTAGTGTGGGATCAAAAACACCGAAGGTCGATGTGTATTATCATTAATCACATACCATCACACACTCACTCACACACACATACACACCCTCACACACCCTCACACACACACCCTCACCCTCACACACTCACACACACCCTCACTCACACACACACATACCCTCACATACCATACATAAATACTTTCATTTTATTATTTTAACTTCTTTCATTTTAAAAACTAAGGGTGTACATTTGTAGTACTTATCCGCACTCCCCCCTCCAGAAGGCAAGAGCGTGCTTATCATTAATACAGGCTATTAAACTAGCCTAGCAATGAAGGCATCAACTATTGCTACATTACTGCTATGCTCAACTATTGTATAACTAACACACACTCAAAATGTAATGTACATGTACCCACCGTTTTGTTCAATAAATGATTTTGATTTTTGATTTTTTGATTTGATTTTTTGATTAACTTACATAATTTCTGTAGGACATGTCGTCAACTCATCAGCTTGTATCCTTGTCAGCGAAGAAATCCCGCCCTTGAAGTTCTGAAACACGGAAAAAACAGTATTATTTTCTAAACGTAAGTTTAGGTAGGTGCAAGGTACATCTTACAATAGTTCTTACCTAAATGCAGCAAGAGAAAATCTGAGTGAGTCTCTTGAGTAATCTTTGACAACTCCATATAATTTGTTTGGATTTGTCAAAGTTAACGATTTTACGTTCTACCTAGTAGCACTAGTCGTAAGATAAACAATGATCCAAGACTATCAAGGTGTGTGTGTAATTGTGTATTCTGGTTTATGTTCGACTGCTGGGTAAAGGCCTACCCTTTCAGACCACTTATTCCTGTCTTGTGCTGCCCCCGCTGCCAGACAGATAACTTGTCTACTCTATGTAGGTCATTCTAGCTCTGAAGATTCGTTTTAGGCATTTGTGACTATTGATTTCAACTGAGTCTTTAGTTTTAGTATTGACTAAAACTAATACTATCTGTGGTTTTAACCAACTAGATTCATGGTAAACGTAATCGCACTGGACGCGTTGGTTTTAGAGTAGGTAAAGGCCTATACCGGTTGGGTCGTTGTGGGCTTAGCATGATTTCGTGTCTATATTCGTCATAAATTAGTACATACACAAATGTCAACGAAACTTTGAGCTACAAGTGTGGTGTGGGCGTTTGGCAGTGTCGTCGTAATGACGGTGTGATGACGTCGGCGCTGGCAGTACTTTCCTCAATTAGTACCGAACGAAGTACTAAACCTACACACGTGAGTACCTGAAGTACTTAACTACTGGAAGGTGCCTTGTGTCTGTATTAAAATTCTTTCCGATGTTATTTGCGTAAAACAGCGGGAAAATAAGCATATTTCTGACAAAGAGTTAAGAGCCACAAGATGTTCCATCCATTAGCTTTCCTGGAAGAATATGTATAGGTAGGGCAAGATAAAGTGACATTGAATTATTTGTGCCTTGATTTCGTGTTAATATTGCATCTTTGTTGTGAGGTAGATAAATGCAGAGTTACCTATTCTCGTATTATGTATGGTTGAAAGAATAGCTTCAGACGCTGCTTTAAGTCGTTCGTGATAAAAATACTTCCTGAATCTAATAGTATTTGCCATGACATGTATCCAACCCCTAATCTATACGAACGTTGCAAGGGTGATAAAAAATATATGAGGAAACCTTCATTCTCCTGTGCTGCAACGATAGGTAGCCCCCAGTCATGCAAAACGGAGGGGCCGTAGACCCGGGTGGGTTACCAAAATCATTTTTGCGATTCAGACTTAGGTACCTAAATCATCGAAAAAATACCATGCACGTCTTAATTATCGTGGTATAGGTGAAATAAAGCTCATTGTGGAATGAAAATGATTTCCATGGAGATGTGATACTTTGTTAGATTAGAAGTGATTCGCCAGTACCTCTACGTTACGCTTTTAGGTCAGTTCATTGGCCGAGTAGTGTTTGATGCAATTCGGTTCTAGAAGACTAAAATAAAAGATCTGCTTCACTTCCAGCGTGATCTGGATTTGATTGAACGTTTGGGGCCAGCTGGAGGATTCAATCACCCAGGAATAGTATAAAGAGTTGTCTCTATTCTGTATATTTTAAGAAATTGTTTTGTACAATACAGTTCAAACCTGTGCAAGGTTTGCTATGACTATGATATGTTAGAGTTGTAGGTACTACATACTCTTTATTTACTTTAGGACAACCTATATCAGTGTAGTTTTGGCATTGGTTGATCTAATATTGTATTGATATGGACCGCTCGTCCCACTCTGGAATCAACCTCTCTCAAATAAAGAAAATTAATAAATAAAATAAATAAACTTAGTTGGTTGGAAGAGATCTCTTATTAGAATGATGGTTGGAAGGTGATCTTGCCTTTGTACATATTTGTAGTTTTATGTAATTCTTTTTGTTTCAATTATTTGTTGTAGACGCAAGAAATGAGCTCGTGAGCTCGTTTGAAATAATCGCTTGCTGATTGGTCAAACGTAATAAAAAAAAAACCTCCATAGCCTCAATTTGACAAGTAGCTTGCGATCAAGTTACTGAAATATCACACATAAAATAAATCCTGCCTGGTTGCTTGGTTTAAGGGATTATCAAGTTGTGGCATATTGCTCCTGACTACTGGATGGTATGCAATAGATATTAATTATTATTAATCGTTTATTATCGAGCTACAAGGCCCATAGAGTTCATACATTAAAAACATGGCATTCTGTTAGTTGTGACTATCTGACTAGTTCTATCACGTGCCACGAGCGATACATGGCGTGAATCATGATCACAGTAGAGCACCAGAACAAGTCGTCACGTAAAGGGCAATACCCGATGTCCTCAAGTAGACGGCACTTGGCACAGCTGCCTACTCCGGGAAGCCGCGTCGTCGGCCCCATTTCTCCACTGCACAAGTCTTTGACCAGCACCGCCCGGAGTAGGCCATTTATTTCGGGTGATAGTACTCGACAGAAATAAGTCTGCAGATTGGTTGGTTCCGATAGGCGGCTCGATGCTCGTTTGTTGTTGCTTTGTTTGTTATGGGGTGATAGCTGGTTGCAATCTTGAAACCTCCTTATAATAAAAGTTTTACTCCGGGGTAAAGTTAATCCGAGAGTAACTACTCCACCATACAGATTAGCTGAGCGCTAGGCCCGAAATGTACTTAGTAAAAATAAAGTTGCTCTGATCAAGTCGGTCCCATAGTGAAAGTTGTTCAGAATGATATCCCTAACAACGCCCTTTCGGCTTGTACACCCCTTTCTGTTACGGGTCCCGTACCTACACCCTGTGTGTTATGTAATGCTCCGAGCTCCGTGGTCTGGTGGGTTTCATGCTTGCCTCTCACGCAGGAGAAGCAGGTTCGAATCCCGGTGCTGACCATGACAATGTACCAATTAGATCAGTCATTTATCTTAAGTACGCTATACGGACGGACGTTCTAACGGTGATGGAAATCATCGTGAGTAAACCTTCGCTACTCCATAGCTGCGGCGATAGGCTAGCCCCCTGTCACACAAAATTGAGTATTGAATCACCGGCTGAAAGTGCGCACAGTTGTGCCTCTGCCACCCCGTGTGGGCGTCACGCTATGTTATTTTATGTTCTATGTATGTAATTAATGAGGTTGAAAAGAGAGTTGATTTTGCATTGAAATCGGAGTAGGTATCGGCTTATCGCAATTCTTTTTATTGGCCGATATGTGTGTGATTGTGATTAGCATCGTAATATCACACAAGCAAAATGTAGTCCGTATTGGTTCGCAGGGTAGAGTCCGCGCCAAGTTTCTATGGCTCTGTTGTAACTTATTTTTCTTCTATACCTTGCGTGGGATAACATGGCAATAGCGGTCATTGACCCGCTAAGAAATTGTATGTGATTTGACGTATGCTGCCATGCCACCAACGATCGCCCGCCGCCGCCGCCCCGCGACAGGCAGAGCGACGGATAGGTGGACAGGACAGCTTACTGAGAGCTATTATGTCTTGGCGCGAACTGTACAATTCGTTTGAATTAAGAGAACTCTAATATAAGTAAATCCCTTGAAGCTCGCTTTGTTATCGACAAGGTATAGACATCATGTGATGACTCGATCGTTGTGGCTTTTTGATAGCTAGTATAGTATATTTACAAAGTTCACTAAAGTTCTTCAGTTTCCGCGACAATCAGGCCGACAATCGTCTTTGTGGAAACAAGCCAACGAGAAATATTGCCAAACTGTAAAGTAGACGATTAAAAATACTTTCTTTCATGCTTCTATTCAATGGTCGTTTCAAATTCATCACCAAGTTCGACGGTACTCCTAGTAGGTAACCTAGTTTTTGAAAACAACAACAAACAATATATTTTTGTTTTTCGCGGTAAGTACACAACAGGATCGGGCCCCTCAATGGAGCGGGGCGTTGCGTTGGTGTCTACCTCTTTACGCACAATTGAGTATAGCTGGCTTAATGTTAACAAGGCCGATGTATCTGCCACCTGCCGTGGTTGATAGTGTTAACAAGGCCGATGTATCTGCCACCTGCCGTGGTTGATAGTGTTAACAAGGCCGATGTATCTGCCACCTGCCGTGGTTGATAGTGTTAACAAGGCCGATGTATCTGCCACCTGCCGTGGTTGATAGTGTTAACAAGGCCGATGTATCTGCCACCTGCCGTGGTTGATAGTGTTAACAAGCCCGATGTATCTGCCACCTGCCGTGGTTGATAGTGTTAACAAGGCCGATGTATCTGCCACCTGCCGTGGTTGATAGTGTTAACAAGGCCGATGTATCTGCCACCTGCCGTGGTTGATAGTGTTAACAAGGCCGATGTATCTGCCATCTGCCGTGGTTGATAGTGTTAACAAGGCCGATGTATCTGCCACCTGCCGTGGTTGATAGTGTTAACAAGGCCGATGTATCTGCCACCTGCCGTGGTTGATAGTGTTAACAAGGCCGATGTATCTGCCACCTGCCGTGGTTGATAGTGTTAACAAGGCCGATGTATCTGCCACCTGACGTGGTTGATAGTGTTGAAAAGGCCGATGTATCTGCCACCTGCCGTGGTTGATAGTGTTAACAAGGCCGATGTATCTGCCACCTGCCGTGGTTGATAGTGTTAACAAGGCCGATGTATCTGCCACCTGCCGTGGTTGATAGTGTTAACAAGGCCGATGTATCTGCCACCTGCCGTGGTTGATAGTGTTAACAAGGCCGATGTATCTGCCACCTGCCGTGGTTGATAGTGTTAACAAGGCCGATGTATCTGCCACCTGCCGTGGTTGATAGTGTTAACAAGGCCGATGTATCTGCCACCTGCCGTGGTTGATAGTGTTAACAAGGCCGATGTATCTGCCACCTGCCGTGGTTGATAGTGTTAACAAGGCCGATGTATCTGCCACCTGCCGTGGTTGATAGTGTTAACAAGGCCGATGTATCTGCCACCTGCCGTGGTTGATAGTGTTAACAAGGCCGATGTATCTGCCACCTGCCGTGGTTGATAGTGTTAACAAGGCCGATGTATCTGCCACCTGCCGTGGTTGATAGTGTTAACAAGGCCGATGTATCTGCCACCTGCCGTGGTTGATAGTGTTAACAAGGCCGATGTATCTGCCACCTGCCGTGGTTGATAGTGTTAACAAGGCCGATGTATCTGCCACCTGCCGTGGTTGATAGTGTTAACAAGGCCGATGTATCTGCCACCTGCCGTGGTTGATAGTGTTAACAAGGCCGATGTATCTGCCACCTGCCGTGGTTGATAGTGTTAACATGGCCGATGTATCTGCCACCTGCCGTGGTTGATAGTGTTAACATGGCCGATGTATCTGCCACCTACCGTGGTTGATAAGTTAGGTCAAAACTACATTTGAATTTTTTTTCGGTAAGTGACTAGACCTTTAGTTTTGACTTTGAAAAACCTAAACGATATCAAAGCTATTTTCGAATCATAAGAATAACTCGTCAGAGACCCATATTAGAACTGGGGATGATTCAAATTTTATCTCTCTGGTGTAAAGGGGTACGTTCAAAGTTAGGAATGCAATACTATAATTCTGAGATTGTTCCCCCAAGCAAGAATGAACCTGGGCAGCTCCGGGGACGCACGTCCCGGTATAAATATCCCCGCTCGATGCAATGGGATATCCTGACAAATTATTTTTATACATCCTTGTTTGTTTTACAGACCGCCTGATTTGAGAAGCTCTCAAATTAAAACGTATTAAATAACTGGCTAAAAGTTGGTTCTATATAATATACAAGGGTGTAGAGGCACAATTATTATTCCCGGGAGGGAAAAAAGTGTGACGCCATGTTAAGTTACGATACAAAGTAGATACTACGTAACGTACAGAGAGTGTGCCGCGATTCCCTTCATCATCGCGAGCAAATGTTTAGAATTACATTCACAACGTGACTCACTCGCGGGGGCGGATGCGAATCTGCCAAGAAATTAATCGAGATTGCACTCACTTGAGGGGTTATTGCTTGACTGCTTGACTATTGTAGTGGCAAGTTAATGGCAATACCTTGTGGGTTACGATAAAAAATCGGCCATGAGCGAGTCACGCTGTGCAACAAGGGTTCCGCACAGGTAGATGCGTTTCACCAAACAGTTCCTTTGTCGAAGTCTTTATTGTCAAAGATTAAGTACAAAAAAGCCTTGATCCAAAGGAACTATTCGGTGAAATGCAGTCTAGCATTCTATTTATTTTTTTGATAAAACTACAAAACCGTTTTCGGATTGTTTCTTTCCTTGTGATACTAAATTTAATGATTCGTATGTCCATGGGTAGTAGAAGTTCCCTATACGCTTTGTTTCCCTAGCAAATTCTACCTACCGTATGTTTTGACTGCGATGACCTATAGAAGTTTGTTTACAAAAGTATATTTACAGTATATTTACAACTTCTACACTTCTACGACTATCTCACTGATTTCAATAAATTACTCATTTAAACTTGAGACCTCTACTCGTTACTGAGGAAAGGATATTGATCCTAGTTTCCATTTGCCCTTACAAGAGACGGAACCCCAGAAAGTAAATAAACCATTTATTTATAACATGCACGCATAATACATTTTCAATCGTATTGTTTAGAATAATGTTCGACTTATACATATGATTGTATATTTCAGTCAGTTTAAATAATCTGTATTTCAAAATAGCCTTGACAGTAAGGACTTTTATAATAGGACTTTTAATTATATTTATTTACTTACTTTCTGCTATTTATCTAAATCTTTGAAATTCTTGCCTCGTGTACTCAGTTAGGTAGAATGCGATTTGTATCTATGGAGATGTGAAAAAATATTTAGATAACTATATTCTAACTTGCGTTCTTTTCGTCAGCGGGCATGACAGTCTAACTGAATAACACTACATCCTACTACATACATCTAACATACTGGTAGCACTTAAATCTCTTTATACGGTAACTCAATCACGTCTAGTTTATAGAGACAACAACCACTTAACCGAGGTACCTATAAACTTATATAGTTATAGCCCATTAATGTTTCCACCGAGGGGCACAGGTCTGTGCTCGGTTACGAGTAAGATAGAGCCGTATTCATCACGCTGGCATATTTAAATCAAAGCTCAAAGAAGTTTACCAAAGCCTACAGGTATAGCACACAGGATTTCCTCAACGGTGACTGAAAGATTGTTTTATTAGGTAGTTTGTATGTTTATTATAACTCTAAGTATTTGCAGTATTGATTCATCGATCGGACATGTATTTTAAATTTAATTTAAATGCACGCCATTCCTCTCTCTCTATTAATCTCAACTCTTTATTAATCTGTGTCCCGTCCAGACAGCTCGGCACGCTTCTGGACGGGACCACCCTCACGCTGGCTGCCTTGCCTGCGACTGGGGGTAAAAACAAATGAGGTACATCGCTGCCGCTATACCTCATTTCCGCATTCCAACATAATATTTGTTTATCTCGTGCTTTTGACATTTCACACGTACAAAAAGTGTCAAAAAAGTTATCTGACTGTTTATCCGTGTCTTGAGAGACCCGGGCGTAAATAAAAAAAATAGGAGTGACAGCAAAGATTTTCCCAGTCTCCTCTTATGCTGGAATTAGGACCAAATCTCTAGCTTAGGAGGTAAAGCCTCAAACCATAATGCCACAGAGGTCATTTTCGATTAAGTTTGTCGTGCAAAGCTTAGTGCTTCTGTCACCACCCGTGGGGAAGTCCCAACACTATGTCTTGCATTATTTCGTTGTAAAGTCGGTGTTATATTTGCCAACAAAACAAACGCACATTTTCGGTACAACCCTGGCCCGTTTTTTATTATTTCATCATGCGATTGTAATTAGTCTGGTTTGAGTAAACATTCACTTCATCCGGTGCGGTATTATATTTCATAACTGCAAGCATTACGCATGTGTTTTGTGAAAGTCTTTCCATAAAACGTTTATTAACACAACATTACATTACATTGCGTTTTTTATATACATATGAGACGGTATTTGCGCACAATAATTGCGCTCAGGTTTAGTCGGCAGTTCAATTGGTGCTTATTGTAAGACAGGGGAATGGGAAGCATATATTGAATATTAACGTATTCACACATGTCCACAAGTGAGGTAGCTTAGCTAGAGAGAGACTTCGTCTCTAATTGCTTCACATTTTATGTAAAAATGAAGTATTTGAAAGGTTGATGTTAAAGCAATTTAGACAGAGAAGATCCCTTCATCATCTTGAGCGACAGCTTAGAATAGAACCGACATTAAAATAGGATAATAGAAAAGTCACTATCATTGGAATCAATCACCGCGACAGCAAAACACATTGGACAGTCAGAACGGGTTTGTTTTCGTGGTCGGGTACGGAACCCTAAAAATACGGCGGCGCTACAAAACCGACTCTGGCGCAAGACGCATGCAAATATAAATAAGAGCAACTTTAAAATACATTCCGTTTTCGAGAATCACGTATATTTTCAAAGCGAGCATTAGAGAACAACATCAATTCGTTGCAGTATGCACTGAAATACTGAAAGATTTACTCCAGTCCAGCCACGCTTACAATAAACACAAAACGGCTCAGATTCAATACACACTACAATTTGTTAAATTAAAACCATAGAGGTTTGAAATTAAGAAAAGTGTTGGAACAAACCTCTTTGGTTTCTAGAGACCTGTGTTAGAGGCCAGTATTTCTTTACAGTAAAAGGAAAGGCAGTCTAACCTGTGTGGTGTGGTAGTGGCGTGCGTGCGCTCTTGGGCGGGCGGGGCCGGTGACTGGGCGGGCGGCGCGCGCGCACGGGACGGGGCTTTGAGACGATGCGACTTTGTTGCGACTTGCTCGACGACGACGACGATGCGTTTGGAGTTTTTTAGGCGATTCCAAAATACGTACGTTGTTTAGAAAGAAAGAAAGAAGAAAGAAATTTCTTTCTTTCTTTCTCAAATACGTACGTTGTTTATTTACTATTTAGTTTTTTTTTATTTGGTTGAGTCAGTTATATTAAATATCTTGTTGTAAATAAATACTTAATCGCAACTCGTTTACAACAAAACTCAGTGAGTAACGCAATGGCTGAAACTGGAGCTTTTTGAGCACTATTTTAATGCTTTAGGAATAAGTCTCCTCGGTGTAATCGTGTCTAAACACACTATGCCGAAGGTACGCGACTGAAGTTCCGCGGCTGAATTGACGTTCCGACGTGTTCGGCTGATTTGACACACCATAAGGGTGAAGCCAGACGAGCGTAATTTTGTGAGTCGTGAGTAGCAGAATTTCGGTCGCGCAATTTCTGCTGCATTCGGTTTCATACAACACTCCTGTTTCGTTCACACGCCGCGCCGGGCGTCGCAAAATGAGTTGTAACTAGTTTAGTATCACAAAATTAGGCTCGTCTGGCTTCTCCCTAAGTGCCGAACTTAACGCGGCAGAAATTCAGTTGCTCAACTTAGTGTGTTTATTCAGTGAGACACTTCGGTCGCGTATAACGTGTGCTCTATGTATAAGTTGCCGCTGAACGTACGTCCGACCGAAGTAACGTTGTACCCTATAACTACTGATGTGCCGTTCCCGGCGACATTGCCATTTGACCGGCAATATCAATATTGCCATAAAATGTATGGGGACAATATTGCCTCATACATTAGTTTCCCACAAATGGCAATATTGCCGGTAGTGGCACATCTAACGCAACGTATAATTTCCGCATGTGTCGTCAGTAATTCAAATAGCATTGCAGGCGTAATCATACCGAACTTCGATCGCGTAACTTCGGCATAGTGTGGTTAGACGCCTAAAGTGGAAGTGGAGCAAAATGAAACATCCATTATCTGTCGCAGCTACAAACTGAGAGATTCGACTAGGCGCGAATTCCTATCCAATCCAATTCCAATTTTCAGATAAATAAGCAGATACTTTATTTGAGATTTCAAGTAACTGTGTCAAATTCATTAGCGAGCCCAATACATCAACATTGGGTTGATCTACAGCGGCCCTCTGGCTATCTAGCTGCAATATGCTGTTATTAGGGTTCCGTACCCGAATGGTGCCAAACGGGACCTTATTACCGAGACTTCGCTGTCCGTCCGTCCGTTCGTCTGTCACCAGGCTGTATCTCATGAACCGTGGTAGCTAGACTGTTAAAATTTTCACAAATGATGTGTTTATGTTGCCCCCAACAAATACTAAAAAACAAAAGAAATTCAATGTTAAGGGGGGCTCACATGCAACAAACGTGATTATTTTCCTCATTTTTGCTCGATATTTTAATAGTATAGAACGTATAGTACCTAATTTATTGTTGATCTCAGATTAAGGCTGATTAATTTTCAACGGTCATATTTGTGTTGCTAACTTACTTACCCACGGCATTACTTTAAACCATATCAATTTATGTCTTATTTCTATATCGATATGAATGTCCATTGGTAAAAACTTGCCATGCCGTCTCGGTCTGCGTAAGCCTTTAGTGGCCACTTCTAACTTCTCGCAGCAGCGGGGCGTTTGTGGCTGTCGTTTTCGGTGTTCGGGGACACGGGTCGGTTGATAGATTTAACCATTCCTAAAAATTATAAAACTGACAACTGAAACTCACTAAATACTGTTGTGGCATTATTGGCTGCACGAGAATTAATAATTGTTGTCGTGCCATGCCTTGAGAATCAGAAACTGTAAGTATTTGTTTTGTAGGCACCTACCTAAAAAGCAATGTACAAATTATTAGATTTTGGGATGAAGAAGATCGTAAATCCTGTATTTCATGCGATTATTAGTGCTGTTGCTTGTGTTGTCTGGCTATAATGTGTTTCGTGTTGCCAACATTGAGGGATTTGGCGGGCAACATAGTGACTACAATAAATGTTTGCCCTATATTTTTGCTCAAGCGGCAGATCTAGTATTGGTGCCTACTTAAAAATACTTAATGTTTCTGATTCTCAAGGCCCGGCATGCAATGCAACCTACCTAAAAAAAATCAACACCAAATTAGTTCTGTACCTATATTAAAATTTCGTTATTTCTTACTTTTGAGTTCATTTGAAGTCGACTTATTTTTGCAATGTTTTTTTTTGTTTTCTTTAATTTAATTGACCATGTATGTTAGAAAGATTTGATCCTTATGATTGACCCTGTCGATTGGCGCCATAAAAGTACAGGTTGTTTTTTTTTTTTAATTCTAGGCGTATTTAAAAAATACTTTGAATGCATTTTTGTTTCTTAGGCACCAATAAGATCAGCCGCTTGAGCACACATTTCTTGTAGTCACTATGTTGCCAGTGAAATCCCTCAATGTAGGCAATACGAAATACCTATATTATAGCCACAACAAAAGCACAGCACTAGTAACCACATGAAAAATAGGATTTACGATTTTCTTCATCACAAAATCTACTAATTTGTACATTACATTTGCAGTGATCCTTATCTTCCCTTTAACTCTAGTAATGTGAAAATCATGGATCTCTGTATAAACAGTTAGCGGTTATTATATTAGCCGATTTCAATAACCTATCTAAATCAAAAAATCAATCATTGTCTTCTTCTTCTTTTTATAAATGGCGTCCTAACCTCTTTTGAGGTTAATTTTGCCAGTGTCAAGTGGTCAGGTTCTCATTTGAGAACCTGGAAATTATAATGTCTTGAGATGATGATGATGATTTGTCGTTCGTTAGCACCCGGGAGGACGTGAAGGGCTGTGGGTTCCAAGTAATTCCTTCGGACGTGAGTGACTGCCTCCCCGTCTAGTATTGTGTTGTGAAAGAAAAGCATGATAGGATAGGTTATTGAAAATTGACGTTATGCTGTGCGCGCGTTGTCTGCTCAGACTAATGTTGTCTGTCAGTGAGTACCGTTCCTGAATTTATATATGTATAAGCTTAAGGACTGCTATTCAAACTGAAGAATTTACTGCCGCATAACATGTACCTACTGCTGAAGACTTACATTGAGAATCGGATATTTTATGTGAAGATTAACGACTCTTGTTCTACATTCTCTGAAATTAAAGCTGGCGTGTCTCAAGGATCAGTCCTGGGCCCGACTCTGTATTTGATTTATACCTCAGATGTACCTGATTCGGGAACTGTATTGACAGCTATATTTGCAGACGACACAGCTGTGCTGGCCTCTAGCCATGATGCAGCAACTGCCTCAGCCACACTACAAAAACATCTGGACAAAGTGCACACCTGGATGAATGAATGGAAAATTAAAGCCAGCGCCAGCAAATCGAACCATATTACATTCACAATTAGAAAGGGAGATTGCCCAGCTGTAATACTTGGACAGGAAGTCTTGCCACATAAAACGGTCGAGAAATATCTTGGATTCCAGCTTGACAGAAAACAGACATGGAGAGAGCATATACAAAAAAGCGCGATGAACTGAACCTCAGATACCGGTCCATACAGTGGCTCATGAATCGTCAGTCTCGGCTCTCAGTCAACAATAAACTACTCATATACAAGATGGTACTGAAGCAAGTCTGGACATATGGCATACAGCTGTGGGGAAAAGCCAGTAATTCAAATGTCGAAATATTACAACGGCATCAAATAGTGTCCTAAAGACAATTGGCAACGCTCCATGGTTTACCAAAAATGAGGAAGTGCATCGGTACCTAGAGATGCCAACCGTCAAAGAGGAAGTGAATAATATGACAAGAACCTGTAAGGGCAGGATCGACAGACACAAAAACCAATTAGCCTCAGCACTGGGCACTCTCCCTTCCAAAAGAAGGTTGAAGCGGAAACATGTTTGGGATAACATATATGATTAAACTAAAACCATATTAGGCTACCCATCAATGGAAGGGACTGCTTAACACGCCATATAATCAATTAAAGAAACTGCTTATGGTGTTGCCACCGATCGCATGTTGGACAGAAACATTGGAAAAAATATATCTATGTATAAGCTTGTTCTAGGTAGGCCTAAGATCAAACCATCTTATCTAACAATAGTATTATAATATCTGTGCTAACAGCAACTTTTTTTCTATAGTGAGAAAAGTATTAATTAAGTAAGTAAGTATTTGTGTGTCGTCATAATATTGTCTAGCTAGGGGATTGATAAAATAAAAGTCGAGATGTTTTTGAACTTTTATTGTTTTTTTTGTATCTTTAACATAAATAGCATTAAATATTATAAGTTAAGTACAATAAGTATTGCTCAATTAATAAATAGTAAATATAAAATATTTTTTGTATTTATTCTACTGCACCTGTGTAAAACGGTACGTTAAGACAGTGATATTATTTCATTGCGTAGCGCCGGTGACTTTATATTAGAAAAATAATAGAAAAAAGCTTCTTGTGTTTGGTTCCTTTATTTGGTATTAAAATTTTGCGTGTACATAGAACAGTGTTGGGACGGGCGGTCGGCGGCGGCCAAAGTAGCAGACACGGCAACAATTAGGGCGAGCCACGGCGTCAAGCGCCCGTCCCGTTCACGCAGTCCCCGCTAGATGTCGCTAGTCGCACAACAACCAGCGCCATCTAGTGCCGACTCAAAAATCACTTAACAAACGACTAGGCTTATACCCGACCGGAATAGCGCCCCGGGTGAAAGAAATGCTGGTTTTGCGGGGCGTCTCACTCGGAGCTGAGGGCGCGCGATTCCTGGACCAGGTAGACCTGGGAGCCGGGCACGGTGGAGGTGGTGACGAAGGTGCGGTGCTTGGCGCGGATGAGAGACAGGTTGCTCTCGGCCACGTCGGCGCGGTCTTCCGCGGCCTCCAGCTCGCGCTGGAACCGTCGCACCCTGGTCACGGACTGCTGGGATGTGGTCTCCTGAAATTATGATAGGGGTCAGTCGGCTCCACGAAAGGCACTATTGAAACAAACCAAGCTAATCCATTTGTTCTCTTTGACTGATGTCTGACATGACAATGCAGGCGCAATACCAAACTGGGTAAGTATAACTTTGTTGGCACGAGGTAAGGCCGAATTTCAATAAAACCTACCTAAAGACTATCTATTGCTTTCATGAGTTCTCATTGGGTCGGTATTTCATGGACAATATTACAAATTATGTCTATCATAATACGGTATTGCCCTCATTATGGAAGTAGTTTTAAAATATTTCCGGGATATCTTCTGTAGTTTCAATAAAAATTAATAATATAGTTGAATTTGAAAAAACCGCGCCAAACACGCTGTATTTCTAATGGCGCCTGTCACATGACTCGCGTGACGTCACATGCTCGTGAGTGAACACCCGCCATCATTATGATTCAGTCAAGCAAGATGTCAGAGAGATAAACGTCAGATAGAGCTTTTTCGTCATGTTTTCGTCACCGATTATATTTAGATAAACAATAAACATATTTTACTCTAAAATATAATGAAATATAGATTTCTACGCTACTATCTGGTAGGATTACCACATTTTGTCGAATATTTTTAATATTGTCCAATACAGAAAATCACCCAAAGTACTTTCTCACCTGCTCTGTCAACTGCCTCTTGTAGATGTTGACCTTCTGCGAGCATTTCTCGAGGGAGTCCTGCAGCAGAGCGATGTTCTTCTGGTCTTCCTCGCACTGGATCATCACCTCCTTGACCTGGCGCTCCTTCTTGCGCAGGATCTTGATGGTCTCCGCGTGCCTCCTCTTCTCCTCGTCCAGCTCCAGCTCCATGTCCTTGATGCGCGCCTCGAGCTTGCTGATGATGCGCTTGCCGCCCACGATCGCGTTGGCCTCGACCTCTTCCAGCCGAACTGAGATATTCTGGAAGCGAGGCAGGGGTAAGTCGACTGGGACTTCGGGAAGTAAAACAAAAATTAAACAATCCTGCCTATGTGCTTGTTTATATCTAGCCATGTATAACTGTAAGTTGTTGATTTCTTACAGTTGCATGGCTAGATATTAGGTGACTATTACAATGTGTTACTATTTGTTACAGTTTGTTTGAAATTATCAAGACTTTAACTAGGCAGAGCCTAAGCTATAGGTCCTGATTTAAAGCCCCATGCTTTACAGTCTATTCATGATAAGAATGCAGTGAAATATTAATTTTAATCTGTTAACACACACTTACAGGACAGGACACAACCTTCGCGTTCGAAAGTTTGCCTTCAACTGGTCACTGTGAACTTGGCTTGTTAATTGGAAACGATTTGATTGGTTATGGGGCGTGGCTAGGCCGCCGGACAGTGATGACTTTACTGCATTCTTATCACGAATAGACTATAGTAATGTGACACATTTTACTAGTGGAGGTATTAACTGTTTTCGATCTTTTAATGGAGAAAAGCTACTAATTCAGATATTCTTTACACTTAGTGAGACTATTCAAAATGCGAGGTAACACTTAAATCGTCGTCTAGCCATTATCTGCGAAACTCTGACTTCAAGCCACATCGGACAGTCGTTCATGGAATATGGCAGTAATATTAACAAGACAGTTTGAGTACCTTGACTTCAATCTCGAGGGACTTCTTGACGGCTTCGATCTTCACAATCCGCTCCTGCTCCTCGTGCAAGTGCTCGACGGTGTGCTTCAGTTCAGTCTGGAGATACAAGATGTCGTTGATATATCAACACGTAATGAGAAAGCAAAGTCTACCAGGGGGGAGGCAGTCGCTCACGTCCGAAGGAGTTACTTGGAACCCACAGCCCTTCACGTCCTCCCTGGGTAGTACCAACGAGCGACAAATCACAAAAAAAATACGCCAACTGTTCCATATTAGGTTACCCAAACCCCTTTGACCCTAACTATCTGCAGATTGGGGATAGAGAGGTTATAGAGAATGGACGTTATAAGAAGATGCGTAGGTAGTTACCTGGACGCGCTGGAACCTCTCGTCAGCCACTCTCAGCTCCTTGGTGATCTCGTCGTAGTCTGCAGCCACGGCGCCCAGCTCCTGCTCCAACTTGGCGCGGCTGCTGGACAGGTTCACGTTGATGACCGTCAGCTCGTTGATGCGTGTTGTGGTCTCCTCAACGGTCTGCTCCAGGGAGCGCTTGGCGCGGAGGGCCTGATGAGAAGGGTGGGGGTTAGTGGTTCTATAGGGATATGAAATACCGGGCAACGTTTAATTAGTTGACCGTATTTTGGGGAATGATAGTACCCATCAATACGAACAACTTTCCAAAACAAATGGTCGCAAAAGAAAAAAAAAATTGGGTCTCCCATAGTAGGGCCCCAGAAGCCTGAAAATAAACAATTTATTATTATTATTTTATAGTAACTTGAAATCAGCTGATCGGGGAATGTACTGGATGTACTGGAGGACGAAATTTTTTTTTCTATTGCGACTATATGTATCTTGGGGCAAGTTGTTCGTATTGATGGGTCCTATCATTCCCCAAAATATGGTCAGCCTGTATGCAGTCTATTAATTTCCACATAAAGGCCTTTACCCTTTACCGAGATATGAGTAAGATTGAGCCATATGGCCATAACTAGACAGATTTAAGAGTAAGAGCGGAAGTCATCCGAATCTTCTCAGGGGTTGTTCATCATTGAGTGCGAAGTTATGTTAAGTTTTGTGTTGTGGCTTCTATCGTGAGTTGCCTCCATAATTTCGCCAATGTCATAAGTTGAGTTGTGGCGGAACCGTGCGGATCGGCGCTTTAGTAGAGAAGATACCTTTGCCCAGCAGTGGGATGATGTGGGCTGAGTATGATGATGATGATATGTTGATAGAGAACCACGAATCAGAAGACATTGTAGCTACGAATCAGAAGCTCGCCTTTGTATATTGTCTATCTAATAAAAATAACAGACCCAAGTTAAAAATTACGAATTGTACAGGTTTATATAGACAAGGGAGGATGTCAAGTCCCACCTGCTCGTAGTTCCCGCGGATCTCCTCCACCTCTCCGGTGAGCGACTGTATTCTGCGCTGCGCGACTCCGTACTGGTCGAGGGTCACCTGCAGCTGCCTCTGGACCTCATCGTAGTGTGTCTGGATCTCGGTGAGCTGGGGAGACAAGGTTAGCAGATTAATGACTGAATTGCGTGTGTTTGCGGTGTATTTGGTCCGACAGATTAAAACTGACTTAGCATCAAGCTCGAAAAACTATGGAAGAAATATTCATTTTTCAATGTTGTTAATGTGGTCTATACGATAAGGACTGGAGGGAGACCGCTCAGGATCGGATGGAGTGGAAGAGGGGAAGAGAGGCCTTTGCTCAGCAGTGGGACATAGAAGGCTCGTAATAATAATTTTGTTTTGAGATCAGCGGAAACTGGTTTCCCATCTATTAAATGGGTTAACTTATTCTTAGTTACCTGAAGGGACTGCTTCTTGATGGTCTTCTGCAAGTCGATGTTGGTTTTGTTGGCAACATCCAGAGACAGCTCCAGCTCCGTGATATGAATCTGCAGCTTCTTCTTGATGCGAGTGACCTCGGTCTTCAGCTTGATCTCTGCCTCCACCACGCGGGCGTTCAGCTGCTCAATCTCGATGCTGGTCTGCTTGCTGGAGATTGGGGATTAAAATATAAATATAAAGACACAGGGGATAACAAAAGTAGATGTCAGCAGTGGATGTAGGAGGCTGGGAATTAGAGATGTGCAAACATACAGAGCCTAACATGGTCTCATTCAAAGTGGTGTCTGGTTCCGAAACATTGTGTCGTGGTAATCGAAAATTACGATTCACACAGTTATAAAGCGGATTTTGCACAGTGAATGTATTTTGTTTGTAAATTTTCTAACTTGGGTTGACACACTGCCGCCACTACTCGTAGCTCTGTGTTGTGATTATGATTTACAAGTACATAGCACACTCATAGTCACCTGTTGTTAATCATAATGGTGGTATTTAGCTCATCGAACTGTTTCAAAGTCTCCTTAATTTCGCTAAGAGGCTGCAAATAGGAGTCGTCAATCAGAGGAATCTCTTGTCGGATTCTAACAACACACGTCCTCGGTGACGTGGCTCTTATAGAGCGCATTGTTTCCGTATAAGACTCGGATAGTGAAGAATCCTGAATAGTCGACATCCTACTCTCAACCGCTGATTTATATGAACTATCAAAGTGCATTCTCAATTTTCTGTCAATCGCGTCTTTCTGTGCTTGCGTCTCCATATGTCTTATCTGACCTTCAGCCACGTTTCTTCTGCTTTCCTCCAGCAGGGTCTGAGCGATGGCCTTGGCAGATTTGCCTCGGTACATCTTGGCATTACTCCTCAGTTGCGCGCCAACATTAGCTTCCGCCGCCAACTTATCCAGTTCCTTTTCTACTTCATCCATCCTTTTCTTCCGCCGTTCGGCCTGTATGTTTTCCCTGTCGATCCTCTTCTTTTTGGCTTTCACAGTAACACTTTCGGCACCGACGTGTTTGGTCACATTAGCAGCTGCGGCGGTCTGGACGACGGAGAACGCAGATCGCTTGGCTACTTTGAAGTCGTTGAGGTCACGTTTGGCTTGCTGTGAAATTTCGTGCGACAGCTGGGAGACGTCCTCTTGAGAATAGGCACGGATCGGTTTATCGAACCGATACTTCTCCAAGCCACGCTCGTTGTTCCACGGCAAGTGAGGCGGTCTGCGCGCGACGCCTTGTCTCTTGGCACTAATGTAGTCGATCATAGGCTGATAAAAGTTGATCCCGTAGCCATAATTGTCTTCGTACACCGAGGTGGGGGGCTTGTTCCACTGATTGCAGCTGGGTATCTTCACAGGTGCCATGATTGCCAACGGACAGAGATTTATTAGGTTTCGATCGTTTCGTTTAAGTCGGTCATCCCAACGCGTGTCTAGTCGGGGGCCGAGGTCGCGTATTTAGTGCTGAAAGACGTGGTGCGGGTTCTTTTATTCCTTGTGGTTTAGCTTCAGAGCTCTCATGTGCCAATTCCGTTCGTGTGTCACTAGTAATAATCACCAATAGGGTGAGCGGATAAATATAAGTGCATGGAATTCGTGCCAATATCTCCTATTACATTTGAGGTGAACTACGGTTTGGCGGATGCGTTTGATAGCGGAAGTGTTCTATATGCAGCTGTAGATTATCCATTACGTATTTCGTTCCTGCTACTGCGTATAACTCGTATATATGATGTTCTCTTTGATTTAATAGGTTAATTGGTTGTTTATTAAATTCTGTGTGTCAATCAATCGATTGGCGGTGGTCCAGTAGTGGAATCGTGTCATGGTCGAGTCTGGGGTGGGATGACATCCGTCACTCATTGGCAGTGGTGGTTGGGTGGAAGGGGACGAGTGGTGATGGACTTGCATGCAGTTCCGAATTGGCGGGGCTCTTGTGTGGTCTTTGTTGTCTGTTCAGTCTGCTGTGCGTTTTTGTTGTGTTCGCCATTGAATTTGTTGCTATTGGTAAGAGTTATTCAAACACCCACTTTTGGATATAATCTCTATGAATAATCCTCTTCAGCACCTATCTTCTTCTGTGTTATTTTTATTGACTAACACATTACTCGAATAACTTCATTAAATATCCCTTGTTTACCTGTCCCAAACTTTTTCCCCTCAGCCTTCTCTTCTAAAGTTTTGTGAACCCAGTCTGCTCTGGCATTTTCAAGAAGGTTCCGCTTACCGGATGGACTCGATCTCTTCCTCCTTCTCCTGGAGACGACGCTCAGCCTCGTGGCGGAACTGACCCAGCTCTGAAGCCAGTCTCATTGCCCGCTGCTCCTCAGCCTTGCGGCCCTGGAAAACAAACAGGGTTTACATCTGGATCTATGACAAAGTATATTTTACTTGTGAGTATTCTGATTTCTGATGCTATTGCTGTTATAAGGGTCACCTCGCGACCCGATTGCGACGCGATTTTGTTGCCTCATTTCAGGTTATGCTATAATTTTTGGTTTTAAGATCTTGTGTTTTCTAGCTTTTATTGTGTTTAAGCGATTTCATGGCGTCTAATTCGTGATCTTATTAGAAGTATTTTTTTCTTCTTTTGTTTATTTTGATTTGATTTAAATGCTAGCGAAAACTTTATGTGCAGTGTCAACCTTAATTATGATCAATCTTTATAGTATACCTCTGTAACAGTTATTTTAAGCTTCAGCCAGTCTTAAAATAAATCAATCATATTTGACAATAGAGTATTGTCCTCGATGTTATAATTAGCAGATCTAATCCATGATACTGCAATCTCTTGGCAATGATCGTAGAGGTTTGATCAGCGTTTGACTTGTTGCCAGAATGGTGGGCTCTATTGCACGTTACGCAGTAATTAACTTTGACTAAGTGTCTCATTAATCTATAGCTGGATGTGTCATTGTGCTTGTTGAGCTTGGGATCGAATCGATAATGTTCGTTGAGGAGTGCAGTAAAATTAGAACATGATTAATGCGTTGCCGAATCAATGTCTTTGATGATGAGTTCGTAGTTTTATAACAATATTTTTAAGTAGGTATTTCACAACGGCTATCTTTGACAATCATTTACTAAAGAGAAGTTTGATAACTTGAGATTTCTCAGAGATTCCTTCAAACACTGTAAAGCAGGATCCAAGCTGTAAGACGCCATGATTCCAACATACTCCGGGTAGGGTAACAGAGCTCCAGCTAGTGGTAATACTTGAATCAGTATTGTGATATTATCATCAGAATTTTCCCACACACCTCAGAAGGGCCGGACGGAAGGAGCCGATGTCAGGTCATTAGATCCTTTCCTGAAGTTCACCTATTTAAAGTATCTGTGCCTATATACACTCCGATGCATGGACAGATCACCAAGGCACTCTAACGGGCGATGGTGACGTTCCTTTATGGTGAAATGTGCGAATTCTAAAACGTTGATGGAAAACATCGTGAAAACATTCATTTAAATTGTTCAAAATAACAGGGTTTACATAATTAAGGTCCCTGCCTCCCAAAGTAGGAAAAAACCTGTAACATTGGAGACAGTATTACTCCAGAGCTGCACTGATTGGGCTAGCGGTGCCACGCAAAATGTTAAATTAAAACTGGCTATAAGTGGGCAAAGTGGTGTCTAACTCCGAATGAGCATAATCATGACGATATCTTTTCATGAGGTGTGTGTGTGAGTGTGTGCACCAAGGAGCACTTATCCAGTGGAGAGCGCATAGATACATTTTCCTTTGAAACACAACTCACCAATTTTGGTGATCCGCTGCGAAACTGTCTGGCGGCCCGTCATCGTACATAGGTTGCGTACGTTGAATACAACAAACGTTCGGCGAGCCGCATCCCCCCGCAGGAGCAGTCAATTCGATATACTATAAGTCTCTGGAGTGCACTTACGGCCTCAGCCTCCTTGTAGGCGGCGGTGAGCTCCTCCCGCTCGTTCTCAAGGCGACGCAGCTCGATCTCGAGCTCGTGAAGACGGCGGGTCAACTCGGTGAGGGTGCCGCGGGTCTCGTGCAGCTCATCTGCAAACAAACATGCCGACATTCCTGACTCTGCTACAAAACCTTTTAAAAGGTCGGGTAAAAAGTCTTTTCGTATTTTTATGTGTATCTTTGTAACTAAATATCTTTGGATGTATTCATTGTATCTGGTTGGTTTTGATGTCATTAGTAAGGTTATATTTCAAAAAAGGAATAAATATAATAAATTGTGGTTTCCGACAATTTTTCATGTTTTTCAAATGAGTGAATTTAATGGAAAAAATTCAGTACATTTTAAAGTTGTCAGTACATTTGTTTATTTGGGAACTGAGTCCACAGCACGATTTATACATTGCACGACATGCAACGATGGCCGTGTTTTTTTATGATGTTTATGAACCTAACACGAAAGTAGCACAAAGTTGGTTTAAGCGTTTTTAATCCGGATTTTTTTAAGTCAAAGATGCACCTTCTTGTTCGAGCCCTTACGGTCTTCATACAAAATAGGAAGAAACTTTTTACGGGCCTAATATGTCATGTGTATTTATAATAATAACATGCAAATGTTAATACAATACAATGTATTTATAATAATAACATTTGCATGTTTGCATGGCATGATATAGCGCAAAATATTTAAGTGACATTAATATACACAATACCTGATACACCTAAACGTCATGCAAATAAACGTTACTTTACTTTACTTTATACTGTATGACTAATAGGCTTGTATATAAATCCTGAAAGGAAAATACTAGGCTGTCGCTGCCGAAGATAGACATAATGATAGCCGACCTACAATAGACGATGGTACTCAAGGAAGATAAGATATAAGTCTTGTCTGGTAATAAGTAGCAGGTCACAAGCAGGAATACCTGCAGCTTGGTCTACCTACATACATGCAACCCAGGACAGAAACAAATTGAGATCCCTTGTCCATGACAGTCACAATCCTCAGACTTGACGGAGCGAAGGAAGGAGAGGCACTCACCGCCAAGTTTCTTGTTCTCACGGAGCAGGTTGTCCTTCTGCTCGCGAGTCTTGTCCAGCTCGTGCGAGATGCGCTGGATCTCCGTCTGTTTGTTGCGCAGGTCCCTCTGGGACTGCTCGTATAGCTGCACGGTCTCCTCCAGGCGGGACTTGATCTCGATGTTGATGCGCTCCAGCTGCTCGTTCCTCTTCTGCAGCTCCCGAGCGGTGCCGTTGGCCTTCTCCAGGTCGATGATGAGGATCTCGACCTGGATATTTTGTTACTTATAGATTTGTGCTATGTTGTTTTACGTAAAGTTTTGGAGGGATAGGATTTTTGGAGAATATTGGTTGTAATCGGTTTTAATAACATTAAAACTGTTTATGGCTTCAATTATAATGCCCTTATCAGGAGCTGATAGAATAATTTAATTTAATTTCGTCTCCTCAGATATCAAGAACTGGTTATAGATTCCAGTTTCATTGCAATAAAATAACGAACATATTTTTTCTCAATTACATCACACGTAGAAATTGATCTTAGGTCTTGCTGATATGTTGAAATCTTGCAAATATCTGCAGTCAAATTATCTGAAGATATAATATAACTAAAATTGTCGTCACGCCTTTTCCCATAAGGGGTGATAGACAGACAGTATGCCAATAAGCTTGTGGCCAAAGTAATCCAATAAATCTAGGAACAAGTCTTAAGTTGAAGCATTATGTACAAAATGACTTGACATTCTAAAATTGTATATTTCCAGCAGATATATTTTATAAAGTCAATATTGTGCAAAAAAAAGACAATACTTGATGGTACTTTTACATGACGTCATTTTGTTGTTATTTTATAGAACTCAGGAACAAAAGTTCCGTTTTGACAGTTCATAAAAAGTATCTATTTTGACTTGACAGGCCACAAGCCTACCCTTATTTGCAGGAAAAACCCACCTCGCTCTGCAGACGCGACTTCTGCTTCTCAACATTGTTGATCTTGACAATGAGCGTCTCGATCTGTTCCTCCTGCTCCTGGATGCGCACGGAGTACTTCCTGCGGATCTCCTCCATCTCCTCCGCCCTGGCGGCAGACTCCGCCTCGTACTTGGACCTCCAGTGCTGGGACTCGCCGGTGGCTTTGACGAGCTGGCGTTCCAGGTCCAGGCGGGCCTCGGACTCCTCTTCCAGCTGCACGCGGAGGGACTCCAGCTCAATCTCGACCTAAAGTGAGGAGAAGGAATTTTGGATGGTGAGTTGTTTGATTTCTTACAAAGGCATAGCGTCACCCTTTTCATTATCAGTTTTTTTTAAATAGACTATGAAAAAAAAAGACTCTAAACTAACTTTACTGTTAACCTTTTTACAATAGGATTTCAGAACGTGTTCAGCCGTTTCGTATTATTTAATTACAAGTTTATGTTAAGGCTTTTAACCCAGAATCACAATCATATGCACGTTTGGCAAGTTATAGTTTATCTATTTATTTTATTTTATTTGGGACATCAACAGCACATAGTTACTTGTTTGTCAACCTCAGTAAACCTTTTAGTGACCTACCTGGTGAAGGTTGGCCTCAAGGACCGAGCGCCTCCTGTCCTCATCCTCTAGCCGGCGACGGGAGTCTTCCAGCTGGCTGATGACCTGGCTCTTCAGGTAGACCACATTCTCGAGATTCACCTGCAAGGGAAGTGGGATTGAAAAATCGACCTAGAAGATTTACCAATGACGAAGGCAGCCATCTTAGGCAGCCATATTGATTTAGCGAAAAGGTAAATCCGATAGTACGGGTTTGCCTTTATTGGACTTGGCGGAGGCACTGTTTTGCATCCTGGTAGAAAGACGATCACATCTTTGGCTAAACACACCACATTTTCTAATGTCTTGATAAAGGCACAGGGCACAGGACCGGAACGGATGGCGTGTTAGAGAAGAGGCTTATACCCAGCAGTGGGTAGGTGTGGGCTGATTGATGATGATGATGATGATAAAGTCACTTGTAATCAATCCAACTATCTATGTGTTCTAAAATTATTTAAATGTGTACTTTACAATCCACTTATAAATTATAAGGAGCTCAAATAAGGAACTCAAAAACCGCTCACCTTCAGGTCCTGAACTTCTTTGATCAGCTCAACGTTCTCCTGAGACAGGCGCTGCTTGTGCGAGGTGATGTCCACGATGGTGCGGTTCAGCTCCTCAACCTTGATGTGCAGTTCGCTGATGGAGATTTCGAGCCTCTCGCAAGTCTTCAGGACTGTCACCTTCTCCTTGCTCACGCTCTCGACTTGGGCCAGCAGCTCGTAGACCTCCGACTGGAACTTGGACTTCTCCTTCTCTGATCTGAGGACAAGGAAAGAGTATTTGCTAAAACGTGGAAGACGCCAATTTTACAAGTGTGGTCATAATTGTGTAGTATGTTACAAGGTATGATCGCAGAGCAATGTCGCATCGATGGAAGATTCGCAGAGCATTTGTATATCTACAAGTCTAACTCAATCCAATCAAGGGTTAGCAAACAGATGTCAGGCACACGACGAAGGTGGAAGCTGAGGATTTTCACATGTAGTTGGGTTGTTATTTATCACTCGTGATCTCACCTGGATTTGCTTTTGGTAAGCTGGTCGATTTGGTCCTGGAAGTCGACAATGATCTCCTGGTGCTTCTTTTTGAGCAGATGGGCTGTCTCTTCAGATTCCAGGTGAACATCTTCCAGGAGTTTGCGAAGCTTGTTCAGCTCGGTGTCACGCTTTCTGTTGATCTCGAACTGGAAGAACGATGACGTAATTTCAAATTTCAACCCCAGGATTAAAGGGGTAGATGTTTGAAATTCAATTAAATATTCTCTATTGTGTGTTTGAAATCAGAATCGAACAATTGAATTCAATTGTCCATGACCAAATCCTGAAATCATCATCAACGAAAGTAACGTATTTCCGTCAGAACCATCAGTAGAATTTCTCCAAAGGAAGGCCACTTGGTGGATATACTTAGCATTCATTTATAAAAGGTACATTGAAACAATAAGACAAATTCATGGAGTTTGAAGATATGAAGAATACTAATAATACCTGTAAGAAAAATACAATGAATGTGATGCATATTTCGCATGGCTTGAATGAAATTCGCATAGCAATTTCTGAAAATACGTAAATATTCGCAAAGCTTGGTGTTGAAATAGTTTTATAATGTTTGTTATTTCCATAGTGTTGAGTTGTTCCATGTTGATTTTTCATGTTTCTTTTGAGGATCTCCAGATGCTTGCAATTTATTTGACTTGATCATTCTTGATATAATTCATTCTCTTCGTCTACAGTTTTGTTCATATTTTCTGCATTTCGAATTCCAAGTTTTCAGTTTTGTATCTTTTCATCTGAGGTAATGAACTTCAGTAGTGATGAATATCATTTTCTTTTTGTTGCAGCTATATCCATGTATTCTTCAGCTATCTTCTTCTCTTCAAGATTCGTTGTCATTTCGGTTACCTACTCTTCTACTTCACAACGAATACCTTAGTTACTACCACACTATCGTCTTATCACTATGTTATGTTGTAGTGCAAGCGTATTGTTTACCTGGCTCTCAGCTCCGCCTTCAGCCTCCTCCAGCCTCTCAGAGAGTTGAATGACCTGCACGCTCAAATCGGCTTTCTCCCTTTCAATCTGAAAATTAGCACAAACGACTAAGGATTTTGCGCTGACTTTGAAAATAGCGTATAAAGCATGATTGTTATACGGGATAGAAACCCGATCGTCAAAAAACAATGCGTGTCTCATACCTACGTTATAAGTTTGTATCTATTGAAATATTAATTGTTTACTGTATTTATGTATTTTTGGGTGAAATAAATGATTTTGTATTCATATTCATATTCATATTTGTTTATTGCACGCCCTAATTGTATTCATATTTACAATTGTTTTCTAATAACCGTAATATTTCTTGAAGTTGTATTTTTTTCAATACTGTTGTCATCTAAACTTTATTAATCTTAATATACCACCAATTGCCCCGACCCTTTCACCCTTTAGCATTTTCTTACTTCCTGAGTAATCATAGAGCTGAAAATCATGTACGCATAGAAGAACATTGTTAAGGAATCAGTTACTCGGTTCCTAAAAAACCTTAGCATCGCTCATAATATGTATCTGCTATTATAGCCGCCACTGGATCATTAAATAATACCATTTATACCACTCATCCTCTAAAAAAGTACTGTTACTCACGCAAAATAGTGTGTAAAAGCCCTTTTACTCACTGGTTTGAATTTGAATTTAGAACGCCAAAACAGTGAGAAAAACAATATCCACCGATACGACGAAACGCGCGGCGGGGGCGCGGGGGCGCGATGGGGGCGGGGCGGGCGCGAAGGAATACTCTCATACAAACTCCTAGTGCAAATAACTTCTCGAGATTTGCTTGGTTGAATTTTGAACGGTGGTCGAGATTGATTGATTGTGATTGTCGACAAGGAGGATAACATAAGAATTAAAAAAATACTCGTAGCTGTGGTATAAACTTAAAGTATCATATGCAACTCTTGAACAAAACGGATTTATAGCGAGGGTCATGAATCACTCGCGTCGCTCAGGATTATAACACTTGAATTACTCGCTACGCTTGGGATTCAATCATCGTGAATACGGTCGTGATTCAGTCGTTGATTCAGTCGTTATAATCCTTCACTTGCTTGCGATTCATCGATGGCCCTCGCAGTAAATCCGTCCGTCCGTTATTTCTTATTTCTTCCTTTATTCACTAGTTGCATAATGTACTATTCCCCCATCAATACTTATGCAATGCCGCTCACAAACATTACTGAGTCATTCATTATTCATTATCCAACGCCAGCTAAAATAAGAAATGTCGGTGTCTCACGCCGGTGACTGGCCAGAGATATTTTCGCCCGGCTATTATTATATTTCAATATTGTGGCATTCTCCACCGAACTCGAGGAAGCATCATTTGGCCCAGTTTCAAAAGTGAGACCGGAGTGAGCTTGTGATTTCAGAGAATGCTTTCGCTATGTCTAAATTTACCGCGAAGAGATTCGGCGGTTCGCTCGCACTCTCGCGCCGCTCGCTCGCTTGCTGGGTGCGCGCGCAAACTTGCGAGGTTCACAAATAGCTCGGTAGCTATAGTGATCCAATATCGCGCGGACATCATCACGCATCGAACGTGCTGCGATATTGATAATGAACTTATGGCTTGTTATTATCATGTTTATGTTGCACGCCTTATGGTGGTGCAAGTAGTAAGTAAATTTAGCGTAAATGTCCCCCCATAGGGGCACAGGCTATGGTGGTTTGCTACTTTTAATGGGTTAGATTTTATGGCAGTTTCTGACTGTAAGATTTTTGATCACGGTTTCGTTGTGTTTTTGGGTTAATATACCATTGGTGAATATAAGGATAATAAGGGTAAGTTAAGTGGTACTTAGGGTCTTCTCAAAAATTGATTGTTTGTCAAAATTATTTACATTTTAATAACATGGAATGATTTGACTAAGCGAAAAAGCTCTCGAGGATTCGAGCAAAGATTTCCCAATCCATTAATTTTAAGGATTTTTGATAAGTTAAAAAGTATATTAATTATTAGCTTAAGCACATTTATTTAAATACATCATACATCCCACACTATTAGTACATAACATACATATTTGTATGTTGCATACATATTTGTATGTTATTCAATCAAAAACTCTTTTAAGAAAAAACCCTTAGTTAGTCGCCCCTAGGGCCGGTGCAGGTGCAGTGGTTAGGGCGGTTTGTGCAAAGGGCGAGTTCGCTTGCTTGCTTGCACCGAGCACGGGCGCTCGTTAGCGCCGGTATAAATAGCGTGGTTAGGCCCCGCCCACTGCGCGCACGCAACCCGCTATGGTGGCGGCGCGCGCGGATCACGTTTCCCGCTCACGCACACAACTCACCCTCTGACGCAACTCTCTTTCGGATTCCAGATCATCTTGGATCAGACGGATCTTGTCCTGAAAAAGACAACATGATGTATCATGGGTTCCACTGCACTATTCGCACTGCACTGTGAACGCGGCTACCTCCAGTCGGGAGAGGGCGCTCAGGTCGTGGCTGTACTCGATGTTGACGTCGGTGGTGCCGCCCCCGCTACTGCGGTACGTGTAC